>JANBXI010000102.1:0-42846 GCA_024271845.1 Cryptococcus sp. VH57_BW
TGATTGTAAATGCCCGTGATAGAGCAGAAGATCGGCACTACATGTACGCTGTTGCCAACTCGAGGTGTGTCACTATTCTGATTGCCCATCGCTGATAACCAGGCTAGCTGTAGTTCAGCGACAGGCCTGCGGACAGTTCAGACTTTTAACCTTGGCCTCGGGAGGCGTCGTCGGTGATAGACCAGAGGGCGATCACAAGGGAGTCGGACGAGCAGCGGGTGTAGGCTCCGTCGTTCACAGGGAAGTGAGGACGAGTTGAGAAGTGCTAGGGGTGTAGGGAGGCCGTTGCACGACATGTAAAACTCTTAAGCTAAGCAAGGCTGGTCGCTCTTTCGCATTGATTGACCAGGTTGACCGCACGCTCCAGGTATAAAGTGGAGAAGTGTGCGTGCTTCTTTTGTAGCAAGTCTTCGGCGTAGCTGTCTACAAGAGTTTGCCTAGTGAAGGACCGTGTGCGCTTCTTCGTCATGTAGATACATGTCTATATCTATACACATCGTCTAGCATAGCGAGATAATTCATAGACACCCCGTACTACACCAACCCCATGTACCTAACCCCAACCCCTAAGAGACCAGCTTCTCCAACTTCAACGACAGATGAACCTTCCCCGCCTCAATAGATTGGTATGTATCTTCCTGCTCATGGCCGTCCTGCTCCTCATCGGGGCAGTCCCCAGACGGCTCCCCCAGGTCCACCTGGTCCTCGACGGGGCTGTCCCCAGACAGCTCCCTGTTCACTGCCGCCGTGAGCATGGACGGCAGTTTCAACTCGATGATCGCCCGGGGGTCGGTGTCACCAGTAGCCACGAACACCCAGTCGGAGATTCCGCTATCGCTGGCGTTCGGGCAGGATTTCCAAATCCCGTGGAGTCCCGAGGGTAATCCAAGTCTGATGGCGACGTTTGAAGACAAGAAGAAGTTGGTCCTCATCACGCCCGACATGTCTGCCTCGCTGTTGATCTCTTCCCCAGCAGCACTCCGCCGGGAATATTCTGCTTGCAGAAGTTCGACATCGGGCACAGGCATGTCTGCCTGTATGTTGCCGTTCAGAGCTTCTAAGAGCCTGTCGTTGACGGACGGATCATACACCACTCGAATACCGCGTTGTGGGCTTCCGTAGAACACGGCGAAAGTCTTCCTCGTCGGCGCCCGGGTGGTTATCGCTTTGGTTCTGAAATCAAGGTCGTCGAGGGGGAAGCCGACGACCCAGGGAAGGATGGTGGTGGGTGAGGGGGTGAGGTTGGGAATATACGGGGGCATGGTGTGGAGTGGCAAGGATGGGTAAGATATGGTATCGTAGAGAAGAAGTAAGGCCAACACGTAGATTGAGGGCACGACGATGCGGGGGAATATCAGGCACAATATCCGGCGTTCCAGCAAGAGGGTACATGTGCCGCCTCTCGAACCACACGGGTTAGGGCAGTAGCCACACGGCCTCCTGCATGAGTTGGTGGGTGCGGTAGTGTACGTTGGGAGATGGCGAAGGGCATTCTGCGTGGTGTCGAGGTGATGATGATGCAAGACGCCACGTCCCATACTGGCATATGAAGACGACTACTCGCACCAGTCACGGAGATCAAATGAACTCCGGTCGCCACCATCTTTGCCGGCCGCTTTCACGTCGTCTGCGGTCTGCGGCGCATTTCCCGCATCTCCTGAGCCATCGGCCAAGTTCATCTTCCTACACATATAACCCCATCGTATCCTCTCTAGTAATCCCCCTCAGCTCACTCTCACAATTGTCATGTCCCTCCTCGGCCGTCTGATCGGTATGTGCCTCATTATGCTGTGGAACAAGCCAGCCGCAGGGGTGATCGCGCGGTTTCCACCCCTCCGGGTCGACCTCTACCTCAGCGGCAGACAAAACGTACCGCCACTCCATGCCGCAACTTGCTGACCCATACACCCTACCCCCACAGTTCCTGCGGCCATCACCCTCAGTGTGGCGCAGTCTGCTCTCTACGATGTGCCTGGTGGTTACCGAGCGGTTCTCTTTGACCGCTTCAGCGGTGTCAAGCCTGTGGTGCGTATATCCCGGTTTCCGTGTACATCGATTCTGTTCCACGTTGCCAGGCTGACTTTTATACCTTGCATCTTCAGGCTTCCGGGGAAGGTACCCACCTCCTCGTACCGTGGCTTCAGAAGGCGATTCTCTACGACGTCCGTATCAAGCCTCGAAACATCTCCACCACCACCGGGTCGAAGGGTACATAATAGCGGTCTGCAGTCTGGTGTGGTCCGAAGACTCCACGAACGCTGACCCCGCGGTGCCAACAGATATGCAGATGGTATCTCTTACCCTTCGAGTGATGTCTCGTCCCGACATCGACCACCTCCCCAAGATCTACCAGGGGTTGGGTCTCGAGTGAGTCACGTTGACATGTGAGAGGGAGCCAATTGACCGGGTGATGACCATTTTACAGCTACGATGAGCGAGTCCTCCCTTCGATCGGTAACGAGGTATTGAAGGCGACCGTGGCCCAATTCGATGGTAAGTCAATCACTATATGGCTTCAGCTGGGCCGGTGCTAACGTACACCCCAGCTTCCGAGCTGATCACAAATCGAGAGATCGTATGTTGTGTTTTTGCCGCTACCCCTTCAACCAAGAAATGCTGACCAGCTGGACAGGTGTCGGCAAGGATCCGAGATGATCTCCTCAACCGAGCAAAGGAGTTCAACATCGTCCTTGAGGATGTCTCTATCGTACGTGCTTGCGACACTTTTCAGAAGAAACCGCGAGCTGACATGACATTCTTTGCAGACGCACATGACGTACGCCAGTCCTGCATCGCTTCTTCGGTCCACACGCTGACTCCCCCTCCCTTATCATAGCTTTGGCAAGGAGTTCACCACTGCCGTTGAGCAGAAGCAAATCGCTCAGCAGGACGCCGAGCGCGCCAAGTTTGTTGTCGAGAAGGCCGAGCAGGAGCGTCAGGCGGCCGTGATCCGCGCGGAGGGTGAGGCCGAGGCTGCCAACACCATCTCCAAGGCGCTCAACAAGGCCGGGGATGCTTTTGTGCAGTTCAGGAAGATCGAGGCGAGTAGGGAGATTGGTGAGTGGAGGTCGTGGTTGTGTCGAAAACTGAATGCAGCTGACACATCCATCGGACAACAGCCAACACCCTTTCCCAGAGTAAGAACGTCAGCTACGTGCCCGCGACTGGTGGCAACATGCTCTTGCAGGTCCCTCCTCAGCAGTAATCGGCGGCGGAGGACGTTGACTGGTGAATCCAGAGCAGATGAATCAGCGGTGGTTTGGAGGGCCGAGAGGCGCTGTCGTGTATGCACCAAAAGCAATACCCACTCAAACAGTCCGGGGGTCGGTCTGACGTCACGCAACGCAACGGGGATTTCTACCTCCGAGAGTCTGCTACCATTTTCGACCAACACTCAACCACGACCGCACTTCTAATGGACAACCATAGCAGACCGAACTAGCCACATATTCCCGCTTCATCTCGTCTCGTCACGTCATAAACACCCACCCCACACTCTAGGAACGAGTATTATTTCTCTCCCCCCATACCTGCACACGCTCCCCACACTCTCAATGAGAGAACCCTACTCAGTCTTCTTCTCATCGGCAACCTCGGAGGTGGCGGCGACTTCGGGGTCAGCGGCCTTGTCCCCCGTAGCGTCAGCGGCATGTTCCCCAGTCTTGACCTCGGAAGTGGCCGCGGGGGTGTGCGTAGAAGCGACGGTGACAGCGTCCCTGTTTGCAGGGCATTAGCCCATGACTTTACTTGCTTGCGTGCATCTCCACCCACTCTGCGGCAGTCTCCTCCTTGGGCGCCTCCTTCTCAGCCACGGCGGAGGTCTCCTGCAATGCCGTTTCAGCTTCGATACAACATGCATCCAAAGTTCACAGCTCACGTTGTCAACCTGAGGTTCAGTCTCATCGGTGGTGACCTTGTCGGTATCGGCAGCGGGGGTCTCCTCAGACGAGGCAGCGGCGTTAGCAGCCTGGGCGTCCTCGAAGGCCTTCTTGAAGAGGTTGGCGTCTGCAAGAGTTACAGGTCAGTATCTGATGATGGCAGAGTTGCACTGGGCGCAGACGTACTCTCAGAATTGCCGAACCTGATAGCAAGGGTTTCGGCGGTGGCCTCGCCCTCGGCGTAGTCGGCGGCGACGTTGTATACCCAGGAACGGTCAGACCCGACGTTGGGCGACAGCTTGATACCCGCAGAGACTGCACACAGTCCACATCAGCCTTGTATTCCTAGTAGAAATGTGAGACGACAGATATACCGTGGTGGTTGGCGCACACCTTCAACGTCTTATCCCGACGCATGACAAGCCTGATCTTGGACGTCTCCTTGTGCTTGAGAAGACGAACATCGCCAGTACCACGCTCCTTCCACTCGTTGGTGTCCTTGGTGAATCGGAAGAGCTTTGCTCGCCTGTGCGGTGGTGAGTGGTACGATGGTCAATATCTCGCCGCGTGCAGCCAGTGCGGCCAGAGGAACGGCGGCAACGTGTTGCAGACGTGACTTTATTGTGAAGGGAGGGGATACGTACATCTTAAAGAGTACTTCCTCGTCCTCTTCATGGGTCTTGGCCTCGACCTGCTCGGTGAGGCGGATGACCGGCTCGAATTGGGGGTCGTGCTCCTCCTGCAATGGACGGCAGTGGCGTCAGTTGGGCACCATTACTCGGTCCATGACAGTTTCCCTGCAACACTTCGCACTTCGACACCTCACCACTGCGTGGGATAGGCGATATGTCCATTGCGTCTTGTGACAGTGCAATCGACCTAACGTTCCCAGAAGAGCATGGCGATGTACTCACGGTAGTGGTGGTGGGCTCGTTGGTGTCAGCCATTGCGGATAGAAGGCTGAAGAATTTGAGCACGGACGTCAGCGCTCCTGCTGTACGCTCTGTTGAAGGTTGGTTGGTGAAGTAGTTTCCAGGATTGTGAGTTATGGGAATACTGTAGACGTACTTTGGTGTGGGGTTGGATTTAAGGGGGGCTCGTTGAGAGTTATATGTTGTAGAAGCATGTCTGAAAGCGACAATGAGCGATGGGGCACAACCGCGCTACAGGAATGCGGCGAACAACTAAGCGTGCCTATCCAGAACCCACACACCCCGATGCAGCGCGCCTATTTTCAGTCGCGTGCCACGACTGCAGGTTACAGGCAAGAGTCCAAGACAACCAACAGGCCAACCGTATTGATATATCATCTTCACACCAGCTTGGAACATACGACCGGAGGCCATAACTAACACAGGGCCCCAAAAACATACGGTCACCTTCAATCACACAGTCGCCTTTGTTCTCCCCACCTCCCTACATACCGCCTCCAACATGCTCCTCCGCCCCACAGCCCTCCTCTCCTTCCTTCTCCTCGCTCTCCCGTTCGCCCTCGCACACCGAATAGATATCGACCCCGGAGAGAAAGAGTGTTTCTATGAAGAGCTTCAGCCCCAAGACCGCGTAAGCTCGTTGCGCTATATTTTGCGTTACGGAGAACCAGCTGACTTTCATTGAAGATGACCGTCACATACGAGGTGGGAGGGAGCACGGCGGGTGGGCACCTCGACATCGACTTCTGGGTGCGTATGCGGTATTAGTACTGGTATCATCTGTGAGGACCAGCTCTAACCGTATTCAAATCGCTGCAGGTGATGGACCCGCAAGGGAAAACAATTTACTCTCTTCATAAACAGCCCCAAGGTTCCTTCTCTCTCGCCGCAGACGCCGGCGGGCGTTTCTCCTACTGCTTTAGTAATGAGATGTCCACCTATGCTAGGAAGGTCTTGAGGTGAGTCGGATCTCTGCACACGCCCTGTATCTGGCTATATGTGCTCTTGTTATAGTATTATGGATCCCCTGCCCAGTTACTGGCTCCGGATGCCACACGCTAACCGGGACCCCTCTCTTCAGCTTCAACGTCCACGGTCAGCTCTACCTAGGTGATGAGGAGCATATCGCGCCCGTGGAACAGGAGGTGCGCGATCTCAGCTCTGGCTTACAGCTTGTAAAGGACGAGCAAGCGTATCTGGTTGTGAGAGAGAGGGTCCACCGAGATAGTGAGCATTTTCTGTTTAGGCTGGATCGACTGGTGTGCTGCTCGCCAGAGCGTAGCCGACGTCGTACACTGGCACCACTGCCCACATATTCGTCATCACTGACACTGCTTCGCCCGATTAGCCTGTGAATCGACGAACTCTCGAGTCAAGTGGTGGGCCATTGCCCAAACCGTCATCCTCCTAAGCCTCTGCGGGTGGAACATCCACTACCTCAAGAGCTGGTTCGAGGTCAAGCGGGTCTTATGATGAAGCAACAAGGTGACGAATACGTGGAGCGGCACTAGTAGTCTCTGGTAGTGGGCAGAACAGGCGAGAGGTATGCCCTCAAGACGATTGACCAGCTCGTTGTCTTGCGGTCCTGTCTATCGTCATCATCTCGGCTCAAATTCCTTGACCATGGCCGCGGTCGACAGAACGAATTAATTTGAAACTTAGATGCATCTCAAAGACCCTATATCATGTTTCTACACTATTACTGACACTCGTCGGCAATTAGACACCTGACGCACTGTGGAATTTACGACACGCCCAAACTGTATCCTCTTCAGCCTCCACTCGGTGGCACGCTGGCTGCGACCTACGCACATATATATGCCGCCACACTGATGATCCCCGACCCCTCCCTGAGCCACCCCCTGCGCCCCGCCTATCCCAAACCATGCCACTGCCCTCTAATACGCCTCGCCAGGTGTATATCTTTCTGCATGATCGTTACCCGTTTCGCGTGGATCGCGCACAAGTTCCTACGCATCGCATAGATTGTCAGCTCGCTCCTGCACACCCAGCTAGAACTGCAATGAGGTTTTGCAGAGAGCTCAGAAGAGAGGACTAACGCGTCTTCGAAAAGGTGCACGAGGAACGCCTCAGCCGCCTCCTGGAGCGCCATGATCGCCGAGCTTTGCCATCGGAAATCCCCAGACTCGACAGATCTCAACGACATTGCTACCTCCCTCACCTGCCACCCTCCCGCGTTAGGTTCATCAGAGATATAGTATGTAGCAAGAGACTCACGACCCGCGAGAAGGGAAGCTTGGCGATCAACAGGTCCGTTGACTTCTGGTAGTGTCGGATCTCACGAAGCGCGACTGTGCCCGGCCTGAAGCGGTGCTTCTTCCTCGGCTCGTCGGCGGACGGCGCAGCCGGGCGGGGTACTGCCATCGATGTATCAGCTCTGCACCTTCTCTTCCTAGTTCACTCCAGCAGCCCTTTCAGGGTAGACACACTAGGACGTTTGGGCGCTTTCCCGCCGGTGCTTTTCCGCGCAGTGTTCTTTGTCCGGATAGGCGGGGCGCCGCCCTGGCTCGACGCGTTCGAGGGGCGCCCGCCGCCATGCGTAGGACCAGTGACTGTGCGTGCCATCCTTATCGATACAGTGTTGGTAGGAGGTAGGGACGATGAGTAGCGAGATGGGATGGATGAGGGTGGGAGGTGGATGCGCGATGATAGGCGGCGAGGAGGGTGTGAAGGAGGACGCGGGGTAGGATGATGACAGAAGGGCGGGCGCACTGGGTGGCCGCGTTACGCGTCGATGCCACGATGATCTGATGTTTTCTGGTAGCTCCAGTGTCCCCACAGCCACAGGTGGTGGGTGATGCGGTAGGTGACGATGGATGGATGGTACAATCACACAACCCCGCTGGTTGTTGGTATATCGACAAGCCGTGTGGTTGGTTGATTGCCGTTGGCGTCCGCGCTCGCTCAGTTCGCCCTGCCGGGACTTCGCTCCAAGGGTGAAGGCGTTGGTCGAGAGCGTCCAGCACTGTCTGCAAGTTGTGGATATGAATGGATGGGTAGATTCGAAGATGGATGACGAATACGAAGGGATATGCAGTGTCAATCCAGAGCTGGACTCAAGTCAGCCGCGAGCTGCCCGACGACACATTTCGTATTCAGGGTCGCCCATCGCGTTCAATTGTGGCACTCGCATACACTCTCATGTCGAATCCATAAAAGCCATCAAAGTATTGCTCTATGTACATATTGATCATATTGATAGGATAGCCCTATGAGACGAAACGTGCGTGACAAACTAGTCGTACCTATCATCGTGTTCGCAACACCAAACGCTGGGGAGGGGGGGGGGGGGCAGGGACATGAAAAGAACATGCTATGCACAAATGAATCGGCCACCTCTCCGTCTTCTCTCTCTCTCATCCCTCGTTCTTCTTCTTATACCATTCTCCGTCTTATTATTCATCCTTCACCCTGCACTTCTACCCCGCACCCCACAGACGTACCACCCCGTCCGCCCCCGCCGTACCAATCACCGGCAACTCCGGGTGACTCGCAACCGCACACACACCTTCCTCAGCGCGACTCCTGTGTCCCGACAAATCCTGAATCGACGTCTTCTTGCCAAGGTCCCAAATACGGACCGAGCAGTCGGTCGACGACGTGAGGATGCACGTTGGGGACGATGGGGAAAGGGCAAGGGAGGTGACAGGGGCTGGGTGAGCAAGGAGAGTATGCGTGGGTGCCGAAGAGCCTGAAAAGAGTCGTATCGGTGTCAGATAAACTTCTGCAGAGGCCAATGGTAGCTTATCTTACTGGACTTGGCGTCGTAAAATCGGATGTTTCCATCCTCATGTGCCGTTATGATTGCGGGGAGAGTCGGGTGGCTAAGAATAGCGTTGACCTGCGATCCCGAGCCTATACAAATTCTGTCAGCTATTTTAACCGCATTTCAAAAACACGCGACTCACCATCTGAATCCTCTCCGAACACCTGCACCTCCTTCCCCTCCTCCACATCCCACAACCGCGCCTTGCCATCCGACGTTCCCACCAGCACCTTCCTGAAGTCGAGGTTGAACACGGACAAGCATGTCGGCACCACGCCTTTCCCACCAAAGTCGCTGTAGCTCCTCTCGAGTTTCCACTCCACCGAGTCCGTTGTTCGCTCCCAAAGCTTAACACTCCCGTCTGAGCTCGCGCTCACCAGCCGTCCCTCGACGGCTCTCTTGCCCGGCTGCACGACCTCGCGCGGGGGCAGCAGACAAATGTCCCACACAGCCTCGGTGTGTCCGACGAGCGTTTGAAGGGAGGACGAAGGGTCGTACTGTGAGTACGGGTCGTGGCTGTGTGGCGGGAGTTTCCACAAGCGGATGGTAGAGTCAAGGGAGGCGGAGAAGATGGTGGCGAGAGCAGTGGAGATGGTGACAGCGGTAACGGCCGCGGTGTGTCCGCGATATGTCACAATGGGTTCGACCTCAGCAGTCATAGGCCTGCGTGCCATGTCAGGTCTGCTGGCGACGTTTGCGAGATCTCGCACTAACTCACCTGTGCGACATAACACTCCCCGTCTCCACCGACCACACCTTGACCGTGCAGTCGTCCGACCCTGTGACGAGTAGCAACCCGGGGCCATGGGCGAACGCGATCGTCCTCACGATATCCAGATGGCTCTTTAGATTCTTCCGCGACGCCCACACCTTGTCCGCGCCATCCTCAGGCTTGACCTCATCGTCATCCGCCGCCAGATTCAGGCTGGCAAGTTGGTCGTCGTCGCCCGCTTCGGAAGCCGCGCGAGACCGGTCTCCACGAGCCTGCTAAGTGTGTCAGCTGCGCACCATGCATCACTCAGCACTTCAGTCACCTTCTCCGCTTTCTCGTTTGCCGCACGCAGCTCCTCCCTCCACGCGGCCTTGCTGTCAGGACGGTACACAGCCGTCAAAAGCTGCTTTCCGTGGCTCTCCGACATCTCCCCCTCCTGCGTCGGCTCTTCTGGGAGCCCAACAGTCTTGGGCGCGGGAGACGACGGCGGCTTGCCGGATATCAAGCCCAGGTCCTCCTGGAGCGCCGAGGCTTGCAGTATCTGTGGGGGCGATATCTGCTTCTCCATTGCAGAGGAGAAGGGCAGCAGGGTGGGCACAGGCCCAGGTGCGGAGCCCTCCGCCAGCTCGGACTTTGTTCCGTTGGGGGGCTGGGGGTTGACTGCTTCTTTTGGCTCGTGTGACTCCTCGCGCGGGTGAGGAAAGTTGGAAGGGATGGACTGCTCTTGCAGGACCTTGTGGGGCCGCTCGAGAAAGCCCACGGGGACTTGGTTCGGGTCGTGCCCGTTTTCAGGCTGGGGGAAGGTGGGGATATCCACCGGGGCACTCGGGGGAAGAGGGTTGAGGGCGCCGGGGGAGGTGAGGTAGCTTATCTCTTGGAGACATCTGCAGGTGGCTAGGAGTCAGCACAGCTCACGTTTATAACTGCACAGACAATAACGCACTGCTTGAGATATTCACGGCTCCGCGCGCGGCTCTTAGGATCTCGCGGCGCCGACCCCATACCCTTCCACTGCTGAGACTCGGCGGGTTGCGAGCGAGATGGAACCGTTGAGACTTTACCGATGGCTGCTGATTGCACGCCGTTCATCTTAGGCAACTTATCGAATGCTGCTGCAGGGGGGGTGTCAGCGGGAGCAGCTCGACGATATTGAGGCCGGGTCGCGATATTGACTCACCGTCCTCCTGGCTCCCGTCACTTCCGCTACCTTCCTTGTCGTCGCGTGACAGCCTGTCCTCATCTTGCAGAGTAGCCAGGCGTGCTGGATGGATGCTGTTGGCCTTGCCTGAGCTGCCCGTTTTGGTCCTGCAATGTCGATACGTAGGGTCAGCATTCCACAGTCTTCGTAACAGTCAGCCGACTGACCTCTCTTGCCGCAGAGCATACTCGAGCATCTTGACGCGGCGTAGAAGATCCACCTTGAGATTTTCTGCCGACCTCCGCTGTCCCTCCAGCAGCGCAATCCTTGCCTACATGTTGTCACCACCAGGTCACAGTCAGCACCGCTAGTCCTCAGGCAGCACCCCCACCCCACACCCCTCATGCAACACCAGAAACGCACCCGCATTTCTGCCCGCTCAATCTCCCACTCGTTCCTGTCACGCTCCCACCGCCTCCACTCGCTCTGGAGATAATGCAGCACCCCAGCGAGGTTCATCTCCTGGCCGGACCCCTGACTGCCGCTCCCCCCATCGGCGGTCCCATTGACCGACTGCGGCCCGCCCTGCTGCTGCTGCTGCTGCTGCTGGTACTGCTGTTGAGGTTGCTGGTGCTGTTGTTGTTGCTGTTGCTGTTGTTGGTGCTGCTGCTGCGGGCTCATGCGCTGCTGCTGCTGCTGCTGCTGCTGGTGGTTGGGGTTGCTCTGGTAGTCGTGTTCGTAGAGGGATGGTGGCTGGCGCATGTTGTTTTCTGGGATGTTTCTGAAAGGGGGTTTTCTGATCATGGCTGGAGGCTGTATGGGCCTGTGTCCATGCGGGGGTGTGGATAGACGGGAGATGTTGTCTGTACGAAATGCGAGATCTTCTTGGCTTGACCACATCCATCTATAACTTGGCTGCTGCTTCGGCCCGTGGTGTCTGTGCTGGCCGCCGCCGCGTGCAGCGATGATGCGCGCCGGCGTTTCGGCGTTATGTCCACGGTGGCACCATAACCCCCCCATCGTCCCCCCATCCATCCTTCTGCCGCCCAACAGCGAGACGAAGTCTTGTATCGTATCTAATCGCTAGGTGCCCAGAAGACCAGCGCCATCGGCACAAGTGACGCCCCGCTCTCTCCTTACACAGAACACCCAAGACAGATTGACGCTGCTCCTCCCCCTTCCCCCGCCATCGACTCTCGCTTCTACTGCAAGGCAAGATATTCCCAGCAAATGGGTGCTGCTGGAAGAAGTTTCCCGGTGGGATGGAGCAGCGAGCACGCCACGGGAAGCTGCGGAGGATGAAGGAAAGGCAGCTGCATCTGCGGTGTGATGTATGATGCTACAGTGCATAGATCATGCGAGCCCTAATGTTTGGGTCGCGCGTGCCGCGGCGACTTCCGCCCCTCCCGTTGCGGGTTGTTTATACTTTAATTTTGAGAATGAGGTCATGCGCTAGTTTGAGCTTGTTGATGTCACAGATCCTTTAGGGCAACAACAACTGTAAGCGGGGGGGCTGTTTTTGGACATCTGGTATAAGGCCATTTCATTCCTGCTCTTGCAACTGTAAACCCACCACTGTCTCAGCTGCTCACCTTCCTTAATCCCCATCATGAGCGCAAAGCAGTTCTACGAAGGCAGCGAGCAGCAGCAGCAGCAGTACGCTCCCCCACCTGGCCCCCCTCAAGGCCAGGGCCAGTACCAGCAGCAACAGCAGCAGTATGCCCCTCCCCCAGGCCAGCCAAACAACAGCAATGACCAGAAGTACAACATGCCGGTCTCCCAGCCCTACGCCTCTGCCAACCCCGAGACCGCGGGCGCCCCCCCCAACTACCAGGACACCGCGCCGTTCTCACAGGCGAACGAGAAGACGGGTCAGCGGCTCAACCCCCGGAAGCGCATAAATGATATCGTCCCCCTCGCGCTCTTCATCGCCGCCATCGCGGGTTTCGTTGTTGTATCGGCCATCGCCATCTCGAGCTTTATCAAGGTTGGTGGCCTTGGCGGCGGGTTTGGCAGCTCGGCGTCGGGGCAGACGGGATCGAGCGTCACCCTCAATTAGTGAGTCGGTCCTTACCGAACTCTTGCTGGAGGTCTCCTGGGGTCTCAGCAGACAACTGTCCGAAACAATGGCAATAGCTGACTCATTCACATACTCAACAGCCACACTGTCTACCTATTGCTTTGCGTGTGCGCGTTTGGTCTGGTGATTGCTGCGCTGTACCTCATGGTGAGTCACCCCTGAATTGATATCTATCTCGCAGTAACGCTCACCTATCTTGCCCCCATCCGTAGCTCGTCCGGGCATTTACCAGGATAATCATTGAGGTGACGCTCGCCTTGACCGTCGTGCTCAACATCGGCATCTGTATCTGTGAGCTACAGATGTCCACATCTTACAAGGTCAACGTAGCTGACGGCCCGCTCCCTCCATAGATTACTTCATCATCAAATGTAAGCCATAGCCTATAGCAGCAGCTCTCTCGATCCGACTTGATACCCTTCGCAGATTGGTCTGGGGCCATTATCTTCCTGGTCATCGCCCTCTTCTCGGTTTTCTTCTACTGGTCCATGCGAAGGCGGTACGTCTCTCCCCAGTCCCCGCATCTTAGACAACCCAACTGACAGACACCCTCAGGATCCCGCTGGCAAAGCTGCTACTCCAGGTCACCATCGACGTCTCGAAACACCACCCCTCGGTCTATGTCGTCGTCCTTATCGGGCTTGTCGTCCAATCCGCACTTTCTGTGTGGTACTCCTTCACATGCATCGCCATCTACGTCAAGTGGACTCCCGACAGCTATGGTATGTCCGCTTCTCTGTCATTCGGATGGCCATACTCATGGCTACTTTACAGCATGCTCGGGGACGAGCTGCTCCTCTGGCAAGGTCGCCGGCCTGATCTTCTACTGCACCTTCGCATACATCTGGATGTCCCAGGTCATCGCCAACGTCGTGCTCTGCACACTTGCCGGCGGTGTCTACGGAGGTATGGCACCACTTCCTTCCCTAATGATGCTGCCGCCATTCGCTCACCCTTCGAACGCAGGTTGGTACTACTACGGCCCTCGCGTCCCCACCGGCGGCCTCCCAAAACGCGCCAGCCTCGCGGCCTTCATTCGGGCCAGTACACTCTCGCTTGGGTCCGTTGCCTTCGGCAGCCTGCTTGTCACCTTGCTCGAGCTGCTACGGTTGATCCTCCAGATGTTCCAACAGCACGAGGCGGGGCAGGGTGATAGTAAGTTGAAGGGTAGCTGTGGTCTGGTCGGTGTAGAACTGATGAGAATGGATGGCAGTGATCGGGTCGATATTGATTTGCATTGTGAGTTTCCGGTATCATGTCGTAGCTGCTCCACTGACACTCTCGGCAGGCTCAATGCTGCCTCGGCTGCATCCGGAGCATGGTCGAGTACTTCAACAAATGTAAGTCCTGAGCTATGTGAATATAGTGGCTATGACTGAATCTGACGACGCAACCTCACAGATGCTTAGTAAGCTACATGCATCAACAGAAGTCTCAGGCAAACCGTGTAAGCGATACTGACAATGCCTTGACTCCCTCAACTTTCAGCATCGAAATCGGTAAGCATGTCGACAACATACCTTGCACCCTGTGCAAAGGCTAACGTGCCATCCAGCCCTCTATGGCAAGGCTTACATCCCCGCCGCCAAGGATGCCTGGCGCCTTCTCAAGAACCGCGGGGTCGATGCGCTGGTCAATGACTCCCTCGTCGGCACTGGTAACTAAGTCCACGCCGCTTCTAACTTGGGTAATTGCTAACCATGCCTCTTTAGCTCTCATGTGGGGCGCGTACGTCAACGGGTTTTTGTGTGCCGTGCTCGGGTACCTCTACCTCCGATGTACGTACCGCTTGTTGACGCAGCGATACGAGATCTGATCACGTTATATTTCTAGTCACCCACCCGGCCTACAACTCTTCCGGCCAGTACTCTGCGTAAGCTTTGGTGTCCGAGACCATGGCTAAAGGCCCCGCTGACTTCCCTGCCAGGCCCGTCATCCTGTTCTCGTTCCTCATTGGTATCAACGAAGGCTCGACCATCAGCAGCGCTATTGTACGGCCCTCTTCCTTTGTTGGCCACTGAGGGACCTGGCTAATGATGTTTGGCTTCTACAGGATGCGGGCGTCTCGACCATCTTCGTCGGACTGGGCGAGGACCCCATGGTGCTCGCAGAGAGGAGCCCAGCGCTGTTCGATATGATCAGACAGTCCTACCCTCGTGTTATCGAAGGTGTCCCTAGACATAATTAGATGGGCGAATCCGTCTATGGCGGACCAGACGTCGGGAGGATCCGATAAGTATTGATTCTAGGCTCTAATTAGAGAAAGGGGTGTGGTCGGTCATCGCCACGCTGTTGACACCATTGCGCTGCGTGCGACGTAAAGGGTCAGCGGACGATATAACCACACCTCATAAATACACGCTATAATTTCTTTAATTCATCTGCTGCCTTCCATCTGGCCCTATACGTACACACGCCCCGCTCACACTCCATCCTTCCACGCGGCCGTCTCCGCCTTGACGTTCCCCTCCTTCTGCTTCTCCGCGTCCCCCGTCACGATCCCCGCTACACTCTCCAGCTTCCCCTTGATGCCCTCGGCACTCGGTACAGGTACTGCTGCGATTGAGTCCGACGTCGCCTGCTTGTAGTCCCACTGCGCCTTCTCTGCCTGCGTGTTGCCTTCCGTCTGCTTCTGCTGGTTGCCCGTCACATACCCGAGGGCACTGCACCGTCCGTCGCCCTTGTCAGCTATCTGCTCACATCCACCTCGATCTTCCAGCCAGCCCAGCGTGACTCTTTCTACATCAAGAGATACCCAATACTCACGATTTTGCTTTGCCCACGCCAGAATCGACGGTCGCCTCTACCGCCTTTATGCCCTTGGCGGCTTCCACTTCGGCCTCTCCCTCCTTCTGCAAGTTGGCGCCCGACTCTGTCCACGCCGAAGCACCGAGTGATTCCGGAATGATGGCCCCAACTGCCTGTGGGTAGGGATAGTGTGGATGTCAGCGGGTGTCTGCAGTAATGGCGTGTACGTAGAGGCTGATAAGGACGGGTGACGAAGGTAGACGGACCTGCTGGACGGCGCCCTGCGCCGCTGTGAACTGTCCGTGGAGCTGGGACGGTGCTTGTTGTTGGTTGTCCGACATGTGTGGCACTGAGCTATGCGGCTTGTTGCAGGAGGTTGAAGAAGACAAACAACAAACACAGTTGAGAACAGCTCCTATTAGAGCCGGACGGGGCGATGGCAAGTGTAACGTAACCAGATGAATGGCGCAGCTCTCTCTGACGTCATCTGTCGATCACTTGTGGTGGTGGGCGAGACTGGCCGGCCGAGACTGGCCGGCCGTATAGGAGGCTCGGAAGGCATCAGCCTGACAGTAGCGTCCATAGCCATGGGGTATCATATCTAAAGAATGCGAGGTATCGAGGCAAGGCCATTGCGCCAGCCGGCTGTACGCCCTTCGACCCTACGTTCCAAATCTCCACACTGCACCCGCTCTAGCATATCCCGTGGACAGGCCCCTGGGGCATCATACACTGCAGTGGGTGTACGTCAGTTGTGAGAACAAATTATAGACATGGCAAACAGGTACCCACCTCATCATCGAGATCATCCTGAACTCGTGCCCGCCCCCCGGATCAGATGTTTCCTCCAGCAGCTCGCACGTTATCGTGTGCCTCCCCGGCTGCAGATCATCTCTGATAGAAGCAAACCGCCCGATGTTTCTGCACAACATCTTTCGTTGTCAGCCCACGCTTCTTCGTCATGCCTTCCACTTCGCGCGAGCAATAGATCCAAGCGACAACTCACACTTCGCCGTTATCCCACCACCCGACAATCTTGCTACTCTTATCCCTCTCTTCGTCCACCCAGCACTCGATTGTCCCCAGCCCAAACGTCTTGCTCTTCAGCGAGTACATCTTGACAATTCCCACCTCTGTCTCCATTTCAAAGCTGACACGCGCACCCGGTGTTCTCGCCACGAGATATGGCTTGTCCAGGTGTTCCGGGTGGACCCAAAAGTCCCACCCGTCCGCGTCCGCCGGTGTTAGGTTGAACCGTGGCTCGACAGCCCGTGTGGAGAGACACGTTGGGTGGAACGGTGGCACCACAAAGTCGAGGTCCGGGTTCCAGCCGTTTAGCACGCGTAGGCGCGGGAGTACGCCGTACTCGGCCGGCGAAGTCCACAAGCCCGGCATTAGCTGGCCGTGAGGGTGCGCATCGTCCGGGTGCTCCCGCCACGTCCGCGCTTGCTCAGGCCAGGTGCTCTCTATCTCCTCCAGGAGCTTGTTCTGAGATTGAGCTTCCTCGGCGTCGGCCGTTGGAGGTGGCTGGGCGAGGGCGGCGAGAAGATGAGCAGCGTGGTCGGGGGGAGGAGGTACGCCGAAGTGAGGCTCGGACAGCATGTCACAGGCGGCGTCTTTGATGAGGCTCGAGATCATCATGCCGAGGTCGCGGTGGCCGCGGCCGTTGATGTGCCGCATATCGGGGTTCTGCCACCAGCTACGGTCGGGTGTCAGCTGGGTTCCATTGAATAGAACTACAACTTACTCTCTGGTAAAGTATGGCCCGACGAGCTGGGGATGTCTGGCGAAATGACTCGCAAGAGGGTGTCGCTGGTTGATCACCGGCACGTCGTAGTATTGAGCTACCGGCCTAGCCCATGCCACCACCTGGTCAGCACTGTGCAGACTCTTCACCAAGACAGCTTAACTCACAGGTGCATCCTCCCACCGCCACCGCCCATCCCACCATTGCTAAACGCCATAGCCTCCGCAAGTATCACTGCGGGCTTGTTGGGCATGTCCAACAGCCCCCGCAGGAGGTTCTCCATGTTCTCGACATGCTCCGGGATGCCCTCGTCATTCACGGCGAGTTCGACGATGACGAGATCCGAGTTGGAGGGTATGTGAAGGGGGAAACAAAAGGAGAAGTAGTCGGATCCCGTGGCTACGGGCAATAAGGTGAGCCATAGAGTCAGCGACATTCGCCTTGGCTGCATGGCCAATAGCTAGACGAACCCGGTGCGGCACCGTTGACTTCGGTCACCTCGACGTCCGGGCTGGTGTAGCCGTTGAACCACTCCCACAGCTTGTGGAACCAGATCTCGTCCTTCTGCACTTGATGCCCTTTCGTCACTGTTGGACATATATCAGCTAAAATGATCTACAGAGAAGGCACCACCGGCACAAGCACCAGCTCACCACTTCCCCCAATGGCCGATATGACCAGCGGCTCGCCACGAAGTGCTTTGTGAAGCAGCTGCCGTATCCGGTAATGAGAGCCTGTGCATAGATAGTGTAATCATTAGCTGATACGCATGTAGTTGAAACAGAAAAGTGCCCCAGCTCACCCTCATACGCCCTCGTCAACCGCAGATTCGACCTCCCATACTCCCTCTCAAACGGGTCCTCCTCCTCGCAGAACCCCCGCATCCGCTCCACCCTCTTCCTCACTCTAAGGTCATGAGCCTCCAGTCCATCTCCGCCTACTCTGATGCTCTGGGGTCTGCTCCGGGAAAAGGGGTTGGGGGTCAAGGAGGGGCGGAGGAGGTGGATGTAGTGGAGAAAGAGGAGGAGCGTGATGGCCGATAGCAGCCCGACAAGGATGTGTGGGCGTCGTGATGAGGGCGGTAGTACCGGTAACATGGTATGCCGGTGGGGCTTGTGGGTACGATGGTTTTAAGATGGATATACAAGGGGTTCCTTTCTACAGAGAGCAGATGTCTGTGTCTGGGACTGACGCGACGCGAAGTGGGTCCCGTTTGGGGTGAAACGGCACCAGAGGCCAGGATGGGACCCTTTTTTCGATGGTAAAAGAGTAAGGCGGGTCTATGGAGTGGGTGTTGTGGTATACACAGCGCAGAGGAGGACGCGGGGGGTGGCGGTGGATGCAAGAGAAGACGTCAGTGAAGACAGACGGCATGAACAACGCAGAAGCGGGAAGTGAATGAAGTGCGGGGCTCATCTCATTCGGCCGGACGGACTCCAGAGATAACAGCGACTTGGTATCCGCAATATCAAACCAAATGAGAGACCCCCACATCCGCACCGTAGCACGCATCATACTGGGAACTCCCCTGCTGCATGCGCACAACATTGCAATGTATACTATGCATGTATCATAGTGTACGGCAGCGGTGTCACCCCGGTAACCTCATTGGCCGGGCACCTCCACATGACCGAGCCTTGTGACATCCGTGATGAGCGCTTCGGAGGCCAAGGTATGGAACAGTCACAAGACGGTTCGTCTTCTGGACTTCTGGCGCATATATCTTGCCATGTGTATCCCCTCCACAGCTCACTTCACCAACTGTCGTCCCGCCACTCGCACCATCGCACAGCAGCTCAGAGCAATGGCAACCACCACGGCCCCACCGCCCTTCGCGCGCAACTTCCCTGCATCTACCGCCAAGCCCTCAAAGTACTTCATGTGGCCTGGCGTCACCTGGGAGAGTACCGAGGCTGTAAGAAAGACGATCGAGGAGAACAACAGAGGGTACGATATCTACCAGTCTCGCCGATGTGCGTTGCCCCCCTCTGTCCCGATGAATGCCTCCTGATGGCGCTGACGTACCTTGCCGCCTGCCCAGTCGCCCACAATCACTTCCCTCACTCGATTCTCACTCGTTATGCCTTCGGAGCCCCTCCCAAGCTTATCGATGCCACATGGGCATCCGATAAGACCCAGCTCGTATCACTCGACCCCTCTGTACCGGAGAGGAAGGACGTCGACGCGAGCAAGCTGCCAAAGACCATCGACAGAGGAAACTGGGGCATATACCTTGGGGTCAAGGGGTAAGCTGCCCAAGCTTGTACCACACCCGGGATTGAAGAGCTCAGCAACCTATCTTTGCAGATGCTACTCTCAGTATCTCGTCTTCTTCCACGCCGAGATCGACCGTCTTGGCCCCGTCGTCGCTTTGAACGAGTACATCTTCTCTCCCCAAGCCAACTACGAGGTCTTCGTAGACGTTGAGGGTAAGGAACGGGGCATACCCGATATGCTCAATCGTCTCGTTGCGGGAGCACTTCACCCCTTCATTCACATCGGGTTTGGATTGGAGTTTGACGACCGCGTCGTGCTCGCCGAAGGGTGGGTGCCCGACTCATCTCCTCCATCACCCAGTTGCCGAGAGCTGATGTTAGTGCAGTTTGGCAGAGACAGCGGTGCACCAAGATGAGACTTTGAAACAGCTCATCACTCAAAACCACCTTCAACACATCATGTCCCCCTCCCCAGCGCCTGCCGCCCAACCACGGCCCACGCTTACCGAGCTGTACGCCTGCCTCGTCGCTTCACCTGACCTCACTCCGCCACCATTCCGTAAGAGCGCAATGATCAACGACCAACTCAAGGAGTCGCTGAAAGGTTCCCGTGGAGAGGCGCTGAGAGTGCTGGTCGACGAGTGGAGCTTGAGTGATGAGGAGCTGGGTGATGGGTGGGATAAGAAGATGGAGGAGATCGCAGTGTTTGTTACCCTGCTGGCTTGCGGTACCGGGAGGAAGGGCCATCCGCAAAAAGTCGACTTCTTCCTCGTAAGATCCACTGTCCGTCTCCCCAAACAACAGGACGCTTACACCTACATCTACGGTACCCTGTCTAGATGCACGCTCTCACGTCCTCAATTTTCCTCCCCGCCTATCTCCCCCTCCTTTCCCCTTCTTCCCGTCGCGCCCTCCTTAGGGCATACGCTCTTGTCGTTTTTCTCACCTCGCTCTCACGTGGCCGCCCACAGCTCAACCCCGAACTCCTAATGTCATACGACATCTTCCCCGTCTCCCCGCACAGTGCCGACCCCCTGGAGGCACTAGTAAAGCAAGACAAGGCGTTAGGGAAGGGGGAGAAAGAAGAGAGAAACGCGTGGACAAGTATTGTGGAGACTGCACTAATCTACCCTGGTGAGCTTGATTTTTTAGTAGTCTGCGTCTTACCAATCTTCTACCTGATTTTATTTTTGAAGACTCGCATGTCATCAAATCCATCCGCTCCCTTGTGCACTTCTCCGCTCTCTACGGCAGCTCCGCACCCGGCAGTCACTCTCTTTCCTCCCACAACGGCGAGATCACCGGTATGGATAAGGTGGATGGGTCGATCTTCCAGAGAGCTGCGGGGGCGGTCATGGCTATTATGCGGCAGTCAGAGGGAGGCGATGCTAGCTGGGATCTTAGCTCTCTTGGGTATGATGAGGCCTGGAAGTAGCGTGCCAGCTGTCGGAGGGCGGAGAGGCTGCCGCGGCGTGGGTGTTGACAATGGATGGGTATGTATCGGCACACTCATAGCTAGTCCTCGAACACGGTGCACGCCTGGGCGCGACTGCACAGTTGCCGGACAGGAAGCGCGTGACATAAGGAGAACTGGGATAGCGCCTGGGTACGGCTAATGTGCTTATAATACGTACGAGCCATGCCCATTAGCCTGTTGACCTCCCCCGAGCTCGCGACCACACAACGCCACCTCCGGATATCTCCATCCGTCTGCCATCATTCACACCCAGGTATACTATATCGGTGTGATGCATTGTGGGTAAATTACAGCGGGGTATCGAGTGTAGCTTCAGTAAGAAGGATTCTACTTGGGGCCCTTGCCTCCGGGGATGAGCTACAGTGCGGAATGGTCCGTTAGCGCGCTGTTTGTCGCAGGCCAGTCTGATCCCAAAGCTGTGCCGCTAGATCGCGCACATGGAACGAGCAACGTACCATAGCAATGTTGTTCCCGTTCAGTAATGTCTCTCCGAGGTCGGTCTCAGTGATACCAGCCGCAGTTACTTCACTGCAGGTTCCAGGCAAGCGTCAGCTACCTGGGACCTCTTCTCTCGACCTCGGCAAACAACTCACAACTCCTTCACATCTGTCAGCACCATGTCTAGAGGTATTGTTAGCTCCGATTCCTGAACATCCAGTAATATGGACATGAGCGTTACTCACTGACGTAGTCGTCGAACCCCATCAACGTGCCGGTGAATTCTCGCTCGTTCTTCATGAGCACCCAGATGGGCGAGCCAATACAGCGGTCCACGAGCTCGAGGGGGAGAATGGTGCTAGCCATTTTTGCAGCGTAAGCAGGATAGTGGGTAGTGGAGGTGAGTCGGGTGGTAGACTGAAGAGAGAGAGGGGGTCGCTGTTGAGACGATAACTGTGCAGATGAGAGGACGAGTTGGCGTTGAGCCTGGACGCTGTGAACGACAAGCGGCAAGCAAAGAGGAAGGACGCGTCACGTGACATTCTTCAGCACCCAAAAGTCAGTAACCCGTGACGCTGGGTAAACAAGTATGAACATGCAAAGTAACCATAGGTAACGTATCCGACAGTCTACCCATCTTACAGTTTATATATGAGCCATAAACACACTTCAACTCTATAGATATTCAGCCTAGCATGCCCTCCTTCCCCCTATGTGGCTCTACGACATCTGGCAATATGCACAAAGCTCCCCTGAGGCCCCTCTTATCCCACAACTAGGATGATCCCCTCGCCCTACTCATGCCTCGCCCTCAGTCACCTTATCCATCTTGGGCTCTACCCACCCCTTCTTCTCAAAGCACGCAAACACCAAGTCATACCCATCAAACTCGTATCCGATCCTGTCCTTCCTCGCAAACTCCTTTCCCACCAGGTCCACCCCAAAGCTGTTCCACGCCTTCACCTCCGCTGCCGTCTCTTGCTCGCTCGCAGACGCGCCGTTCGCTGGCGTTGACACGAAGAGCGTGATGCTCAGTCGTGAGGGCTGAAATATCCCCACGACATTACGGATCAGCGCCTCGAGCGTTGGCCGGCCGGCTACCGCACTGCCCTCGCGCGCAGCCGCCGCCGCCGACGTCGGAAGCGGCACGTTGCACTCAAACGATGCGTACGACCACCCATCCTCTGGGGTCACGTGGATCGTGAAGTACCCGCCTCCGGGCTTGCCCTCTGCGTTGGGCATGCCTGTGCCGATCACTGCGTTGGCCGAATAGCCGCAGGGGTCAAAGCCGAACGAGTCCAGTGTGGTTTCCTCTTTGGGGAAGAGGGTGTCGATGCCCAGCTTGGAGGAGATCGCCTCGCCAAGGACGTGGCCCGGGGTGGAGGAGATGGACCGGCCGGAAGTGGTGTCGTGGAAGAAGGGCGCGCGAGCCGAGGGGGAAAGGTGGGTCATAAGGATTTCGAGGGTAGTGTCCTGGTAGGTCGTGGGAGCGATAGTGGTGGAGAGGGCAGGGACGACAGGGGTAGGAGTGAGGGTAGATGTGGAAGGGGAAGAGTCGGAGGGGAGGACGGGACGGGAGTTGGGGGAGGTGAGGTAAAGTAACCAGTGGTCCCTGTTCATGGGACCAACAGTGTACGCTGCCCCCGCAGTGCCTATACCCATGTTCATTGTCAGTCAGCACTCCTCCCATAATATTCTGTCGCGCTAGCATCGTTGGAACTCACCGAACACGCTGTCCAGGAACAGAACCTCGTCCCTCCAATCTCTGTGCGGGCCCTGTTGCCTTTCCGGGAAAAAGAACGATTTGCGCGAGTAGAAACACCGCCAGACATTGGTAAAGCCGCAGTACTCGCGAGCGATCTCGATGATGCGGTACAGTCCCAGCAGGTTGAGAGTGGTGCCGCATGTTTTGAGGATGAGCAGGTGTGGTGCGACGAAGAGGGACGATTCGCTGTGCGCCGAAGCAGCCATCAGTATACTTGCGGTATTGATTGGTACCAACAGGGTGGGATTGTTCGATGCCAACATGCCCGTCTGGTGCTTCTGCAATCATCGTCCAGGCCCTGGCCCACAATCACACTCCGCACTCACCTCAACAAGTACGCATCCAGCTCCTCACCCTCCACCACGCTCAGAACCTTGCACTTCACGATATCCAGCATCTCCTCCCACACCTCCTTCGGCACCTTCCTCAGCCCCCTGTAGTCCTTCTTGATTTCCCCCGCCTTCTGTTCCGGACGCTTCTTCAAACCGCCTGCGAGGCTCGACTCTGCCACCTCGGGGAGCTCGTCCACAGAGGGAGCGAACCACACCTCGAGGAGCTTTTCAGGGCCCTCGAATGGGCCTGGGGAGGTGATGGCGGCTTGCTCGAGGGAGTCGGTGGTCATCCTGCCGTTATAGGGGCGGGGCCTGGGCTTGGGAGGGGAAGAGGCGCAGTGCAGTGCTGGAATAAGGCAAGATAGGGCTGATTAGCTGGAGACAGAGAAAAACGAAATTGGTGCGCAGACAGGTCCAGGTCACGTGATTTTCACCTTGCTGGCGGGCGGAGGGGTTGGGGGAGGGGGAGGAACGAGAGGATGGTGACAGGGAAAGGGCAGCTAGGTCGACAGACTAAATGTAGGCATCAAGACAACGGAGACACACCTTAGTCGAATCTGTATCACCTTTGTACCCCATTTCGTGCTCCAGACTACCCCGAGCGTCGCGAACCGGAGGTGATGGGAGGGACGGTAAAGGTCGACCGTCTATAGACGCGTCTGCTTTCGCGACTCCCTCAATCAGAGTCGTGCCCATCATATCTTCAATGCCTCTCTTCCTAACATCAAGCGACGTAGCAGACACGACAATCATCATGTACATATAGGCGCTGTGTTTACGCGAGGACTCTCAGAGGCCAACCCGTTTTACTGTACCTTTCCCATTCCTTCCAAACATCAATCAATATATCTACATCTGCCTGAAGTGCTGCTTCGCCAACTCGCGCGACTGCCTCGCTAGCTCTTCAAACGCACGCTCCACATCGGGCACATGCTCCGGAGACTCCTCGATGGCCAGACCGCCTTCCGAGTTTAGCGCGGCAACATTAAGGTGCGGGACGTAGCTCCGAATGGCACTCTCTAGCGCAGCGATGCGGATCCTGTCGGACTGCTGGGACTAAAGGCGCGCAAAAGAGCAATTCAGCATACGCAGTGGGTACTGAAGGACATGTAGCGGCTCACCAAAACAAGCTCCCTGATAGCATTTTCCTGCTGGGCGGATTGCGTGCGTAAGAGGCCGAGCGCCTGTTGGTCCATCTCGAGCTTCTTCATGTGCTCCTCGCGCCTTCGTCGGAAAGCTTGTTGGGCACGCTTGTTCTGCTCAGCTCGGCTCAGCTTCGAACCACTGAGCGAGGTGTGTCAGCGATGGACAGCATAAGATCAGGGTCTAGGGGGAAAGATGACGTACCCGGGGCTCTGAGCAGCAGGCGCGGGGGAAGCCGTCTTGGGCTGTTCGGGCACGGGCGTACCATGTCCAGCCGCCAAAGCCGATGCTGCAGCTGCCACCGCCGCCGCGGCCTCTTCGTTCGACAGCGTCGTGGCCTCCTCTGCGGAGGGCGGGTGCGCCACGCCCGTCAACGCCATCCTGCTCAGCTCGGTCAACGACGCGTCGGTGTGCGCCACATTCCCATCATGCTCCTTGACGGGCCCTGAGCCATCCGTCTCGTGCTCCACCACCCCATCGTCTTTCTTCCCGCCCCTCCTCCTCTTCTGCAACGGCTGCCCGCCGTCCATCTCCCTCCACCCCGCGCGCTCGTGCGGTTGCTTGCGCCTCTTGCCGCCCATCTCGCCGCGCTCGCCATAGTCGACGAGCGAGGCCGCGTGGTCGATCACACTTGCTGTTTGGGTGAGCGGGATGGGGGGCAGCTCGAGAGTCGCGAGCGCCTGGGGCACAAGACGCGCGAGGGCTGGGGGGATGGCAACCTGCGGGTCGATCGGGGAGGGCGAGCGGCCGTGCTGGTGGTGCACGTGGTGGGTACCGTGCTGACGCCTGTCCTGGCCGTGGTGGGAAGTAACGGGGTACGCGCGCAGATCGGCGCCTATCCCTGCCCCGGTTTGGGCGCGCGGACTGGACGTGCGCGTGACATTGTCGGAAGCGAGGTCGCGAGCTGGGCGGCGGGGGATCGAGTCAGTGGGAGGAAGGGACAAAGGAGCGCTGTTCGATAGGAGCTGGCTTTTGGCTTACCGGCCTGGAGGTTGGGATCGACGTCGCTGTCTGCATGAGCATACCCGTTCTCGAAGTCTGGGGATGGCACGTGGGAAGAACGTTAGAACATTATAACATGGGTGCGGTGCGAGAGAGAGAGATGCAAAGAGAGACACATACACTGCTGTAGAGCACGGATTTCATTGTCCTCGCCCTGCCTGGGGTACTGGAGGATGGAGTCTATGGTGGATGGGTCGTCCTGGGCGCTGCTGTTGCTGTTCATGCTGGGCTGGTTGATGGCGGGCGGCGGGAGACAGACAACAACAAACCTGTTTATGTAATCGCAAGCACCCAGAGCGTACGTAATAGTACTCAGATGCATTCTGCGGAATTGCGGAGATACACTCGTGTGTGGCGCTGGTGCAGCGGCGGACGCCGCCCTCCTGCCGCCGTCGAGGAGGATCATCATGACTTCACGCCACATTCTTCACTCTCCACGTGCATGCATTTCGAGACTTTGAGTTGGCACATGCGGTGTTCGATACCCAGGCAGCACATATCACCACTACCGGTCATCTATTATATCATTTGCATGGTAATATGCTGTACCGAGCCCCATAACTCCCCCTCCCACCGAGTAAGGATACATTCCCACTGCTGCTATGTGTCGTCACTCTCACCGTCAAGGCCCCAAGACGCCGCTGCACCCCGCGTTGCAGCCCGTTCCTGACTACTGCTCCCGACACCCTTTCCGATGCCCCGAGCTGGCAACTCCACCGCTTCCATTACCATCCTCCCGTCCCTCTTCCTCCATGGCTCCCACTTATCCGACATCACCCCTGGACGCCCACGGTCAAGCTCAAGCTCCCGCTCGCGCTCGCGCTTCTCCGCGCGTCTCTTCGCCTCCAGCTCCAACTCCGTCCTCCTCCTCCCCTTCTTCCCATACCTGATCAACCCACCCCGACTCCCACTCCCTCCACCATTCTTCCCGTGTCCCCCGCTCTCGCTATCAGAGAGCCACGACGTTGTGTACTCCTGCCCAGTCTCTGCTTCGTCCAGGTCTTCCAGCTCGTCCGCTGTTGTCACACCCGTCCTCACGCTCCTCTGCGTCTGGCCAGGCAGCACCAACATGGGTCGCGAGGCACTGAGGTGGAAAAGTGCGCCCCCGCCAGAGCGCGGGTATTTCTTGTACACCATCCGCGGGGGTGGACGGCACAGCGGGAGCTCCACGCAGTCCATCACTCGTCTCTGCCCCTTTGCCTTAGCCTTTCCCTTTCCCTTTGCCGTCCTCTTCCTGTTCATCTTGCCATTCGCCTTCACTTCTGCGAGCACACCCGCTTCGCGCGGTTCCTCTCTCCCCTCCTTAACCTTGGCCGGCCTCCCGCGCTTCTTCCCCTCTGCCACCCACGTCATCCCCGACCGTTCCGCCGGCGCCCCCGCGGTCGACACCGCCAAGCTCCTGCCGGGTACCGATCCACGAGGTCTCCCCACGCTCCGCTTCTCCTTCCGCAACGCAGGCTCGCTCTTCCGACGCCGCCGCTTTGACAAAGGCACAGACATCTCCTCCTCGGACTCGAGGTCGTGGTCGTCAGCGTAGCGTCGTAATCGGGCAGAGGCCGTGCGGAATGGGGCGGGGGTAGTGGTGGTGGGGGGTGGGGGTGCAACGGCATCGAAGCTAGTTGCCATGGCGGTAGCGAGTGTTGGGGGCGGGGAAAAAGCGGGGCCGGCGAGGGTATCCGGATAACACTCATGATTGGGAATGACGCTCTTCGGCCATGGCTCGTTGGAGGTGGAAGTCCTGGCGGTCGGAGCGGGGCGAGGACGAGGGAATGGAATCGGGGCAGGGATATCTGTGTCCGAAGGCGGCACGACGACCTTCCGAGAGCGCCGGCGTTTACGCGACGGTGCAATGTTGTCATCCACCGAGCCCAAATCGTGGGGCTTCAGTACGGTTTCGCTCTTGCGTGGCCTGCTCGGCCCGCGCCTTTTCTCTGGGGGTTCACCACTCTCTCCCGGCGCGCCCAGCCTTGAGCATGACGCCCCTCCTATGTCACTCTGTCCTTCACCCGAGCTGTGCGTGAAGAGCTGCTGCGTGCCCTTGTTGTTGCGCACCGGGCGAGGGTCCTTCTCGGTAGACGCACCGAGAGCTGATGAGGGGGGCGCAGGGGCTTTCGCCTTGGACCCCCACATCCCCGGCTCGCCGTTCATCATCGCCTCCTCAATTTCCGCTGAGAAGAACAGCGCGTCCGCATCGGAGGCACCGACCTTTGAAATGCCGGCCACGCTCGGAGGAGACACCTCCCCCCTGGAGCCAGCATTGGCCTGCGCAGGAGAGAAGAAGAGCGGCGCGTCCTCCTCGACCGCATCATCCTCAAACTCATTCTCCTCGATCTCATCTTGCTCGACAGCCCTGCTCTTCCCTTTCCGCACCTTCGGCTCTCCGTCCACCTCCCCTTCTTCCATCTCCACCGAGTAGAATAGCTCTTCCCCATCCCCTGTGTTATCCTCATCTTCTTCTTCGCCCTCACTGTCATTCTCAGCTGAGGCGTCCGTCCCCCCAGCCACTTCCACACCTCCATACCCAATCGACTCCAACACAAGACTCTCGATCCCCAACCGCTCGCGGCGCCATGCCTCCAGAGCGAATATGGCGTGCGCTGAGAGGGTTCGGAGGTCCAGACGGACTTCTTGGCAGTACCGCTTGGGAGGGAGGGGGAGGGTGGAGGCGGACTCAGAGGCAGATGCAGCGGATGCCAGTTCCGGTACAGGTGCGGAGGATGCAGTGGGTTGTGGGGCAGCGCTGGAATCAGACGTAGCGAGCTCGACGAGAAGCTCTGGTGCGAGGGGTGGGAGAAAGGTAGTAGTCGAGGAAAGAGGATCAGCTGTTGGGCGATAGAGAAGCACTGGGGAGGCGGGCTTCTCGGCTGCGGGTTCCTGCTGAGCGGGAGGGGCCGAGGTCCTGGGGCTCTCCACCGTTGGTTCCACCTGAGTAGGAGTATATATGGTGACCCGAGGCTCCTCTCCGATAGCCAGTTGGGCAGGAGATGCTAGCGGGTCTGTGTCCCCGACGGCACCGTCTGACGGAGCAGGAGCCAGGGAGATGGGATCCTCGAGTGCTGGCTCCGGGAGCGCGGGCGAGCCGTCCAAGTCGAGAGCCTCGGCCGCGAGCTCGGGCGGACGAGCTGCTGCAGACGTGGGTGCCTCCGCCGCTGAGTCTACTGACGTGAGATAGCGGGTGGCTGCGCTCGGAGATGCAGCGTCTTGGTGGGCAGGGGTAGAGGCAGAGTCGTGCTTCTCTGCCGCGGCTTCTGCCAACGCGGGAGGAGCGAGGGTGGCAGAGGCTTGGACATCGGAAGCTTGGGGAGATGTATCGAAGGAGCTTTGCGGCACGGAGTTGGAAGGATCTGAAGAAACAGAGATGCGGGAATCCCTGTCAGACAGCCCCAGTACACTCCCCAGGTTCTGCACGGCTGGTTCCACCCCGGCGGCGCCGCCCTCATTCTCCCTCGGTGTGACGACGTTCCCAATCGCCTTCGCAGCACCCTCTGCTACTTCCTGGGGCGCTTCTCCTCGATATTGTTCTTCTGGAATGTCTTCACACACACCCCACACATACTCCATGTGCTCTCCATCCTCCGCCACCTCTCCACTCTCCATCAACCGCTCGTCCACCCGCTCGTAACTCCCGGCTGTGCGATGTTTGACCAGCACGTCCATGAGACGGGCGGCATCACGCTCGGTAGAGATGTTCTGGATAAACAGGTAGAGAGGGAGTAGTGGAATGGTGTGCGATACCTCAGAGGAGTGATATGCTGGGCGTGGACGGGGGAGGTGGGACATAGTCGGGGGGTCACAGGGCGACGCGTGAAGGGCGCGTGCTGGAGGGACACTTGTCAGCGCGTTCCGGGCGAGGCTGCGGACATCGAGCTTACCTGCCGTAGGATGCCACTTTTATTCTATCGTATGTCTGTATGTGCGATCTGATGGGGTTATGGGAACGTGTGTATGAATGGAGATATATATATAATAGACAGTAAGCAAAGGCCCACATGATATTCACGCAGGCGCTTCAGTCGCCTCTGCGCGTCCCACGGCCCAGAAACTTATGACGTCGGTGGATTCCGTCTGCGGATCCGAAAAGTCATTTTCACCATCTCTATACATACTTTCCAGACGCTCATGAATCTCTTCGGTATCGCATAGACACCAATAATAACATACGTCGCCACCATGTCGCAGACATTTGCTGTCCCGCTTCGAAACACAAGAGTGAGCATCTGACTCTTGCTAGGAATCTCCCAACTGACACACAACCAGAACGTCACCATTGTCGCCCATGTCGACCACGGCAAGACCAGCTTCGCAGACAGCCTGCTGTCCTCAAACAACATCATCTCATCCCGCATGGCCGGAAAGCTGAGGTTCCTTGACTCGAGGGAAGATGAGCAGGAGAGGGGTATCACTATGGAGAGCAGCGCGGTGAGCTGTCATCATCCTCATCGGGCATGGTGTCGGCTGACAAAGGTAATAGGTCTCGCTGCGGTTCGACATGAACAGGCTAGGGCCAGATGGCACTGGTAAGTGGTCCATGATGCACATTGCTACAGCTCTCGCTAACCGTACCCACCCCAGCGTCGACGTCGAAACACCTCTGCAACGTGATCGACACCCCGGGACATGTAGACTTTGCGTCCGAAGTCTCCACCGCTTCTCGTCTGTGTGACGGAGCGCTTGTCCTCGTCGATGTCTGGGAGGGCGTCTGCACTCAGGTAAGTCTGCATTTCGAGAATTCCATCCTTCATCTACTGACTCGCCATTGCGGCCACTTCCCTAGACCATCGCCGTCCTGCGCCAAGCTTGGATCGACAAACTTCGCCCCCTCCTCGTCATCAACAAGATGGACCGGCTCATCACCGAGCTCAAGCTCTCCCCCTCTGAAGCCTACCACCACATATCCCAATTAATAGAGCAGGTTAATGCCGTAATGGGCTCCTTCTACGCTTCTGATCGGATGGAAGACGACCTCCGCTGGCGCGAGGAGCGCGAGAAGCGCATCTCCACGAGGCGGGATGAGGAGGGCGAGGCGCCCGAGGGGGAGGAGAATGTCGATGGCGAGTATGAGGAGAAGGAGGATGAGGACATCTATTTTGCACCAGACCGGGGGAACGTGCTATTCGCGTCCGCGATTGACGGGTGGGCGTTCCGCCTGGGCAAGTTTGCAAGGCTCTACGGGGACAAGCTCAAGATCAAGGAGGCGAACTTGAGGAAGGTACTATGGGGAGACTGGTATCTTGATCCGAAGACGAAAAGGGTGGTCGGCAGGAAGAAGCTGGCGGGGAGGAACCTCAAACCAATGTTTGTACAATTTATACTGGAAAACATCTGGCGGGTGTACAACACCGTGCTTGCCGAGTAGTGAGTTCCCCCGCCTGCTTTCGACACTGCAAAACTGACACTCGTGCTCTAGCAACCCCGACGCTGTTGCCAAGATTGTGACGGCGCTCAATCTCCGCATCACCCCGCGCGACCTCAAATCGAAAGACTCGCGCAACCTCCTCACCCTCATCATGCAACAATGGCTCCCCCTATCCACTGCCACCTTCCAAGCCATCATTGACGTCATCCCCTCCCCCACCGAAGCCCAAGCCATCCGTCTCCCGTATATGCTCCACCCCGACAAGGCTGCATCCTCCTCCTCCCCTCTCCAACCGACGAACGAGCTCGAAAAGGGACTATACGAGTGCGACCAGCGTGAGGAGGCAAACGTGGTTGCGTACGTGAGCAAGATGTTTGCCGTACGCCGCGGGGACTTGCCCGAGTTTAAGCCGAAGGAGATGACGGCGGAGGAGATGCGCCAGCGCGGGCGGGAAGAGCGTGAGCGCCGCGCCGCTCTCCTCGCTTCCCGACAGGACGGTACCTCCCCCACCGCACTCGGCGAGCCTAGCGGCACCCCACTCCCTGTCGATCTCACGAAACCCCTCGAGGCACTCAACAACGAGGCTGGCACTGCTGTCGCCCCCGCCGACACCCCTGCAGAAGATGCCGACTCTGAAGTTCTCCTCGGCTTCTCGCGCATCTTCTCCGGCGTTCTTCACCGGGACACCCCGCTCCTCGCTACTCTACCGAAATATGACCCCTCTCTCGGCCCCTCCCACCCCCGTAACGCCAACCACGTCGTTCCCGTCCTCGTCAAAGACCTCTACATGATGATGGGCAGGGAGCTCGTCCCCGTTGAGGAGGTGCCTGCTGGGCACGTCTGCGCTATCGGTGGACTGCAGAATGCCGTGCCGAGAAGTGCGACCCTTTGGGCTAGGGACGCGAAAGGCGTCTTGGGCGGTGAGGAGACTGCTGGGGAGCTGGTCAACCTGGCGGGGGTGTCGATGCAAGCGGCACCGATTGTTCGGGTCGCTCTCGAACCTGAGAACCCTAGTGAGCTGCAATGTCTTGAACTGTGGAAGGGCGGGATGCTGACCAAGGGTGATAGGTGATATGCCGAAACTCATTAGGGGGCTGCAGATCCTCAACCAGGCCGACCCTTGTGCAGAGTACCTCGTCCAGGAGACTGGGGAGCACGTCATCGTCACTGCCGGGGAGCTTCACCTCGAGGTGAGTCTGCTGCAGACAACCCCACGGTATCAGGGCCGAGCTGACACTCTCCTGTAGCGTTGCATCAAAGATCTTCGCGAGCGGTTTGCAAAATGCGAGATCCAGAAATCAGCCGTCATTGTGCCCTTCAGGGAGACTGCTATCAAGGCGCCTGGTAAGCTCTTCCCTATACCATCTGCAGACGTCGCTTGGCACAGCTGATATCCCACTTGCAGACATGGCACCCCCGAAGACGACAGGTGCCCCACGCGGCACCATCCACGGCACCGTTCTCAACGGCCTCGTAAACTTTACCCTCCGCGCCGTCCCCCTTCCCCCTGCTGTCATTGACTTCCTCCTGGCCCACTCTTTCACCATCTCCAACATGCTCGTGCAGCGGCGTACCCGCACCGACGACGATACGGAGCGTGACGCGGTTGAAGACGCCGACGCGGGCGAGGGCGGGACAGAGGGCAAGGCGCTCAGCTCCGAGCAGTTCTGGACTCAGTTGGAAGTGCTGCTGGCGAAATCTGGCGGAGAGTGGGTTGGCGCAGCTGACCGGATATGGAGTTTCGGGCCGAAGAGGATGGGCGCAAATGTGTTGCTTGATCCCGCTGGGAAGGCACAGCTCCGGTGCGTCTTCTGTGCTTGTGATTTCTGAACACAAGGTCCAATACTGACCTCTTACCTCTCCTCGACCACAGACTTCGCGCGAAGGAAGTGATTTTCTCCAAATCCCGCGCCGAGGGTCTTTCAGCAGACGACGCCCTGGTCTCCGCAGACAACGCCGCCACGCAAGACCATCTCGAATCCCTCTCAACTACCAACGAGTCTGCCGCCGCGCGCGCCTCCCTCCGCCTCCTGCGGGATTTCGAGACCTCCATCGAGTCCGGCTTCCAGATGGCCACCTTCCAAGGCCCCCTTTGCTCGGAGCCGGTGGTGGGCATGGCCTGGGTGGTGGAGAGTATCGAGTCGAGCCAGGAGGAGATGGAGGTCGAGCAGGGGAAGGGGAGGTCGGCAGCGGTGGTGGGCGCGCTGATTTCGTCCGTACGAGATGCGTGCCGTGCGAGCATGCTTGACTGGTCGCCACGCATCAAGCTCGCGATGTACACTTGCGACATCCAGGCATCTAGTGAGTTGCCATCCAAGATGCCCGCATAGCTCATAACTGACGCTCATGGCCGAACAGCGGACGTGCTCGGCAAGGTGTACGGAGTAGTAGCCCGCCGACGCGGGAGGATCGTCTCTGAAGAAATGAAAGAGGGCACTGCGTTTTTCACGATTCGTTCGATGCTCCCTGTCGTCGAGAGTTTCGGATTCGCAGACGGTGCGTATTAGTGGCTGATCGTCTTCACCTAAGATGTGATCCTAACGCCCCACTGTAGAAATCCGAAAACGCACGTCCGGTGCCGCTTCCCCGCAGCTGATTTTCTCGGGATACGAGACCCTCGACCTGGACCCGTTCTGGGTGCCGACGACTGTAGAGGAGCTCGAGGACCTCGGTGAGAAGGCGGACCGGGCAAATGTGGCGAAGCTGTATGTGGACGACGTGCGCAAAAGGAAGGGGATGTTCGTGGAGAAGAAGTTGGTGGAGAGTGCGGAGAAGCAGAGGACGTTGAAGAAGTAGATCTTGCAGGGATTGGCTTGCATGGTACGTTGTCAGACATACCTTGATCCGGAGCATCATCATACACAGCGTGTTGGTTCCTGCATCGTAATTGTCTATATGTACAACTGAGATCCTACGTACACTTGTTTCCATCGTCGCTTCTTTCATTCACCGCTTCACATGTACATTCCTCCTCCGAACCCACCTCCAAGCCCTCCACCGGACCCCCCTCCAGACCTCCCGCCGAATCCACCGAACCCTCCAGACTCGCCTCGCCCCCCGCCCCTCCCAAAGGGCCCCCCCAACGGCCCCCCGAGCCCCGCCCCGCCCATCCTCCCCATATCCGGCCCAAACTCCCCAGGCGGCGGCATCTCATCCCCCCACCTGTCATCCCCTACCCCTGTCCCGCCTAGGGGGTTACCCCCCGGGCCTGGGAACCTCACTCCTCCAGCGCCACCACCGAGTCCGCCGCTCGGTCCGACAGGATCCCACCTCGCCCCAGGAGGCTGGATGCTCCCCCCCGGGCCGTTCGCATCCGGGTCTAATCCCCTACGGCGGGAATCGAACAGCGGGTGGTTGAAATCAACGAGCATCCCGCCGCCGTCAAAGTTGGGGTTGAATGATCCGGGAGGGCGGAAAGAGGCGAGGGGGTCGAGGTCGCGGTGCCCGACGGATGCGGGGTTGCGCGGGTGCGTGTCGCGTAGGGGGTCGAGGGGGAGGACCGGGTTGGGGTTGGAGGGCCGGGCGGGAGAGGGTTGAGAGGGGTTAACGGAGGGAGGGGGGTTGCGGGGGTCGGAGCCAGTGCTGTGTAGGGTGGTTAGCGGGGTCCGGTCGATTGGGGGCGGGAAGGGGTTGGGAAGGGGGGACGTACGATTCTTGATAGCCGGGGACATGCAGCCCTGGGAGAAGCCTTGCCACTATATCCCTCTTGTATTTGTCGACGAAGGACTTCACGCTGCATGATATTGGTCAGCCGACGCACGCAGTGCCCACGATACCACTTACTCTGCAACAGACTTGAAGCCAACGGACCGGGCCGGCGCTTCAGGTGAGCTCGTGCTAGGCCCAGATGTCGCCGTTGCCGTGCTGGGTACGGGGAAGGAAGACGGGTTGACGAGGTCCGTGAGCACCATCGAAAGGGTGTGCGGTGCGCCATCCTAAATTGACTGTGTGAGCTGTTTGTCCATTATACGAACCTCTGTTGCCACTTGCCACCCCGGCCCGCCTGCCTAAACAAGCCACCATGCCCACCGACACCATACGACTCACCTCAGCCATCGCATCAATCTGCACCCTGCTTCCCATCCTACCCACCCTGACGCGAAATACCATCGCGCTCTGCTCATGCCTGTACTCAAAGACGTACGAGTCCTCGCCGCGGGTGTTCCACCCTTCACTGAGACGACCCTCTTGTGCCGGGGACGATTGCGCGTCGTCCTCCTGGTCGACGGCGGTGGTGGTTTCTGACACCGAGTCGTCAATGTCCGCCTCCACACTTGCCTCTTGGGCAGATGGCTGAGCAGACCCAGTTGTCCGAATCGGGATAGGCGATATAAGGCGGAACTGGAGCGATGTGTGAATGGCGTGGACGAGAGCGGCGATGACGTCTGTGGGGTGGGGAAGAGGGGAGGTGGTGCCGCGCGGGAGGAGGGTGGGGAGGAGCCGGAGTAGGCGGGTTGCGTCTAGGGGGTCTGACATGGTGTGCGATGTGTGAGCTATTCCGGGGTTGAGGCGTGATTGAGAGTGAAAGCTCTATGATCGCAGAACATAGCTGCGTGCGCGAGAGGAAACAGCTGGTGGAGGTTGGGCAGCAGCGGTGGGTGGGCGGAGATGGCTGGTTGAGTGCATCCAAAGACCAGGAGGAGTGCGGGCCCAAGAGTAGGAGTAGGGGAGTCTAGTAAATGGCTGCATACACACATACACCTATACATGCATAGAGAGAAGAGAGACAGGAAGACAGTGAGTGTGTAAAGACTCTTAGGTGGGTGGCCGAATAAACCAGAAACGCTCACCACTCGCGTCAGCGTTGCCGAAGCGTGACTGGCACATGGATCATCTCGTCTCTCTCATTCATCCACTTTCGGTGCCCGGCTCTCTCTACCCACCCTCCTCTACTCCCATATCCACGTTGTCACCATGCCTGGACTAACAACCGCCCAGGTGAGCTCCTTGAGCTCCTCGACTTTTTGTTTGCACGAAAAAAACGTCCACTGACAGATATCGACGTTCAGGTGACCGAGCTCAGCAGCACCAATGTGTCCGTCCAAGTTCCGTCCTGACCTCTACCGCCCAACTTGACGCTGATCCCCCTTGACCTGCAGCGTGATTCATCCCCTCGTACTCCTCTCTGTTGTCGACCACGCGGCGCGTGTACCGCTGTCGAAGAACAAGCGGGTGTTGGGTGTGCTTCTGGGGCAAGATACAGGATCGACCATCAATGTTGCAAACAGGTAGGTCAGGCCGGGACAGCCATCCGGCGAGTCGGGGCCCTTGGGCTGGCGGCTGACTTGACTGTCTCTGTTTTAGCTTTGCGATCCCGTTCGAGGAAGACGAGCGTGATCCCAAGACGTTCTTCCTAGACTTGGACTATGTGGAGGAGATGTGGAGGATGTTCCGGAAAGTGAACGGTGAGCTGATCTCTGGCGAGTGTGGCCCACGTCAAACGCCCAACTGACCCCCCATACAGCCAAGGAGCGCCCCATTGGTTTCTACCACACGGGCCCGCGCCTACGTTCGTCGGACCTCGAGATCTCGGAGCTGTTCAAGCGCTTCTGCTCCCGGCCAGTCATGGTCATTGTCGACGTGCGCGCTACCGGGGGGCGCGGGGACACCGGTATCCCCACCGACGCCTACTTTGCCGTTGAGGAGATCAAGGACGACGGGACGGCGACGCAGCGCACCTTCACGCACGTGTCGACCTCGATCGAGGCAGAGGAAGCCGAGGAGGTCGGTGTGGAGCATCTCCTGCGCGATATCTCGTCTTCCTCCTCTGCGCCTTCCTCTTCCCTCCTCACGACGCAGTCCCTCTCGACCAAGGTCGCTTCCCAGCTGCAGGCGCTGCGCGGCTTACACGCGCGCCTGCTCGAGATTGGCGAGTACCTCACGGCCGTGCGGGCAGGCGAGCTTCCGGTGAACCACCAGGTAGTGTACCAGCTGCAGGAGATTATGGGGCTGCTGCCGCAGCTCGGCGGGCATGTGGACTTGGGCAAGGCGTTCAGGGTGGGCGTGAATGATCAGTCATTGGTGATGTTCTTGAGTGCTATGATAAGGACTGTGCTGGCGCTGCACGATCTCAGTGAGTTGTATCGGCGCCCTTTTTGGCAGTATGCAGCGCTGACGGAGGAACACGGCAGTCGAGAACCGTATCGAGAACGCGCGGCAGGATATCGAGGACGCCAAGAGCCCCGCCGAGAAGGCCAACGATGCGCGCGCCGAGGCCACTGGACTGAAGGCTGCGGACGTCGCCAAGGCGAAGAAGGAGGCCGAGGACGAAAAGAAGGAGAAGAAGTAGGATGTGTGTGTACACTGGCAATACCCATGCATTGTGCATTTGTACCGTGCAGGCTGCAGACTACATGACTAATCGTGATTTTTTTGATTTTTTTTTTTTGGCTGCGTGCTTGATGAGATGTGGGTGTGGTGGTACAATAACTTATTGCAGAGGTTCAGCGCTACAGTCGCAAGTCAGCGGTGGCATGTCCACGGGCACAGACCGGCCGGCCATGTGCACGCACCTAGAAGACAACTTGTTCAACGAGATATACACGTCCGTGCCGTACCCGTCCATTGAGATCAATCGGAGGTCGCCGCCAAAGAACCTGGCGTACTGTAAGGGGGTGAGTAAGTGAGCGTTGAGCCGGGGTCGGGACTTGGAGGAAGTATGTACCAGTCTTGAGAGCGGGAGACCGTAGCTGCGGGTGGTGTCAGTCATGTTTGCGTGGCGTGTGGGTATTCCAGCGAGAGCTGAGACTCACCCGAAGCCTGCCATGGGAGCCTTGAAGTCTGAGCTCTCGATATTCGCCTCGAGCCCCTCGTCGCTCATGGTCGTGTACAAATAAGTCCAGATCATCGGGATCGCGCTCCTCGGAATCCCGCCGCCCTCGTCCGAGATCTTGATCGTGATATCCTCGCTGCCCTCGACGACGACGACCTTGATGGGCGGGAAGTCGTCCTCGTTCTCGACGCCGTAACGCTCCACTACTGCACGGAGCGAGTTCTTGAGCAGCTCGAAGCAGATATGTGAGAGGTGGCCGGGGACGTAGGCGAAGTTGAGGTCTTTCGGGCAGAGGAGCTGGATGGGCGGGCCTTTGAAGAGGCCGTAGTGCTCTTCACAGACGTAGCGCGCGTTCTCTGTGGGTGTGGGTGGCAGGGAGCATCTGTCAGCTAACCGCCAAGTTGGGTGAGGGGCGCTCTAGTACGTGCCTATGGCCTCGTGGCAGATATCATGGACGTTCTACAATCGGGTGAGCGTAGTCCGGGTAACCCTAGTGCATAAGCTTGACAACATACCGCATGTGTACAGATGATCCCGACATAGTCCGGATGAGGCTGCAGCGTGTTGAGCGCGACATCTACCCCCCCGCGTTAGCCTGCCGGTCCATCGCCCGCGCCCGCCCGCGAGCACGACTCACGCTGCCCAATGAGAAACCTGATGCCAATGCGGCTCATGTAGAACCTATCGAGCCACTCCTGGATGGGCGCTCCGATCCTGCCGGCCTTCTGCTTTCTCTTCCATTCCAGCACGCCCTGCGCCACGGTCGTTACCGTCGGGTCGTGGCGCTTCTTGATGTTCTCGAGCAGCCGCGTGAAGGCCTCGTTGTACTCGTGCACCTCGGGCGGGTAGATGACCGTCGCCGGCGGCGGAGAAAAGTACCTGCGCGATCCACCGTCAGCGCCGCTCCCGCCGGCCTCAAACACGATCTGTGAGCTGACTCGGCGATCACTCACCGTCGCTCGATCGGTATCCGCAACCTCGTACTGTTCCCAAGCCCATTCCCGCCCGTCCCATGATGCCGGTCGGCGGCCATGCCCGAGCCGGCGGGGCCTTCGTGCATGAGCGGGTCGAGGGAGGGGTTCATTGTCGCCGCTGGGAAAGCCAGCTTTGATCTGGAGGAGCCGTCGCGTCGATGTGTGTGTGTGTGAGCTCGTGCGGCGATAGCGATAGGGGGGGGGGGGACGTACTCGGCAGGAGGCATGCGCAGAATATCCTCGATCTCGCTCTTGAATTTCGGTTTCGGGAACGTGATGAGCTCCTGCGTCCCCCCTCGTCAGGCATGCTCGTCCGCCGACCTCCCTTGATACCCGCGCCGGTGCCCAACGCGATGGCCTCCCTTGATACCCGCGATGACGCCCATTCGCCCCCCCCCTCCCTTGATCGGCTTAACTCGGACGTACCTCGAAGCTCTGCGCATACCACTCCTTGACCTTGTTTATGCTGGGCATCTTGCTCACCCCGTCCGGCAGCGCATCGAGCTCGACTACCCTGTGCGCGAGGCGGATGGGCAGTTCCTCCGAGAGGAACTGCGAGGCCTTGAGCAGTGTGCCTTGGGTGGGGTGTTGGCCGAACAGCACCATCTGCTGGAGCGACACTGCGCCGGGTCGTCAGCTCGGCGTGTGCGTGGTGGGCAGTGTGGGTGCGTGCGGGGGCGTACCTCCGGTTTGGGGGAACGACGCAAAGTGGTGGATGCGGTCCCACAGTGCGCCCGAGATCTTGAATCGGGACATGGCGTGTGGTGTGGCGTGCGGCGTGTGGTGTGTGGTGTGTTTCGTGCGGAAGGGTGTCTTTATACGCTCTGCCGTCGCTTGGGGCCTGCGATAGCGATAGCGTGCGATAAGCGGCGTGCGATAAGCGGCGCGGGGTGTGTGCTGTGGTGCAGTCGGTGGCGGGGCGGGTGCGATAAGGCGGGGGGTGAAATTCTCTAGACGTGGAGTAATAAAGACACAGAGAAAGGATGGAATGCGCCGCGCCGCGCGCCGGTTAAAGCCTCGCCGGCCCAGCGAGACGGCTAACCGGTGACGCGCCCGGCTTCACACACACCACACACGGATCGTGCAGCCACTTGGATGCATACTACCGAATCGAAAAGACAACCCGTTACGCCCTCTATACCCTATACCCTTATACCCTGGGACCCCGTACGCCTATTTCTATGGAACCGCCCAAAAACATCACATCACAGCCCGAACCGGACAAACCATCCCCATGCACCGACAGCGCCGACAGCACCTACAGCGCCTCGAGGTGTCCGTCCTTCTCCACCATCTTGGCCTTTGCCAGGGCCGCCCTTGGAGGCCATCTGGCCTGGAACACGTCGCTCAGCTCTTCGAGGGTACGGCCGCGAGTCTCGACACCGAGAGTGTACCAGACGACAGCTAGGGGGGGGGGGTCAGCGCTGGGTCACGGGTGGGTGGCTGGGCCACGGGTGGGGGTGAAGTGGTAGAGGGACCCACCATAGAAGAGGTTCAAGGCGACAAAGACGATGTAGTACCTCCACCCAATAGAGTTGAGGAAGATACCTAACGGGGGCTCATTAGTACACTCCCTCGTCTAACCTCACTCGCGCCGTTGTGGCGACGCTCGTTCGACTCACCCGTGCAGTACGTGTTGTAGAGATTGGTGGTGTTGCTGATGATGACATGCTGTTGCAAGACTCGTCAGCGGGTGTACGCGACGGACCGCAACACACAAGCAGACTCACGACACCCATGCCGCGGGCCCTGACGGCATACGAGAGCACCTCGGAGCAGTAGGTGGCGGTAAGCGGCGTGTACACAAAGCTGTACGCGCAGCCAAACAAAAAGATGAAGGCGATGCCGGCGTTGCTGAGGGCGGGGTGGGGCGCGGCGTCGGCGCCTGCAAACTGGCTCGAGAAGCCGGTGACGGCGGCAAACAACAACGAGAGGACGATGGAGCCGACCCAGAGCTTGGTGCGGCGGCCGATGCGGTCGTTGGTGGCTGAGCCGGCGACGGCGCCGGCGCAGGAGACGATCGAGTTGGCAAAGGTGAGGAGGAGGCGGCGGTCGGTGGAGACGATGCCGAGCTTGGTGTACATGGCCGGGAGGTAGTAGGTGAGGCAGCTGTTTCCGGAGAGCTGGGCAAAGACGGACATGAGGGCCATCATGAGGAATCGCCAGCGCTTCTCGGTGCTGTTGACACTGCAAGACGACGACGGGGAGTGGTCAGGACGGGAATGACCGGGGCGGCAGGGGCGGGGGCGGGGGCGGGAGCGACTCACAGCTCAAAGTAGTTCCACCACGACTGGGTCTTTTGCAGCTCGATGGCCTCGTCGAACTGCTTCATCTCCATGACGACGACCGGGTGGTTGGGGTCCCCGCCGCCGTGGTACTTTGTCAAGATGGCATGGGCCTTGTCCCTGTGGCCGTGGGCCATGAGCCATCGCGGGGACTCGGGGATGAAGATGAGCCCGAGGAGGATGAAGGTCGGGGGGATGAGCTGGAGCCCGAGGGGGAGACGGAACGCGAGCTGCGACTGGTTCTTGTTGGCCGCGTAGGCGACGCCGGTGGACAGGATCGACCCGGTGTAGAAGACTGCGAGCGCAGACGGTCAGTGGAGGTACCTTGCGGGTGACGGTGCCAGTGTATACGCACAACTGTTGTAGTAACCGCCGGCACGGGCCCTCCACTGGGGGGGAGCGAGCTCGAGCGCATAGGTGGGCGCGGAACTGGTGCCGATGGAGATGCCGAAGCCGAGGAGGAAACGGCCGCCGAGGAGGTACGAGTCGTTCTTGGCGGCGGTGAGGATGGCGGCGGCGGCCATGATGATGAAGGCGCCGGTGGCCATGCCTGCGCGACGGCCGAGACGGTCGCAGATGGGGCCGGTGAAGAGGGAGCCGATCATGTTGCCGATGGTGTAGATCATGAAGATGCTGGGGTGGGCCAGTGGGTCAGCGGGGGAGAGGGTCCGTCTGGAGGGGGGTCGCTTACATGCCGGTCGACTTGCTGCCGATCTCCGAGTGGTGAAAGTAGGCGCGGTACTGCGACATGGCGTTGATGGAGCTGAAGATGGACTGTGTGCGGGGGTCAGCTGGGCGCAGGACAGCGGCAGGGAAGGGGCACGCACGCCGTCGAAGCCGGAGGCGGTGGCGTTGAGGGCGGCGACGAGGAGGATCCCATAGAGCTGGAAGCTGGTCCTGCTCCTGGGGTTGAGGGGCGAGGACGTGACGGTCTCGTAGAAGGTGGCTGTGCCCTGGACCTCCTTCTCGCGGAGGCCGTGCTTGCGGTCCGGGGAGGAGGCGCGGGAGACGACGGGGGTGACGCCCTGGAGGATGTGGTCGGACTTTTCTTCTATGGACATGGTGGGGGGGGGGGAGGGGGGGAGGGGTGAGTGGCGGGGCGGGGCGAGGGCGAGCGGGAAGGGGTGGTTATGTACTCGGTGGACGGGCGTGCTCCCCCACTCTCCCCCACTCTCGCTGGCGGGCACTGATAAGTGGCGCGAGCCAATAATACCCCCCGGCGCTGCTCGGGCTTGTCCGGCGTGCGGGCTCAGGCGGGCTCAGGGCGGGCGTCAGGGCGCGCTGTTCCTTCGGCCCGCGGCCTCGGCTGCGCGCTTCTGGGCCCGCTGCTGGGCGCCGGCAGCCCCGCCCGCCCGCCGCTCGGACCACCGCCGCCCGCCCGACGCCCCGCCCGCCCGGGCGCGCAGAGTGGGGGAGCGCGATAGCTGCCCCGCGCGTTCGGGCCACGCGCTTATCGCCCCCCGCCTGTGCCCCGCCCGCGCTTTCCCGCCCCCCACGCGCCCCCCCCCACTCTCGTCTGCCGCGTCCAGGTGGGGACGGCTGCCGCGCGCCCTGGCCAGATATGGGCCGGCTGCCCCCTAGCGCGTGTATATATCCCCCCCGATAAGCCCCTATCCACCCCCAGATAACCCCGCCGCACCCACCATGACCAAGCCCCAGTTCCTCATCGACCTCGAGCGCGACGGGTACGCCGTCGTCCCCGGCGTCGTCCCCGCGGCCTCGTGCGATGCGTTTGTCGCCGACGCCTGGGACTGGCTCGAGAGCTTCCCCTACGGCTTCAAGCGCGACGACCGCGCCACCTGGACCAGCGAGCATCTCCCGTACAGCACCACGTAAGCCGTCGGCCCACTCGCGCAGAAGCCGTCTGACCTTGCATCGCACAGCGGCGGACTCTACAATCGATACGCTGTCAACCACGAGGAGTTTGTCTGGAAGATCAGGACGTGAGTCGGGGGGGGGGGGGGGGGGGGGGGGGGGGGGGGGGGGGGGGGGGGGGGGGGGGGGGGGGGGGGGGGGGGGGGGGGGGGGGGGGGGGGGGGGGGGGGGGGGGGGGGCGGGGGGCGC
>JANBXI010000103.1:0-42095 GCA_024271845.1 Cryptococcus sp. VH57_BW
GGGCACATATGGACGAGCAGAGGACAACGAACCGCTGTTGGCAAGTGAGAAGTCGGGCTCAGGAACAGAAGAGACATTAGCCATCATATCCTTCACCCATAGCTTTATCTTGCCGGCAGTACCGTCATCGGAGAAGTTTTCTGATTTCAGACCAGGTGACACGAGTCGGTCTGATGGACGATTGACTATAAACCCGTCTTTGCCCGGTGTTGTGTGGTCTTCATGAGTGTGGGGCATTTGGCCTTCTGCCAACACGTAACATATCAGTAAATGGATCTTGCACTGCGGTTGTCTACGTACCACTATAGTTATCCCGCCGGCGCTCACCAACATGACAACTTTTCCCATTAACCCGGTCCGACCACTGACCGCCGCCTCCGATTGAGCTGTGCTGTTTTGAGTGCTTCACGTCTGGAGTCGGACATCGAGGCTTCCGTCGCCGCATTCCTCGACCTATCGAGAAGTCGTCCCCTGTCTCTGCCTTCCTCTTCTTGAGATTGGTCCCCTGAGGCTCGTCGCCCCTCTCAGCAGCGCCATCATCTCCGTCACTAACCACCACACCATCGATACTGCCTGTATCCTCGCTGCACAACTGCTCCCCCATCGTGGTGAGTTCACTGGCCGACGCACCAGTCAATGATATGCCATTCTTGCGCAACTCAGCAATGAATGCCAAGCGGTCCTTTTGTGAGTCGGTGTTGAAGCCGATGGTCGTTGCCCGAATATTGCTCCAGACAGCTGCCCAGGTAGAGCCAGGCGTGTCCAGGGGAGGGTCTGGGAGTCTCCCTATGCGCTCGCGCAGATGCAAGACCACAAACTGGCCAGCCGCCACCGTGATTGCCTTACAGAAGGCTTTGTAGTCGGCGGGATTGTTCGACACCACACTATCATCCGTTTCCGTGACGGAAAGGTCACGGGGAAGTTCCGCATACTCGCCATTCCGCCCCAGCCGCTCCAAGAAATCCAGTGCACCTCCTGCCAGTGTCACCTCTCCTCCCTCATCCCCGTTCTCCACTAAAACGATTCCGTTCGCCACCATCGCCACACGCGCATAGCGCGCTCCTCTGATCGCCAGGCCCATCCGGCACCCGCAGACTTCGAATGCACCTATAAGGTAGCAAACGAGCTGCGAGAACAGCTCCGCAAGTGATTTGTTCGCCGGCTTGGTTTCGACCACGAGAGAGGCGGCACAGTAGACCCGTTCGTCACTCGTGATGCCGATCCGGCCACTGAGGTGGCTGTTCGAGATGGCGCCGGTGCCGGACATCGGAATCGGCACAGAAGCGCTGGAAAAAGCGGCGGCGGGAGCATTGGATGGGGTGGAAGTAGGAACGGCGGCAGAATCTACGTCGACAGTAGAGGCGGGGGCGGGGGGGGAAGCGAAAGCGGGCATTGGCGATCCCTATCCATGGTCCTCGTTATCACATAATCCCCAGTTTCGTTATGAGACGCTTACGTTGGGGAATGTCACTACGGTCCATGCTGCGACAGCACCGTCAGGTTTTCGGAAGCCTGCCGCCGCATTGAGGGGATTCCGCCTGCCCTCCGCGTTCTCCATCCACCGTTTAACCAACTGGGTGAACGGGGAAGAGTCGAAATTCATGTCGGTGGATTCGTCCGTCGCGACAAGAAGCTGGCCCAAGTCCAGATCACCGTTAAAATATTCCAGAGTGTGTCTTCTCGCTTTTTTTAAGACTGGTTCGCCCGGCAGATCCTTGGACATGATGAGCTGCTCGCAGATAGTCATGATTGCCGAGTGAATACGTGTCTCTGACTCAGTGCGGGCGGCTTCCACAAGCTTGTAGGGAGGAGAGGGCAGAGGGGAGGACACCGAAGGACCTCTGAGGCAGTCGAGGAACGTTTGGGCCATTGTTGGGGGTGATACGGAAGGCCGTCTGTATATCGAGTGAGAGTGATAGTACGAGGATGGGAAGAGGAAGGAAGTGTTGAGAGGAAGTCATCGCGTCAGCGCGTCAGCGGCATCGTGATGACGTGGCAATGGTTTGAGATCATGACCATTAATTAGTCGGCGCGTTCAAGACTGGCCGGCGGTATTTATGGTGTGTGAGAGGACCGGCATCTGAGGCATCTGACTACGTGTCTACGGGTATTCATGCCATCTCGAAATGATCAAAAAGAACAAGTATGTAATCAATATGGAAGAGGCGCCGATACATGCAGCAACCCTAGACAGCGAATGAAACGAAGGGAGATAAGGCGAAAAGTCGATCGTCAGATGTCGTTAGAAGCAAAGCGTACCGCGCACAGGTAGTGTACGAGGTAAGATTGCGTGTACAATAATCGGTTGAGGAATAGCACAAATCTAACAAGCTGCGTGTAGTTTAACGGGGATAAAAAAGGGGGGCATGGAGAGTAAACAAGATGATGGGGATGGTTGAGCATCGCCGTGCGATTAGATGACGGCGTTGGTGAAGGCGAGCCAGGCCCAGGCAATGGCGCCCGAGAGGATGGGGAGGGTGAGGTTGTCGTCGACACCAAGGTCTGCATCATACATCCACGTCAGCTTGCATGCTCCGTTTGTCTTCCAACTGCATTCCAGCCTGACTCACCAAGCGCCTCGACCACCGCACCGCCAACCCCTACAACGCCCGCTGTGACCCACAGACCCCAGAACCCATGCCCGTAGTCCTCGACGTCCAGAACCGTCCATTGCCCACCGCTACCGTTCCACCAGAAGGTAATGCAGATGAGGAACGAGGTAACGGTCGCGGCGAGAAAGCCCGCCAGGGACTTGCGCGGGGCGAAGCGGAGAGCCTTGATTCCCGGGACGTGGGTGGGGAGAGGGGGTGTGTAACGACCCCAGAGACGGCCGATAGTAGAGGCCGTGGTGTCTGACCAGGAGAGTCTGTCGGTACGTGGGGGGTAAACCTATTAGCGAGTCTGCGGAAGACAACCAGCTCGACATAATCACTCACGTGAGGATGGATACGACCGCGACGTCGCGGGGATACAACGCGAGCACGAAGATCACGCCTATGAGGTACCACACCACACCGTTGACCTTATGCCTCTCACTTTCGCGCATAAGAAAGCCGAGGTAGAGCTCCCAGACCTCTGCGAACGCAGGAAAGCGTAGGCGGAAGAAATCGGTGACGGACACGGTTACCAGAATAGATGTTAGGACAGCGATGAGAGGGAAGAGCGAGCGTGGCTGGAGATGGTACAAGTAAAGGGTGAGGAAACCTGGACAGGAAGATTGGGCCGTCAGTTTCATACTTCCTTCAGAGGGCCGAGGAAGGCAACTCACCGATAGACGAGTGGAACGTCTTGCGCGGGATCTCCCAGTCCACAGCCTTGGTCGGCGTCACCCCGGGGCTGGGCTTTCTTTTCACACTGCTACTCCGCCTCTTCCTCGTCACCACCGGCCGCTCCCCCGTGCCCGTCTGGGTAGACGGAGCCGCCGGCGGTGCCCCGTGAGGATTCGGTTGCGCAGGGTGGGCAAGCTTGGGCGCCGAGCCTGAGACGTCTGACTCTGCCTCCACCTCGGGGTCCGAGATGGTCGGTAGCGTGGGAAGATCGTTCGCGCCTGAGGGCCGCGCGTTGCGAGGAGGGTTCTTGCGCACGCGCGGCACACCGTCTTCCTTCTTGGTACCGTTCCCGCTGGCAGCCGCCGCGCCGTCCTCCACGGCGGTGGATTTGCCCCCTTTCTTCGAGGTACCGTTCATGGTGGGGAGGTCAACAGGGATGCTCTGTTTGTTGTCTGCTGTGGGTACACAGGTGCGGGCGGTGGAGCGGGAGCGGGAGCGGGTGGAACGGGAGGGTGGAGGGGGGGAGGTGGACGCGGACGAAAGGCGTGCTCGCGTGCGTGGTGCAGGGGAACGGAGGCGGCTGGAGTGTGCGCGGGGCTGGGGCGGGGGCGGGGTTGTTCTTGGAAGGAGAGCAATGGCCTCGGTCATTGATGGGTCTGCAGGGTGCGGTTGCAGTGTGTGGTCTTCCTTGAACTGTTGCAATAAGAGAGTTGTTGATAGGGGAGACGAAAAGATAGCCGCACCAGCGCAAGGGCGGTCTGGCGCGGGTAATTAAAAGCGCGTCGAATAACGAACTATAAGCGTAAATAACACCGCTAACACCGCCCAGATCCAGTGTGGCACTTTGCCTCCACAGATTTCAGCGCAGCGGCGTCTTCTATGCAGCTCGCTCTATGCACCCGTCAACAGCACATACACAAACCCACCATGGCAGCAGCAACAGCAACCCGCAACGCACCCCAGCCTCAGGCAGGTCCATCCACCCCCTCCGCCCACGATGCAGCCGTCGCAAAAGCCAACGCCGCAGAAGTCTTCAAGCGCCTCCACCCGAACCAGTACCTCTCGCGCTTCCTCACGTCTGGATACCGGCCAGACGGGCGGGCAGTGCACGCCTGGCGGGATGTGAGCATCAATGTTGGTGAGTGCGCAGTGCTAGCGGTGACCTTCAAAACCCACTTCTAGGAACTACCGCTGACCAGGCGACACAGGCTCGATCTCGACGGCGTTCGGGTCGTCGCTCGTGAGGATGGGGGATACCACTATGGTGTGTGGTATCAAGGCTGAGATCTCGGAGCCGGCCACTTCTGCTCCAAACCAGGGTTTTGTCGGTGAGATCAACCTCACTGGTCTTCCACGCGCGTAAAGCTCATGCGCCCCGATGCTATAGTCCCAAACATCGACCTCCCGGCGCTCTCCTCTCCACAATTCAAGCCGGGCCCCCCAGGCGACCGGGCGCAGACGTACTCGAACTGGCTGAACGACCTCCTCGTCTCGTGAGTCCCGTATCGACCACGTCTGTTTCACGAAGGTTGGGTCTCTTCGCTCACACGGCCACCCGTCGGCTGCAGATCGCAGACCCTCCCTCCCTCCAGCCTCGTTATCTGTCCCGGCCTGGCAGCTTGGGTCGTCTACATCGACGTCGTTTGCATCAACTACGACGGGAATGCATTCGACGCTGCCGTTTTAGCTGTTATGGCTGCGCTCAAGAACAGTGAATCGACGCCTACAAATGATGTCCAGAGAGCAGAGCTGATAAGGATGTACAGCGAGATTACCAGGGGCCAAGTACGACGAGTACAGCGGCCGGACAATTTGTTCGAGAACAAAGACATACCCCTTGAGCTTGGGGAAAATACCTCTGGCCTGCTCTTACGGGATCTTCAAAAGGTGCACCACTCTTTTTCAGATCCACGAGGTCCTTACAAGGCTAACCATCCCATCCGCCTACAGCACACACCTCCTCCCTGACCCTACAGCATTTGAGACACCTCTCCTGCGTACTGCTCTGACGATTGCACTGGACGAGACGGAGATTGCATGCCTGGTGCGACAAGAGGGGCTCGGCGGGGTCGTCGGCGCTAGCGGAGAGCAGGTGGTGGGCGAGGCGTGGGGACTGGCGGAGGAGCGGACGAGGGAGCTTCGTGAGCTTTTAGAGGAGAGTGTGGAGTAGCCTGTGGGGGGATAAGGGCGGCGGGGGGGATACTCGGGTAATGATCGAAGACTCTTTGTATAACCTTAGGCGGTTAGAAGGGTCCAGGCAGCTTACACAAGCTCATGTCCGCATTCATACTTATACACACACATGTACACATACATCCATACACACATACACACACACCGTGTATGTATAGTTTCCCCTTGAAAAGGATACGCCATACACACGGTGTATGTGAACTGCCCCCATGCGAAGCCGACTCATGGTATGGCCGCTCTTTGACCCGAGAGAAGGCGATCTGAGTAGCTTCCGCTTGCTGTCCGCCGTCACTCCTCGCTCCACTGACCGCGTCGTCCATCGCTTCGTCTCCCCATTCCGTCTCATCCACGTTCAAGACTGTCCCTCGACCTTGAACCCTTATCACACCTCAAGATCAACATACCGGAACCGAAACATGCGAACAGCCGAAAGGACGCCCCCACGGACAGTCACGCATACACACAATTGTGCACCGCTTCAGCATCGTGTCTGCAGTATTCACCGGCTCCGGCAATTCTCCCCGCAATGATCGCAGTCGTGCCGTATAATGTAACGCTTTCGTATACATAAGGGAAGGAGTGAATGATCAACCTGAAAAGACGCCCCTTCACCTCTGTCACTCGTTGGTACAACCACACCGCCAGCTGGGACGGAACACAATCTGCATAGTCCGATTCCCTCCTCTATCACTCGCTCCCTCAACACGCAGGCGACCTAACAACCTACACCTTCGGTCAGACGCCATGTCCCACCTCATGACCAGACATGTCATCCCGGACCTCGAAGGCGCTGCTTTGGCCCTCTGTATGGGGCAGGGCTACGGCTTGTCCTTCGGGCCGTACATCATCGGGTACATGTGCTCTCATCACCTTCTTTGAATTGGCTTCTCCATAGCACGGGGGTGACGAAAAGCTGACAGTGAGATTCCCGCGTCAGATATGGGATGGAGATGTTTCTCATGGGGCTCATCTTGAACCAGATGTACGTATACTTCTGGGACTCGGGGAGGGACAAGCTCTGGATGAGGGCTGCTGTGGTGAGTCTTTGCTATCAGCTACAGCTCTTCTCTCAGCTACAGCTCTCTGTGCATCCTTACCAAGGAAGAAGCTGAAGGATGGATTGGGATAGTGGTGGGGTGTGGCGATGTCTGTCGCGACAACAATATAGTGAGTTCCAGCTGTGCCACGGCCTACGCTTCACAATGTTAATGTTGTAGCTGACCATGGATGCCCCTCCAGTATCATGCACACGATGATGTACTTGTTTGTGTGGAACTTTGGAATCTTCAGCAGCATCTACATAGTGGATAGTGAGTTCGAGTGAGGTACTGTCTACATCCGAGCTGACTTGGCGTCGGGTAGCCTATTCGTGGTTTGTCGTCTTTGACGTACTCACGACGACCGTTGTACAGGTTGGTGCCAGCCTGGCGACAGCGGGGAGTCGAGACTAAGCCGCTCCTTTAGCTGACGACCAGGTGTGATGCTCTAACAGGCAGTCTACGCTGAGCGAGCTTATAGAGTGAACGACCGATCATTAGTCCTCGCCGCCGTGATCGGTCTCTTTATGTTTGTCTAGGTGCACCCCCCTCTCTCACTAAAGCCGCATGCTGACCCCTGGCGGCACAGGCTCACATCTGTGGGGTCGTGTATCGCGATCAAGGTGCTCTCGCAGTCCGTCACTATGTCGGACCATGACGTGAGTAATCATGAGCGCAGTGGGAGATGTCAACCAGGCGGGGAAGGGCTGATGTGAACGGCAGGCGTACCGCAACTTGTACTTCCTCTGGGTACGTCTGGAAGTCCTCCGTTTCATCGAGTGCAAAGCTGGTGCGATGGCTGACCTCGGACATGGGGGTGTAGCTTGGCGCAACGATGGCAGCCGACCTGCTCGTCACAGCCTCAATCATGCTCGCGCTGAGACGGAAGAAAACTGGATGGGAACGCACTGACAAGGTCATCAACAAGCTTACGAGGTGACTTATAACAACCGAAGGACAGCGAACCTGATAGGTGCTGAAGCTGATTCGTGGTGTGTGGTGTAGGATGTCGGCGGAGGTGCAGCTGCCTGCGACAATAGCTGTATGTATCAGTTATCGAAAGCGGTCGAGATCGCACGCTGATGCGGAGTACACAGGTCGATCGTGTTCATCATCGCGTACAGTGTGAATTCGAGCTGTCCCATCTTCATCTTTTGCCAGTGAGCTGACCAGTTGATGGCCTTATACCACGTTCTGTGCCTATGCTGACCATCCATGTCACCCAAGGATGCTGCTGCCAACTGTACACGTTGAGGGGCTGCTTGTGAGTGAGACTCGACTGGCCGAACAGACTGGTCCAAACCACATCATAGCCTTGCTGATGAGCTTGACCATCTGCCTGCCCCACAGACGATGCTGAACTCCCGCGAGTCTCTCCGCGTCCAGCTCGGATCGTTCCAAGCGCACTCCGGGTTCCCCGATAATGTATGTCTACTTCCATCCAGCTGGTAGACTCACCGTAGCAGTGTAAGCCGCTGACCCTCTGCAGAATCGCAACTTAATCCCCCTCGCTTCGCAGAGTGCTGCGCCGGGCGCATTGGCCTCTGGCGAGAGCGAAGCGACGCTCGTAAAAAAGCAGGAGTTTAGCCTGGGCACAGCCTACTCGAAGGCTTGATTGCATGTGTATTGACGATGCACGGCAGTCCGTCTGTTGGGGGACTTTGTGGGGGCTGTGAATCAGTGTATCAATCAGACTTCAGATCATTCTAATATATGAAGTTTTGGCCCTGTTGCTATTGTCCCAAACATCGACATTCCAGCCCTCTCCTCCCCCCAATTCAACCCCCCCCCCCCCCCCCAGCGACCGGACGCAGACGTACTCGCAATCCACATTGTATTACCTTCCGGCCGATAGAGGGGTCCTGGCAGCTTACACAAGCTCATGTCCGCATTCATTTTTATACACACATGTACACACACACATCCATACACACATACACATTTACACACTTATACACATACACACATACACACATACACACATACACACACACCGAGTATGTATAGGTTCCCCTTGAAAAGGATATGCCATACAGTCTGTGTATGTAAACTGTCCCCATGCGAATGCGTTCGATTGTGTGACCGCCCTTTCACCCGAAAGAAGTCATTCTGAGTGGCTCCCGCTTGCGGTTCGCCGTCTAACCTCAGTCGCGCCGCCACTTCGTGGCGACGCTCGTTCGACCCCATCCCACACACGGTAAAGACTGTGCCCTTGGCCTTGAACCCTGACCGAACCTCAAGAGAGGACATGAGGCATCTGACACATACAAACAGTCAGAAGGACATCCATATATACAGTCACGCACACACACAACACCCGTTTCCGCAGTGAATTTGCCGGCTGCCGATCCGTTCAGATCTATTGCAGCAAATCACCCCCCCCTCCCCCCTAACCATCAACCGGCGGACGCAGTCATCCGATGTGATCTTGCACTTCCGTGTATAAAGGGGAGGGAGCGCATCAGCAACCTCAAAATACGCCTCTTCACCTCGGTCACTCACTTATACAAGACAACCCCACCAGCCGTGACGGAACGCCATCTGTAAAATCATAGTCCCTCGTATATCCTTTGCTCCCTGGTCACGAGGGATAAGCTCGCTGGTGGCCTATCAGTTCACACCCTCGGTCGTACGCTATGCCACCCAACGCCATCCCCGACCTCGAAGGTATTGCCTTAGCCTATTGCGTGGAGAAGGGCTACGGGTTGTCCTTCGGGCCGTACATCATCGGGTACATGTGCTCTCATCACCTTCTTTGAATTGGCTTCTCCATAGCACGGGGGTGACGAAAAGCTGACAGTGAGATTCCCGCGCCAGATATGGGATGGAGATGTTTCTCATGGGGCTCATCTTGAACCAGATGTACGTATACTTCTGGGACTCGGGGAGGGACAAGCTCTGGATGAGGGCTGCTGTGGTAAGGTCTCTTCTCTCAGCTACAGCTCTTTGTGCAACCTTGACAGGGAAGAAGCTGATGCAAGGATTGGGATAGTGGTGGACTGTGGCGACGTCTGTCGCGACGACAATATAGTGAGTTCTAGCTGAGCCACAGCCTACGCTTCACAATATTGTAGCTGACCATCGATGTCGCTCCAGCATCATGCACTGGATGATGTTCTTGTTTGTATGGAACTTCGGAACATATGTCACCTTCTACCTAGCCGACAGTGAGCTATCGTGAAGGACTTTCTGCATCTGAGCTGATATGGCGTTGGGTAGACTATTCGTGGTTTGTCGTCTTCGACTTACTTACTACGACTGTCGTACAGGTTGGTGCCGGCCTGGTCACCGTGGGAATCTGGACCAAGCCGATCCCTTTGCTGACGACCAGGTGCGATGCTCTACAGGCAGTCTACGCTGAGCGAGCTTATAGAATCAACGACCGATCATTAGTCCTCGCCGCCGCGATTGGTCTGCTCATGTTTGTCTAGGTGCCCACCCTCCTTCACAGCAGCGGCATGCTGATCCGAAATGGTACAGGCTCACTTCTGTGGGGTCGGGTATCTCAATCAAGGTGCTCACGAAGGCAGGCGATATTACCGTAAGTAATCGAAAAGCGTAGTTGGCGATGTCACACAGGAGAAAAAGTGCTGATGCGAATAAATACTTGGCAGGGGGGCCGCGCAATGTACTTCCTCTGGGTATGTCTGGAAGTCCCCCGTTTCATCGAGTGAAATAGCTGGTGAAATAGCTGACCCTGGACATGGGGGAGTAGCTCGCCGCAACGATGTCAGCCGACCTGCTCATCACGACCGCAATCATGCTCGCACTGAGACGGAAGAAAACTGGATGGGAACACACGGACAAGGTCATCAACAAGCTTACAAAGTAAGTTAGAACGACGAACCGGGAGCGAACCGGATAGGTGCTGAAGCTGACTTGTGGTGTGTGTAGGATGTCGGGGGAAGTGCAGATGCCTGCGACAATAGTGTACGTATGAGTTACCGAAAGCGGTCGAAATCGCCTGCTGATGCTGAGTACATAGGTCGATCGTGTGCATCATCGCGTACTGTGTGGAATCGACCTGCGCCATCTTCGTCTTTTGCCAGTGAGCTGACCAGTTGACGGCCTTATACCACGTTCTGTGCCTATGTTGACCATCCATCTCACCGAAGAATGCTCCAGCCAGCGGTACACGTTGTGGGGCTGCTGGTGAGTGTGATCTGACTGGTCCAAACAACATCATAGCCTTGCTGATCAGCTTGACCATTTGCCCCACAGACGATGCTGAACTCCCGCGGGTCTCTCCGCGTCCAGCTCGGATCGTTCCAAGCGCACTCCGGGTTCCCCGATGAAGTGTGTCTGCTTCCATCTAGCTCATAGACTCTAGCAGTGTAAGCAGCTAACCCCCTGCAGAATCGCAACTCAATCCCCCTTGCCTCCCAGAGTGCTGCGACGGGCACATTGGTCTCGGGTTCAAGCGAAGTGACGCTCGACAAAAAGCAGGTGTCTAACCTGGGCACAGCCTACTTCAAGGCTTGATTGTATGTTTTTCGACGTTGTGCGGCAGTCCGTCTGTTGGGGGATTTTGTGGGGGTGGTGAATCAGTGTCTCAACAAACTTTAGGACATATGAAGCTTTGGGGCAATTGCTTGACGCCGCTCGGCGGTCATGTAGAAAATGACACACTGGCATTCTCAATATGCCGCTCTATCAGTATGCGTTTCTATCTCCCCCCCCATCCCAATCTACGCTCCGCCTGGGTCAATCTCCGGCAACCGGAGCCCATCTATATCTTGCCCTGTAGGATATTCACGATCATCTCCCGGCCCGTGATGCGCACGGTGTGGTAGAGTGTGATGAGGTCGAGGGTGGAGAAAAAGGTGTCGGCAAAGCCAAAGGGGAGCATGAGGGGAATCCAGCCTGTCCGTCATGGCCTCGTCAGCTCTGGCTCTTGTCCATAGCTCTCCAATGACGAGACTCACCCTGAGCATACTCCAGAGCCCACGTCTCGGGCACCATCCCGTATTGCTTGACCACTCCGCGCCGCATGTGGTGCACATCTCCCGGGTAGTATACCTCGGGCTCGAGCGCGCCAGCCTCGTAGGCGGTCTGCTTGCCAGTGAGTATGTGGAAAAAGTCGTCGGCTGTGTGACGGCCCGAGTGGCCCTCAGTGCCGATGGCGGAGCCGAAAATGATCACGTATCTGCATGGAGGCTATGGTCAGCAGCTTGTACTAGTGGATACAGGGGGCAAGCAAAAAGAAGTGGGAGGGACATACTCGGTGATACTCGCGTGAAGGATAAACATGCTGCCCATAGCCCCGCCGGCATTGTTAAATACCCACTCCCTCCTGTCCTGCCAGTTGGTCGCCCATCGCGCCTGGGGAAAGTCCTTCGCGAGGCCGTTGATGACAGAGTCGACGACGATGGTAGAGTTGGGGAGGGACGCATCGGGGGAGAGGGAGGCGGCGCGCACGAGGGAGGCCTGGATGGAGGCGTTGAGGGCGGTAGGCTCGAGGACGTAGAATTTGTGCTGTGGTTTGACGGTGGAGGAGGTCAGCTCCGTCTTGAGCAATCTGTCCGAGAGCAGGAGAAGGATCTCACGTTAATGGTGTTGGCCAGGTTGTAGAGAACAACGACGGCAGCGAAGATGAGGCCGCGGATCCCCCACTTCTGCGCGCAGGAAGTGGCCGAGCGCGGCGTCGCAGAGGTCTTGACCCGGGGCTTGTAGGAGGCGGTCATGGAGCAAAAGGGCGTGGGAGGAGGGAGAGAGGGGGAGGGGGAGGGGCTGGCGGGGCAGGTATTATATATGTATGCAGGACGATGCGAACGATGTGATCATGAGAGATGTTCTCGCGTGAAGAGCCTGCCGTCGTACGATACATGCGACCACCAAGACAAAAAAAAAAAGTTACGCGTACGCGAATTATTTCCATTTTTCACGTTTGGTGGGGCATCATCGCCATTGGGCCAGAAGGGCAACTCGGGCGAGCACGACAGGCTGGGCATCGTGCGACGGTCTACACTGCATGCATGTACGCCTCATGCAGCAGATATTTCGGAGGCAGTACAACAATTGCATACAATACAACATACACCGTCATAACGCTGAGGGCTAGGCAGTCGCCTCGACATACTCCAACAGCAGCCCGACTAACACCGTCCGGCACTCCTCCATCGTGCCTCTAATCAGCCCGCCAGTGATGTGCGCCGTATACGCAATGATCGGCGCGCATTTGTTCTTCCCCGGGACATCTGCTAGCTCGAATGGGTGAGAGCACGCGAACATTCTGTTGAGGTAGGCGGTTGCACCGCGTAGGGCGAGCGAGGGCTCGATCTGTGCGGAGGGGGGAGATGTGGCGTGCGTGGAGGGGACTGGGATGATGTAGGGCTCGCGGAGTTGGTCGTGTCCGTCCAGAACAGAGGTGTAGGTCCATACCACCACTACGGTGAAAGTTAGCTCAATCTCGTGGGGGGAGGGGGCGAGACAGCTCACAGCTGGCAATGTACTGTTCAGAACGGTCAGCATAAAGCCATCTCCGGGTGCAACGTTGAACTCACTAAACTCCACGGGACAATACTGGGGGCAGATGAAAACCGAGCATCTCCGCTCCACCTATACACCTCCGACAATACTATAGTGAGTGTTAGCGTCGACACCTGTTTTGGCATAATACGGATTCCCACTCACATTGTAGAGCAGCCCAACAGCTATACGCAGCATCCTGGGAGCGAACCCACGTGTTGACATACTTGTTGGCTGCTGCCCACTCCCCAGGGGATATCGGTCTGCTTGCGATTCCTGTTCGATGAAGCACATCAGTCCACGTACTAAGCTGGCAACACAGCCCTTGATACTCACTGTCCGCACCCGCGAATATCCTGATCTGCTCCGTATCCGTCAAAAGAAGCACCACCCCCAAATGGGCGAACGGGATCCCCACCCAGTACACCTGCGTGTCGAGCGCATCCATCTTCGCCTTGAGCGCCAGCCGATTCGACACCTCCCCCCTCCATCGATCAAAGGCTAGCCTCAACGAGTCCTTCCACGCGTTGACCTTGCTGTCATGCACCATCGCAAGATCGCCCATATCGCGCCACAGAAGGGACCACGAGATGGAGATGAGACCGTGCAGGAGGATCCACAGGGAGGTGTCGGAGAGTCTGGTGGGGAAGGTGCCGCGGCCGATGAGCTCGCGGAGGCAGTGTCGGAATGTGGGTGTCGGTGGGACGGCGTGTAACGCCTGAGACCAGGTGATGGGGTCGGTGGCTTCCCAGACGGGGTCGTCGGTGGGGAAGTCAATTTGGACGGAGAAGCAGTGCGTCTGCATTATTCGTGCTGCGTAAGTCTCTGATACAGTACGTTCTAGACCAGGAACTGTAACGCACAAGAAGGTAGTGCCTGTACAGCGCAGCATTGCCGGTGTCCACCATGAAAGCGAACCACCCCAGTCGCTTTCTCTCTTCCTCCTGCACCCAGTCAAGCCATGCTGCTACAGGGTCGCTGGTTGCTTCCCGTCGTGGCCTCTCAAAGCGGGGTAAGAAAACGCCCGACAGTCTCGCGAGGATGATTGAAGGGGAGTGGAAGACCTGAACCGCCAGTATGAGCTTCTCGCCAAGCGGTAGAACCAGTTGGGACTCACCTGCGCCACATCATGTTGCTTTAGTGAACAGTACGTCCTCGCGAAGTGGTTGATCAACAGCAGAGTCTGCAGACTTGACAGTGGCACGATCGGATCTTCCTCGATTCTCTCAAATATCCTCGTCCGCAGCTTCTTGTGAACCATACACGCCAGCTCCAGCCCTTCGGCGTTCACGGCAAAGGCAGTGCCGATACAGACCATGGTGAGAAGGAGGTCAGGTGGAAATGAGCGGTGGCCCATGGAAGGGCGGTGGATGATGGGATAGAGGGGGGCAAGGTGGCTTTGGAGCCGGTGGGAGTCAGCTGAAAGCCGTGGGCTGACGGTGACGGAAAAGGGACATACAGGAAGTAGAGTTCCAAGTACAGTTGCATCTGGGGTAGACTGAAGATCGATACTGACAGCTTGCGCCATGTGTCGTCCTGTCCAGGTGATTGTCAGCATCGGTCACGAGACACCAAGGTTGCAGCTCGTACATCTATCAGCCGGAGCATTTCCTCCCTCGTCGCCTCATTCAGGACCTCCTCTCGCCCAGGCATCGTCCAGCTCTCCTTTGCTGCCCACTCTTTCGAAAACACCGGGTACACTTGCACTTTGCTGATGTTGGGTACGTGTACAGGATTGATGGGCTGCGGTGCCCGCGAGGAAGTCATAGCTGGCGGAGGAGGCGGCGGCTGGGGCTGGGGTGTGGCAATGCGTATAGGCAAGGAGGAAGCCCCGTAGCTTACCATATACGACGAGTCGTCCGTAAACGAAGCCGGGGCTAGATGAACACTGCTGGTCTCCTGTCTAGAGGCGGAGGTAAATGACATGTTGTCCGGGGAGGTGTTGAACAGCCACGTAAGTAACCCATCTGCATTGTCCCCGCTTCCCGTCTGCATTGCCGGGTCGAACATGAACATCTCCGGCCCCGGGGCCGGAGCACGAGAGCCCCCAGCCTGTATGCTGGCGGAGAACATGCTGATGTCGCCAGAGGTGGTGTCGGGGACGGAGGAGGAGGGGAGGCTGTCATTGACGGTGGCGCTCCAGCTCCCGAGCGGGTCGTCAGGAGAGAGGGCGGGTTTGAGGGGAGAGACAAGGGGGTCGCCGGCAGCCTCCATCGTGTCTATTTGGGGATGGAGAGAGGGAATGGTACTGGGGGAGGTAGTGGCAAGGCTTGGTGGCGGCTCTTCGCGGTACCTGCCATCACCTCGTCCCCACACTGTGGGGGACGCTGACCTCCTCAGGTCGTCGATGTCCTCCACCGCGGCGCCCTCGCTGTCTCGCGAGCCCCCACGAGAATGACTCGTCGAGGACCGATGCGAGGTACGCCTCTTCGAGCTCTTGTCTCCTCTGCAGGTCTGGGCTATGTGCTTGCGCAGAACATCCTCTCGAAAGAAGGACTTGGCGCAGGCGTGACACTCGTGCGATGGGCGGTCATCTGTGTTACAACAAACAGTCATCGTTAGGGTATTGCAAATGTACAGTTGGAAGACGGTGATTTACGGGTAAGGGCGTGTCGTGCTAGATAGTCTCTCCTCCAGTAGCTCTTGCTGCACTGGCTGCAAGGCCATAGCCTCGCCACAGTTGGCGCAGCAGGCTGGTCTGGCTCGGGGCTGGCCGAGCTGATGCTGTCTGTGCCTTTGGGGGACACCATTGTTGGTGAGGGTCTCGGAGAGGTGGGCGAGCGACAGAGGGTCTTTGGAGATGGCGGCTTGGCGCGATGTGGGTGGGTGAGCGAGTGTGCAGGTATAGACGAGCTCGAGAGGGGATATGGGCTGCCTGACGGGGACAATCGATAGCGCCCACCTGCCCACCGAGATAAGCCCGCCGGCGCAGCGCGGGGCCCCGCGCCTCAATTCCCGGCCCTGCTGCGTGTGGCACTTTGCCTCGAGAGTCTATGCATGCAAGATCACCTCGCATCTGATCTCTTTCCTACCGCCCACTTGTCCATGTGCGATCGTTCCGGCCATGGGGGAGGAAATGCCAGGGACAAAGACATGCAATGTATACATCTCAGCAGAGAAATGGCGATTTGCTGCGCTTGGTTGGTCGCATCGCCGTCTTCCACCGAAGGCAACCACGATTACTAATACGGCAAAGCCCACCAAGTAGAGAGCCAAAGGTTGCATGTCGAGCCACGACCACAAGATTATAATAAATTAGATAAATAAAAGTGTGCCGGAAAATCTAAGCAGTGTCTACACCCTCTCGTTCTGAACCTTAGTGTCCGCCTTGTGGGACTCGGCGTCGTCCCCGGTGGCGACACTAGGCGCAGTCCCCGGAGACCCAGTCTTAGAATCCTTGTCAAAGTTCTCTGCGTCCTCCAGACTCTGGGTGTTTCCAAGAATGGGGTTCCTCAAGGTGAGAGAAATGCCGACGATCACCACCGAGAGGCAGATACCGGTGATGCAGAGGTACCGCTGCACCTCACGATAGGCCTCGCCCACGGCCTCGCGCACCGGGGTGTGCCGGGGGTATTCGGCAACGATCCCGAGCGGGCTGGCGTAGGCAGAGGCGGCGATGGTCGCCGCGTCGTCGACGCCGGCCCTGAGGAGGGCCTTGAGAAGGTGGTCCGGCATGGTGTTGGTCCAGATGGCGGCGGCGATGGTGTTGCCGAGCGCTGAGCCGACGCTGTATGACGCCAGGTAGAGGGATGTGATGACGGCTGTGTGCTCGTGCTTGACAGCAGATTGGATCATGACCTGAGGAGTACAAGTTGTCAGTCACCTTTGTTGCTTTAGGATGTGATGGGTTGCCAATTCTCACCTGAGTCGGGTACGGGAAGAGACCACCTGCAGATCGATGGCATCAGTCATTAGGGCGGGTATTGCGCAGAATACCCATATAGAACTCACCTGCAATACCCAGGATAACCTCAGCGGCCACGAGACCAGCAAAGTCGGATGTGGAGTAGCCACCTCGGAAGCGGATCAAGAGACCGAAGGCAAGCACATACAAGAGAGTGCCGGCGACGATGAACCACTTCAGCCTTTGTACTCGGCGCACAATGAGGCCCAAGCTGATACCGATAACGACAGAGGTGAAGGAGTAGATGTTCTGGACTCGGGTGGCAGAGATGATGTCACTAGTTCCGCAAACGGATCAGCACGATACTCGGCGCGACACGCTTGGAGACTGTGAAGGACTCGACTCACCGGTCGAATGCGACGAGCAAGGTGTAGTACAGATAATCACCCTGGGTGTACCACGAGCAGTTGAGGAGCATGGCGATGAAGAGGGGCGCCACGACCTGCCTGTCGCGAAGGATCTTGAAGGGAATGACGGGGTGGCGGGCGAATTTCCACTCCCAGATGATGAAGCCAGGAAGAGCGACGACGAAGCCAATCACTAGAGGCGCGATGACTCGCGCAGTCTTCCAGATATGGCCCACACCGCCAGCGAGGGTGAATGGCAGAAGGATAAGGGCGAGAGTTGCAGCGAGGAAGAACAGTCCAACAATGTCGATCTGCCAGAAAATGTCGGCCCAGAAGGCCTTCTGAGCGAGGGTCTTGAGCGGGGAGGGGATGTTGTCGAGGAGCCCCTGCTTTTTGGCGCGGATCTCGGCGTTGACAAGGGAGTAGAGGAGTGGGATCACTGTGGCAGGGAAGATGATCGCCCACATGCCTGTAGTGGGATTGGGCCGTCAGCCTGTGGTGAAGTCGGCTTCTTGATCTCGGTCTTGATCACTCACCGATACCCCAGCCCCAAGTCGTCGCGTTCAAGACTGCGCTCGCGACATTACCGCTGACCCAAGCGTTGACCAAGAAGGGCAAGGCGGGGATGTAGCTGCCGAGGAGACGGGATCGGAGGGAGGTGGTGTCGGCGACGAGGACCTCGACAAGAACTGGGCACAGGTCAGCATGGCCCTGCCCATCAGGGGTCTGAAAGATGATGACTGACGCTGAGTGCCGGTGTACCCGAACTGGTAGAGCAAGGAGCCTCCACACCAGGCGGCCAAGTTCTTTGCGGTGGCCGTGACAATAGTACCTGCAGAGTGAGATGGCGTCAGTGATGCTACGCGTCATCATCATGCTCGGGAAGCACCCGCTGCCGAGGACCGAACTCACCAATGACATAGAAGAAGGCGCTGATGGCGAGAATACTGATACGACCAAAGTAGTCGCTGACTTTGGCGTAGACGGGCTGGACAGCGGCAGCAACGATGGATCGGACAACGGTTACAGTGGACACCTGCGCCGAGGTGCCGAGAATGGAAAGGGCAGTGGACTGGTAGGTGTAGCGAACGGAGCCGTCAAGGCCGTAGCTGTCTGTTGGGGTGTCAGCGACGTACCACGGTGAGCAGCCACGTATGTTGACTCACAAGATATCAGGAAGATGGACCCAAAGAGCACATACTTGTGCCAGGAGGTGAAGCAGGAGGCGATGGCCTCGATCCTTCGCACACCGGGCGATTTGGCGCCAAAGATGGTCCCCTCGCCCTCCTCCTCCTCTGCGGGGGCGAGCGTCTTCTTGAGTTCTTCGTCCGGGTAGATCTTTTCAGCCATGGTGGGTGGGTGGGTTGGCTGCGGTGCCCAGGGTGACCCAGCTGCCTCTGGGGTATATATACCGCATAGTGCGCGCTAGTCGGCCGAGGGTGAAGAGAGGGCATGCTAGTGGACCGCGTTCCCTTGGAGCTTCTGGGGGGGGAGGAGTGGAAAAGAGAGCGAGGCGCGAGCCGTGCGGCCGTGGCTTGCGCGTGCAAGTGTGTGCTGCTGCGCATCCCTAGTGCCAAGCGCCGTGGAGCGCAATCGGGCAATCAGATAAGGCCGGGCGCGTCCTGCAGGTACGGGGCGGGCTCAGGGCCGCCCGGATGGGGTGCGGCAAGTACTCCCAAGTAAGTACTCCCAGGAGGTAATTAACCTCGGTATAGTGCTTCCCCGGGCTCAGGGCGCGCGTCGGGGCTCGCGGTCTGGACGGGGGGTGCGGGGCTGCCCCTCGTGGCTCGCGCTCTCGGCCGTCGCAGACGCCAGCAGGCACTCCCATCCAGCTCCTCTTTGGCACCTGGACACGGAAGCGAGACCGCTCGGGGGTGCCTTCAACCACCACTTGCGCCATAGGCGCTGCATCACGGGTCCATGGGCCACAGGCCACAGAAGAGCCTCAGAGCGGTTTCGGACGGGTTCCCCGATAAAGCTTGGCGCTCTAACTACGTCGCCCGCAGAAGCCGATCGCGACAGGGAGCGCTCTCCTATAGATACTCCGAGTGGGGTGCGGAGCGGGAACCGACTGCGAGATCACGGCTATTCCACAGCTGAAAGAAGACGAGGAAAAGGAAGGCCGCTGGAGTCGGAAGGCCGCCCAGCGCATGACGTGGGACAGCGGTAAAATTTTGGCACCGACAAACCAAGGTGAGCTCTGCCATGCATTCCAGGTTCAGTGCGTCCGTCGGTGAGGGGGGCGAAGAGGACACTCTACGACGTGGGGAGGCCCACTGGACGATGTGATGAGGAGTTATATGCCTAGTATACATGGACGACGAACAGAGCTATCAACTGAAGTCGAAGACGCGGATGTCAACTATCTGAGAATCAGGGTTAAATATATGTAATAAAGATTATCTTCTCGTAACTTACAGAACAGGAGGCTCACTCATCACCACCCTCATCCCCCCTACAGATCAAGAATATCCTCGACGTTTGGGAGGATTCCTAACCTCCCCTGCTTCCGCCTCCGTCCTCGGAAGCGACGAGCTCGGCTGGTTCGGCCCCACCGGCCTGAAAAGTCTCCAAGACGTCGCCAACCTCGGTGGGAAATCCCAATACACGTTCGAGCAACTGTACTACTGCGACCCTTCGGCCCAGCACCACGGTTACAAGTCCTGGGACGACTTCTTCACCCGCCACATCCGCGAGGACGTCCGCCCGGTCGTGTCCCCTGAAGACGACAGCGTCGTCGCCAACGCGTGCGAGAGCAAGGTCTACAAGGTCGCGCATGGCGTGCACGCGCGGGATCGCTTCTGGGTCAAGGGCCAGCCGTACTCGGCGCTGGACGTGGTGGCGTTTGACGAGTACGCGGGGCAGTTTGTGGGCGGGACGATCTACCAGGCGTTTCTCAGTGCGCTCTCGTACCACCGTTGGCACGCGCCCGTCAGGTGAGCGGGAAAGTCAAAAGGCGTACGTGGTGGAGGGGACGTACTTTAGCGAGCCGCCGTACCTCGACTTGCACGGGGGGCAGGTCGCGGACTTGCACGGTGAGACGACCAGTCAGGAGTACCTGTCGTGCTCTGCGACGACGGTACTGGTGTTCATCGAGTCCGGGAACCCAAAGGTTGGGTTGATGTGCTTCATTGGAGTAGGGATGACCGAGGTGTCTACGTGTGACACACGGTGAAAGAGGGACTGCAGGTCAAGAAGGGAGACGGGATTGGGTACGTTCTTTTCACCTCATTAGACGCGCGAGAGATCCTGACTAACCCATCACGGGTGCAGGATGTTCCATTTGGCTCGACCCACTGCGTGCTCTTCCGTAAGGGTGTCAAGGTGTTCGGATTCCCCCAGCTGTCTGATCACAATGTGCCCGGGAGGAGCAAGCTATGTGTCGTAGAGTAAGATACGTAGCTTCAAAGGCCGACAGGACTGCGCTGCAGAAATGGGGCGGGGAGATGACGGATCTTCATACCTGTCGCGCACAATGAACCTATGCGTCTACTGTATCATTCCCCACTCAGCTTACATGTCCCCTCTCGCCTAAAACAGACCAGCCTGCTCCGGTACCGTGAAAGCCAGCTTGCCCGTCTTTAACCCGTGCTCCAGATTCCTCAGACACACCGCCTCCATCTCCGTCTGAGTCTCCACCGTCACCGTCCCCACATGAGGCAGGCACAGCGCGTTGGGGTGCTCGAGGAGCTCAGGAGTTATTCGAGGCTCGTCCTCGTACACATCCAGTCCACATCCCGCGATCTCCCCGGCCTGAAGAGCCCGGACCAGCGCCGCCTCGTCCACGATCGGCCCCCGCGCGGTGTTGACCAGTACAGCCGTAGGCTTCATCTTGGCGAACGCCTCGTCGGAGATGAGGTGCTTCGTGCCCGCCGTAAGCGGGAGGTTGAGCGACACAATGTCAGACGAGGCAAGCAGCTCGTCGAGCGTCTCAACGTAGCTCGCACCGATCTCCTGCTCCTTCTCCGCCGACACCCGTCGTCGGTTGTGGTACTGCACTTTCATCCCAAAGGGCGCAGCACGGCGGGCGAGCGCACTGCCGATCCCGCCCATGCCGACGATGCCGAGCACTTTCCCCGCGGGGTCATGCGAGAGGGGGAGCTGGGAATTGAAGGTCCCAGCTCGGGCATGTGCGAGCGCGCGGGGGAAGTTGCGCAGGGCGCCGACGAGGAGGAACATGGCCGTGTCGGCGGTGGCGCCATCCACCGCGGACGGGACGTTGGAGACTTGGATAGAGCGTGTGGAGCAGGACGGTATGTCGACTGTGAGGGCGGAAGCCGTCAGCGCAGTTCTCTGTGGCATATCGCCTGCTCCGGAAACCCACTTTGATCGCTGAGAGGTGAAGGGGGAGCGATCAGCGGCAGCTCCCGGGCCGTCTCATTGAGACAGAACGACTCACTACCCAGCCCCATTATGCGCGATGAACTTCAAGCTCTTGGGTAATCTCGACACCAGCTCTTCATCAAATCGGCCAGTCACCTGGGAGCAGGTAGAAACAGCATTTGTCAGCTCAGCTCATGCGGTAACGGATAACGCCCAGCTCACCCGGATCGACTCGGACGCCTTGAAATGTCTATAGATTCCCGTGATATCCGCATACTTTGTTTCCAAGTCTTCGAGAAACTCTTCCCTGGAGGTACTGGTGTTGGGCTACCCAAGAATACCGTCAACTTTTGCTTTCACAAACGCAGACATAATCTAGCCAACTCACAACGACAGTCGCGACCTTCGTGAATGCGTTGAACTGAGGTTTCGCGAGCTTGATGGCGTCCAGCAGGAGGACTTTCGGTTTGCTGAGTATGGCCATCTCGGTGTATTATCAGGGCGTGTGTGTTCTGTGTCCAGTTGGAGAGCAGAATCTGTGTATTCACAGACAGGCTGGAAGTTATGTACGAGTGAGTTGTCGACCAAGATGACCGACCGGCCAAGAATGAGAAGCGACCGGTTTGGACCGGCGACCGCAAATGCCCATCGGTGTTCCTGGCGGCCGCGAAAGGTGGAGCAATTACAGGCCTTTCCCAATGAGAGCGGGACACAAAGAGCTCATGAGACTTGTTTGCTCAGATGATTTGGAGCGTGCAGACAGCAGAAATGTATGGCCCAGTTGGTACAGTACAGCTGCCTCCGATGATTGCTCGAGAGGATGCATGCCGTAGGTCATACTGCTTCTCACTGCTTCTTCCCTCAGGATTTATACATTCCCCGCGCCACATAGTACTCGTACACACGCCTCCATCTTACAGCTTCTCCTCCAACAGCCTCTGGTACTCTACCAGTGCGTGCATGGCCAGCGCCTGACCGTAAGGCATAGGCGTGATGGCGATGTCCTTGTAGAACTGGAGGTCGTGCCCCATGCCGGTACCGAAAGAGACATTTGCGACCTCCCCGTCGGGCTTGATCTGGGCGATGACACCGGCGAGGGCACGGTCGGCGGTCTGTCGGTAGACAGGGTCGGTGACGAGCCCCTGTTGATGGATATGGTCAGCGTCGCACATGCAGTTTGAAGACAGATGAAAGTATACTCGCCTTTCGGATACCGGCGTAGATACCCGCCGCGAAGCCTGCCGACGCGCTGGTCTCAACGTAACTGGTAGGGTCAATCAGGAGCGTGTGCCAAAGCCCAGTCTTGGGGTCCTGGCACCTGACCAGTGCGTCGACCTGCCGTCGCCATACCGACGACAGGTACTTGTAGGTGGGACTGGTGGGGGGAAGCTGAGCAGAGAGGATGTCGAGGAGCATGGGGATGGCGAGCGTGATCCAGCAGTTTCCCCTGGCCCAGAGGGCGTTGGCAAAGTGGTGCCCACCGCTGGTAGCTGCACCGCCAGTGGCGCCGGGCTTCACGGGAGAGGGTGTGAATTCCCAACCGTGGTACCACAGGCCCGTGACGGGGTCGGCGAGGTAGAGGGCGTGGAGCAAGAACTGGTATACGGCCTCGTCGATGTAGTCTTGACGCTTGTTCAGGACGCCGATCTTGGCGAGGGGGATACCAGACATCATGAGGGTGTCGTCCCAGAGGTTCTGAGTGTGGAGGTTGGCGTAGGTCACTGCAAAGAGCTGTCAGCTGTGCCGAGGCTGTGGCCAGGACGCTGAGCAGGTGGCCTCACTGTGTTGGAATCCGTTCTCCTCCGTCCTCGGCAGGTCATGCATCAAGAACTCGGCCCACTCCTCGACCCAAGGCACCCACTTCGGGTCCTTTGTCCGACCGTCCTCAATAAAGCTGGCAAGGGAGTAGAAGGGCGCCATGGTGTTGATGTTCTTGGGCGCACCCTTGCCGTTCGTCCTCTTCCATTGAGACTCAAACCAGTCAAGCGCAACTTGGAGGGACTTCTGGGCTGCCGGAGAAGAGGGGTGGATGGCGGAGTGCTAAGGGGGGCCGAGAGGTCAGCTGTGAACACCGGTAGCCAGAGCAGGACGCAGAAGAGCGAAATCTCACGTGGCACAATGCGGTCAAGGCAATGCCGTGAGTCCACTCCCAAGAGAAGACGGTGGGGTGCTCCCAGCCCTTGGTGTCGATGAGGGTGCCGTCGGCCACTGCGATGGGCAACTGTCAGCTTGCCTGAGCGGAGTCTGCGGCTTGTGCATGGTGACTCACGCTTGAGCAAGAAACGGCCGTCGACATCCTTGATGTTGACGAGCCCGTCGGTGAGGAGGGAGATGAGCTCTGTGGCTCGGGTAGCGTCGACGACGGGGGTCTGCTGGGCCATAGTGTTGTATGTGGTGTGTGCTGGGGAGTTTCGGAGCGGCGGGGGGATGGTGAGAGGGATCGCGAGCGTTGCGGGATGGGCTATGGGCAAGGTGTGTGGTATAAAAAGGACCAGAAGATCGCGCCGGCGCGAGGCGGCCCGGACTGGCGTCGGAGTGACTTGCACCGAGTAGCCGGCCCGGCGGCGGGGCCGCCGCGTCGTGGGACTCCACGGGGGGGGACGGGTATGTGGGGTGCCGGATAAGCGCGGCGGGGTCGCACCTAGATTGGAAGATCGATAAATAGTACAACACACAAGGCCTTCAGCACCTCGCCCACTCTCGCCCACTCGCGCCCACTCGCCACAACCCCCGTCCACGCTCTGCCCCCGACCCGTCCAGACCCGCCCCATGCCCCCCCTCTGCAATGTCCTCTCCATACTTTATACCCCCCGCCTCACTGCCACCGAGGCCAGCGAGCGGCCATGCCCACCGTCGGCGGGAGCCGAAGCCTAGTGGGCGGTGGGCAGAGCCGAGATCAGGGATGCCCCGATAAGGTCAGTCATAAAGTACGTCGGCTTCACTGCAGCATCTAGCTCCATGTTACTTTCTGCAGACACCGTCCCTTCCCGCCCATCAGCACTACTCGCCCCATGACCATCGCCCCCGCCACCCCTCGAGCGCTTCGGATCGGCGTCGACTGCGGCGGCACCAACACCGATGCGGCCGTACTGGACCTCACCCCCGGCGCCGCCAAGGTCGTTCTCGCTGCCAGCAAGTCCCCGACCACTGAGCAAGTCACCCATGGCATCCAGCGTGTCATCTCTGACGTGCTCGCCGAGTGCCCCGACATCTCCAAGGACCAGATCCAGGCTGTGTCCATCGGCACGACACACTTTGTGAACGCGCTCATCCAGCGCTCGGAGGAGGGGCTCGAGAGGGTCGCTGTCATCAGGCTGTGTGGACCTTTTTCGAGGTTCACTCCTCCGTTCGCGGGCTTCCCGTATGAACTGAGGGAGATCTTGCAAGGGCCGAGCTTTTTTGTGGAGGGTGGATTGCAGATTGACGGCAGCGAGATCAGCGAGGTGGGTCACTCGCTTTGGACAATTATCTATCATCAGGAGCTAAGGTACTTTTTGGACTCGAAAGGTCGACCCCAAGGAGATTGAGGCAGTATGCGAGAAGATCAAGGCCCAGGTGAGCTTGGCGTTCACAGCTCCCGTCTCTCAAGCTGATGGTGTCGTTGTAGGACATCCGTGCTGTCGCCATCTCCTCCGTTTACGCGCCCATCGACTTCACCCTCAAGCAAGAGGAGCTCGTCGAGTCCATCGTCCGACGCTGCATCCCCGGCGTCTTCACCACCTGCTCCAAAAAAGTTGCCAACATCGGCCTCCTCGAGCGCGAAAATGCCACCATCCTTAATACCTCCCTCCTACCCTTTGCCTACGTCACGGTGCAAGGCTTCCGCACTGCTGCCAAAGCTCTTGGGCTGGAGTGCCCGTTCTTCGTGACGAGCAACGACGGGACACTGTTGAGCTTGGAGCAAGCTGCGCCGTTGCCGATCAGGACCTTCTGCTCGGGGCCTACCAACTCCATGCGGGGGGCGAGCTTTCTAGCAAACTTGGCGGATCCGCAGGGGACGAAGGAGACCGCACTCGTGGTCGACATTGGTGGGACAACTGTGAGTCTGCTCAACCAGCCGTTGTTGTGCTGTAGCTGATGAGCATCTACCAGACGGAAGTCGGCGTTCTTTTGTGAGTATCATCTCGGTATACTTGGCGCACAATGACCACTCACGCTCTTGCTGACCATGTGCAACGTAGGCCTAGCGGCTTCCCCCGTCAGGCGGCCAGCCACCACGAGCTTTGTGGTGTGCGCCTCAACTTTGCCATGCCACACGTCACCAGCATCGGTCTCGGCGGCGGGTCTCTCGTCAAGCAATCCTCCGACACCGGCAAGGTCACCGTGGGGCCCGAGTCGGTTGGGTACCGCATCCTCGACGAGGCGCTCGTATTTGGCGGCAAGACCTTGACGGCGACGGACGTTGCTGTGGCGGCGGGAGCAGCGGATGTGGGAGTGACCGAGGCGGTGAAGGACTTGAGCAAGAAGCTGGTGGAGGAAGCTCGTGCAAGGATGAAGACGATGTTGGAGTTGACGATCGATTCGATGAAAACCTCTGCTCAGGTACGTGTCCCAACAGACACCTCCGGGGCCTCTTCTACGTACTGATCGCATTCATGGGTAGGATATTCCGGTCTACCTCGTCGGGGGCGGCGCCCTTCTCGCTCCCGAAGACCTCTCCGGCGCCAGCAAAGTCCACCGTTTCCCCCACTACGAGTGCGCCAATGCCGTCGGCGCAGCCATTGCCCAGGTCTCGGGCGCTGTCGACTCTGTCGAGCAGATTGAGGGCAAGCACATCGACCAAGTTCGGCAGGAGGTCGAGGACAAGGCAATCGCTCGCGCGGTCGAGGCCGGTGCGGACCCCAAAACCGTCGCCATCATCGAGTCGGAGGCGATCCCCATCGCGTATACCGCCGGGCGGTGCCGCTTCTTCGTGAAAGCCGCGGGAGAGTGGGCGGGGTACACCACGTCGGATGAAGACGCTGAGAAGGCGCTTTCCGAGACCGTGATTCTCAGGCGGAACCACCGTCGCCCTCTCGGCAAGGTCGACCACCCCTGGCACGCGAACGACATCTTGGCGTACCGACCGGACGTGGTCAAGGGGACGTGGACGCTCAGTTCACTGGACCTTGAGTTCATCTGCATCGGCACGTACATCCTCGGGTGCGGCGGTGGCGGGGACCCCCAGCACTGCTTCCTTGCGCTGCGTGAGCTGGTGGAAGCCGGGGCGAAGGTGAGGGTGAATGATCTCAGTTCGTTCGCGGCCACAGATATGTTGGGCTGGGGTGGAGGGATGGGCAGCCCCGAGGTGTCACAGGAGAGACTTTTGGGGGATGAGTACAACGAGGCGACAGAGGAGCTGTTCAAGTTCCTCCGCGTGAGTACAGATCCTCTCTGCCAGTTCTCCAGCATTGGTCTCAGCTGAAGTTTGATGTAGATGGACAAGATCAAGGGGCTGGTTGCGTTGGAGATTGGCGGGGGAAACGGCATGATCAATGTGCGTCAAAACAATCATGGATACCGCTGACTTTTAGATGCTCACCGGGGCTAGCACCTTCCTTGATCTTCCGATCATCGACGGCGACTTCATGGTGAGGCCCACATCCATCTCTCTCTCTCTCTCTATCTCTCTCTTTCTCTCTGTCTTCACAGACAAAGGCTAATGCTCCTCGTGATAGGGCCGCGCGTACCCCACTGGATGGCAAACCACCCCAAATGTCTATGATGAGTCTGATCGTGGGTTGAACATGTTGCCCTCTTGCATCTCCAGTGGGGACGGCAACATCATTGTGAGCTAGACCAGAGTGCAGAGGCTGAGTTGAGTGTAGCTAACAGAGTGCGCGCAGTTCATGACCAAGGCGAAGAAGGACAGGGCGATCGATTCTTCCCTCCGAGCGGCATGCTGTGAAAGTGGGTCTTCCTCAGTTGGAACATCAGCTGACAAGTAGTGGGAACGCACGTCGGACACGCCAATCGTCCTCTGTCCGCCGAGTTCTGCAAAACCGCAATGATCAAGAACACGGTGTCTCTCAGCTGGCGCCTCGGCCGTGCGGTCATGCTGGCCAACAAGCAGCACAACATCTCCAACGTTGGGTCGGTGCTTATAGATGCACTGGGTGGACCGACGACGGGCAAGGTGCTCTTTGCAGGGAAAATTGTGGGGGTGAGCAGGAAGGTGTTCAAAGGGCACTCTATTGGCGAGGTGTTGATTGCGTCAATGCCGGCGGATGATGAGACTGCCGGCGAGACGTACTCCGGAACCTTGAAGAGTGAGCGACCTCAGACGAGCTGTCCTTCGCCGGTGCTGATGAGCACTCACCGTGCAGTCCCGTTCAAGAATGAAAATTTGTATGCAGAGCATGTCGACGAGAACGGGAAGAGCACAGTGAGCACCACGTCCGGTCAGGATAACAGTGCGCTATTTACTGATGGCATACGGGCAGATCGTGGCGACCGTCCCCGACCTCATCTCTGTCCTCGATGCGGGCAACGGCGAGGCACTCGGGACCCCCGACTACAAGTGGGGGTTGCGGGTGGTGGTGCTGGGCGTTACAGCCGCACCGCAGTGGACATCGACCGAGCGTGGTTTGCAGATCGGCGACTTGCGCGCATTCGGGTGAGTGTTTGTGGGGGAGGGCTTGTGGCGGAAACGTGCATGTGGTGGAGCAAAGACTGACCCACGGTGCTGCACAGGTTTGACGACATCCCGTACAAGCCACTGGGCGTCTACGTGAAACCTGCGAGTGTTATCGAAGAGTACAATAGCTCGTAAGGCGTGGCCGAGCGAATAGAAGCCGGTGGCATATGCATCCAGTCAAGCGAAGCTGTGGTGGGACGGCCACTTAGCGTCGCCTGTCTCCGCCGAGTGCCCAATAGGCATGGGACTCGACGGGGGCCAGCCATATCAGCGCCCGCGGGGCTGCAAGCGACAAGCGGCGGCACGCGCCGAGTCCGAGTCCGCGGCTCAGGGTCGACTCTTTAGATTGCCGAGTCCCCGAGGACCCGGTATCGACGCAGTATTCTCGCTCACCACACATTCTTGCTCTCCTTCTCTCACCATGTCTGCTCCCAAAACCGCTCTTCGCACCTTGCACCTCCCCAGCAGCCGGCCTTGCACCCCCACCGTCACCATGCCGTCCATCGACCCCAAGCCTGCCGCTATCGACTTCACAAAGTACTATAGCTTCGAGACCAAGAACCGGAAGCGCTCTCAGCTCAAGCAGCTTCGGCCGTACTTTGACATTCCGGGCATGATCAGCGTGAGCCGATAGATTTCGGCGGCTTATGTATGTGAACTGCAGTAGGTGCTGACGGCCATCTACGCAGTTTGGTGGCGGCTATCCTCATGCTTCTACATGGCCTGTCAATGGCATGACCCTCTCCATCCCGTTCGCGGGCAAGTCCGTGTTCGTACCCGGCTACGGCAGTGAGTATTCGTGTTCCCAGGCTTACATTATCCCCGTGTACTGACCACATCGCAGACCATGTACCCGAGGGCATGCCCCCCCTTGAGCCTTACACCGCGCCCCTCAAGGACGAACCCCTCCGCCCCGACCTCGCCGATGCGCTGCAGTACAGCAGCACCTATGGCGCCCAGCACCTCCTCGACTGGACCAAGGAGCACATCCAGAGGGTGCACGCACCAAAGTACAGCGAGTGGGCGAACTTATTGACTGCGGGCAACACCGATGGCGTGGACGCCATTCTGCGCGCTATCTTTGACAAGGGGGACTACATGCTTGTTGAGGAGTTTGGTGAGCTATATCTTGACAAGTATGCATGTGTACCTTTGCGCAGATAGCTGACATACAGTGACCATCAGCATACCCCGGTCTGATGACTTCGGCTGAGAGCATGGGCATCAAGCTTCTGGGTGTACCCCTCGATACCGAGGGTGTGGACGCCGTCGCTCTCGACAAGATGATGGCATCTTGGGACGAGGCGAAGATGGGTGGCCCCAGGCCGAAGATGCTTGTTCTCGTACCGTGAGTCCTATATGTTGTGTCAGCTAGATGTGTATTGACCTGTCGTAGGACCTGCTCAAACCCCTGCGGCACAACTGTTCCCGAGCATCGCAAGCGAGAGATCTACGCTGTGTGCCGGAAGTGGGAGCTACTCATTGGCGAGGACGACCCCTGTGAGCTGACACTGTGTCCATGTATCCCACCGGTCGGCTGACACCCAGTCCAGACTGCTTCCTGCAGATCCGACCCAACGGTGCCGACAGCCCCATCGTGCCCAGCTTCCTCTCCATGGATACCGACGGCCGCGTCGTACGCGTCGACAGCTTCTCCAAGATTGTCGCCCCGGGGAGCAGGCTGGGGTTCGTCACCGCCCACAAGACACTGCTGGAGAAGATCATGAACACCCGAGAGGGTGCCACGGTGAGTGTCTGATTCGGTGAACTCGAACGGTCGCGAGAAAGCTGACATGGCACACAGCAATCTCCGTCCGGGTTCTCAGTCGCTGCGATCTCGGCCACGCTGCGAGCTTGGGGTGGTCACGAGGGCTTTGAGAAGAAGTACCTCCCTCATATTTCCGGTGCGTACCCGCACATAACCTGTAACCTTTCAGAAAGTTGATATCCCCTGCAGAGGTCTACGCGAAGCGTTGCTACTCCCTCATTGAGCTCCTCAACAAGTATGCCCCGGCTGAGGTCATCGAAATACCCAAGGGCAGCGGTGGCATGTTCCTCTGGATACGGATCAAGGTCGAGTCGCACCCGTCCTTCCCAGCGAAGGACCCCGAAGAGATCTCACAGCAGGTCTTTTTGACGATGGTCGACGAGAAAGTGTTGGTGGCGCCCTCGGCGTACTTCAAGGCGCCGTCGACGTCCACGTTGACGAAGGACGAGGAGGCCAAGAGGATATACGTGAGGTTGAGCTTTTCGCTACCGACTCCGGAGGAGATGGAGGAGGGGGTGATCAGGCTGGCAAAGGCGCTGAAGCGTGAATGGAAGATATAGAGACTATAGACTAGGTCGTGGATTATCTGTGCAATGATGGGATGACTCTACCATTTTCACTGTTCACAACTGATTGGCGGTGCACTTAACCGAGCAGAAGCAGCTCTGGCATCCCAATGGAAGGTCGACAAGGCCCATCCAACATCTAAAGCAACAGTCCATAAACCATGCCAGCTATACTGAGTTACACTGCTCCTAGTACCCCTTGGCAGGATCAACCACATTAATCGGACCCTCTCCCTTACTAAACTTTTCTGCCTGAGCCAAAAGAACACCAGCTCCGATATCGCAGTAGTTCTCAAAGTTCCCGCTCGTGTGACCGGTGATAATCGCGCTGGGGTGGGTGAAGAGAGGGTGGCCGGTAGGTAGGGGCTCGGGGTCGGTCACGTCTAGGGCGACGCCAGAAAGACCGCCGGGAGCGTCGAGCGCGGCAAGAATGTCCTCTATTCCGAAGTGAGCTCGTGGACCGGCACAAAGCATGTACTGTTATATCCTCTCACCAGACTTGACAAGGTCACCTCGTCCGATGTTGATGAAGACGGCGCCTTCGGGCAACATGCCTGCATGGTCAGTCATGTCACTGCAAGGGTGGACTCACGGAGATGCGCCTCCTTCAGCATGTAGATTGTCTGAGGGGTTGAAGGGAGGCTCGCAACTAAGACGTCGCACCGCGCCAGAAAATCTGAGAAGGATTTGGGGTCGGTGGAAGAGTAGTATTGCTCGGGGATAGATCCTACGGTCATATCAGCGCTGGCGCTATAAGTACCCCGATCAAGATCTTACCATCAGCATCACCGGTGTTGGGAAGGCGATACTATCGTGGCCACATCAGCTTTGAAGGGCAGATTCGTCACTGCACTCACCCCCTCATCTGGTCTTTTGTCTCCCTTTGAGTTCGCGGCGATGATCTTGCAGTTGAACGCCTTGAATAGACGGGCCGTCTCCCTGGCGATGTGGCCATACCCCTGTTGCGTTGGAGGTCAGCACACTCGTAGGGCTTGCGGGCCAGTGTATGTATGGAGAGGTGCACACCAGAAATCCGACAGTCCTGCCCCCGATGAGTCGGTTCTCCGGGTGCCTCTGCCCCGTAGCCCCCTCCGCTTCGGCAGTGGTCGCCCGAGTAGGCCATTCTGCCTTGGTCCGGGCCAGGTGGAACTGCATGTGCAGCTTCATGTATACTAGCGTCGCAGGCCAATTGGTTACCGTTTCTTCCATATCCACCAAGGATACTTACAGTTGATGGTATTTGCGACCACATATTGCGGGATCGCCACGGTGTGTATACCTGCGAGGGATGATGAGCCAGCAGACCCCAGCCAAAGCCAATGATGCAGATTCACCGGAGGCAGAGCATATTTTTATACGCTGCTTGGCCTCTTCAGACTGCATGACCTCCGTAGCCAGCATCCTGTTCGCGCCCGCTGAATTGGTCCATCAGTGTACGTACGGCCTCATGGATGCCGACATTTAAAGTACGCACCTGATGTGAGCTGAACGATCTTGGTGCGAGGTATCTGGTCGAGCGTCTTGATGGACGGCGGCAGTCCATTCCAGCCCGTGAACCAGATATCAGCTACACGAGAGTGCTCCTCCGGTACCTCGAAACCATGGATAGCAGGGTAGTAAAAGACGTTCGGGAATGCGGCCTTGACTGTGGCGAGCCTTGCGGCGGACAGAGGCACAGTGATCACGAGGTTTTCGAGTTGAGGGGTCATTTGGACACGGTGTTGGGACGGGGGGTCGGACGAGGATACAAACGTAGCATCTGCGACGGGTTTTCCAGCTCAGCAGAATGCTTGACCCCTGCTATCTATCGCCGGGGCGGTCCCCCTGAGAGGATATGCAAGACTGAGGCTGCTGAAGCTGGCTGCCTGTTGATTGGTGCGGCGCCCCCACCTTCCCACGGTGCACGCCGCGCTTAAGTGCGTTAACTGCGGTCGGGACCGTATCATCTTGGCCGAACAACCCATGTCTTAGCGAGTCTCATTATTGCCGACGCATAGCATGTGGACACCGCAGCCCACCACACAACTCCCCCAGCCACCTCAGGTGCCGCTAGTCCCCGACTACCCCAGACTCCGCGACTACCCAGCCGCAAGTATATCAACAGACCTTCTGTAGGTTATCAGTGGCATGCCCGTCTACGGTGTATTTGTAGGCACCGCTGGTGCGATGAACACTCCTCAGCTGATGTGTTACCGACTAGCGCCAAACATGACACCGATAAGGAGGAGATCCAGCCGGTGTTGGATTATGAGACAAGGGGCCAGGATCAGAGCATTGACCACGCATACCTCAATGCTTGCCGGTTTACCTGCTCTGCCAGTGTTGATCTTGTTTGGAGCGTGAGTGTCTATCGAGAGCCAGATATAGCCATCAATTTCGCGGCAAACTACAGCTCTTCATCTTCGGGTGGAATAGTGCGGTCCACGTACTTCTCTTCGTCGGCTTTGGTGAGCTAGTGCCACCGCATGTGTAACGATGTAGCTGACAGACTTCTGAGTGCACCGTTGCACTTCTTCTCTCTTGCACACAGCATGTCCGCCACAGCCACGAGTCGCATGTGCCCTACTCGAGCGACATGACCTGGGCAAGGGGGTTCACGGCTCTTTGCAAGCATGCTCTCAACAAGCGGGTTCGTTGATTCAGTTCTTCTCTATTCTGCTCGTAGCTGACAATCGTGGCTCGCCTTCACCCCTGCATTCTAAAACTTATTCCTCGGAGGTGACTGTGATGTCTCCTTAGATCATGCTGTGACGCTGACACTGGTGCCGTGGGCAGAACTGTATGACACCTATCTCTTCCCTTCAGGCCTCTATTCGATTTCGTGCCCTCTCCTCCTTCATCACCCGTGAGTAATGTCCGACCCGTGAGTAATGTCTGCTGGACGGTGCTAGATTATATTGTGGATCCTCTATCTACTCAGCCTATGCGAGATTCTTGATGGTCACGATATATGGCAGCTTATTGCTTTACAAGAAGCGCATGCTCCGCCGCCGTCAAGGATATATCGCCTTTGGACTTCAGGCCGTGCCTCAAGCGGGATGCTTTAACTTGGATGCGGATCAACTAGTGCAAGTTCCGAATGGAGACCTTGGCCGTCGCCTATACCTTGCGAGTATGATAGATTGAGTCGAGCACCGCACACTGCTCATCTGGCCATATAGAGATGGGTGTGCATGGGCTGAGGCACACCTCCCATACTGGATCATTTTCACCCCCGGTCACTGGACCCAGCCAATTCTCTACTGGATCCTCGGCACCTTCTTCGCCGACGTCAAGGCCTCGTCCCGCACGGGTGGTCTCTTCAACAATTTCAATACCGCCGTCCAGGACTACTCGTACTCCGTCAACTCCAACACCAACGACAAGTCTATCCCAATCGGCGTGCGGTGTACGCCTCGACTCCGTGCGGTGCAATGCACAGTGGGACTCATCAGCCTTATCCGGGAGAGGCCCGCTGAGACGCATGTGGCGGAGAGCGGTGTGTTAAGGTGGGGGTGAAGGGTAAGTGGATACACATGTAATACGGTAGAGGGTACAAGTCTGCATAGGGTTGTTGTGAACGAATGATACTGTCAATTAGTTATCCTGAGATGAGAATCCATTCTTCGTCACTCCATCTCAAGTGCCGAGAGGTTGGCTATTGTACCTGTGCCGTTATATGAAGCGCGGATGCACACCACCCATACGCACTGCACCCAGCCCCCTCAGAGAAGCTCACTGAGTCACGCTCATCTCATCCTCCAGTTCTTGCGCTCGGCCCAGACACCCACTCGACATCCGCCCTCTGCCGCTCTACCTGCTGCATTGGCAAGGTCGGATCTGCCAGGGTCTGCGGTCGGAGACATTGCGATTGCCGCAGCCTCTGGCAAAGACTGTGGCAAACGGAGGAGGAAGCCGGGCTACTTTGGCGGAGTGGCAGGTATGCTGCGAATGTGGGTCAGCGGCAGTATCGACCACATACTAGGTCGTAGTCATACCAGACCGACCATCCGGGGCAACTTCCTCCTCACCGTGCTTGACCACCACCGACGTGTAAGAGCGACAACAATGAGCACGCATCGACGTCCGACGTATCCATTAACAGACGCATACATCTCCCCCAAGTAAAACTGGACATAATTCCAACGCCGACAAGCCATCCTCACATCCCCTTCCCCCTCCCGAATCCCGCTTCAAAGCCACCGCCCTGGGGCCCAGTGGGCTGCCTCAGTACGCCGCCGGTCTTGGGCCCACCCCCAGCTACACCAAGGTACCTGCCCGTCCCGCGTATCTGAGACGGCACCAGTCCATCCCATGACGCCCCCCCACTCTGTCTGGGGGAGTTCACCCCTCTCGACCTGTTCCCCTCGCACCTACGGTCATCCTGGCTTGCCCCATCTGCGTTCGGAGAAGTACGCATAGCAGCGCCTTGCTCCTGAACACGACCAGGTGTGCACCCTCCCGACGCCCCCCCCGCCACATCGTTGACAGCACTGGAGGGAGCCCCCCCCACCCCCGGGGCAGTTGTCCCAAATATCCGCTCTCGCGCGAGCTTGTACTCCTCCTCGCGCTCTTCTAGCGTCTTCGTGCGGACTTTGGAAGGGAGCGAGGATGGGTCGCTAGAGGGGGTGGACGTGCCGGAATTGGGGCGGCGGAGGAGCTGGACTTTGGGCTGTGGGAGAGGAGTAGGAGAGAGTATGGTGGTATTTGACGCGGGGCGAGAGTTGCTGAGGGTAAAACGGGCATCTTATCGTGAGTGATGGGACCATGTGCTCCGGTATAATCAGAGGTACATTGAGACTCACGCGCTATCCCATATCTGCCGGTTGGTGGCAGGTTTCGAGTCTCTAAACCAATCATCCCCATCACCCCCCTCTCTCGCCGCGGCATGTATTCCTCGTCCTCCTGATGACGGTCGAGCAAGCAAAAATACCCCCCCGGATGCTGTATGGAGTGAAGGCCCGGTCGCTGGGTTTCCCGATGGCTGCTGGGAGCCGTCTGTCGGGAGGCGAGGGCGAAACTCGTGGGCGGTGGGACGGAGGATAGCTCTGGGGGCGACTATGATCTCGCCCTATGGCCGCGATTGTCTATTCAGCGCTTGCGATTTTCATGGACAAGGACGACCACGGGTACCGGGGCCGAGACGTAGCGCGAGTCCCGCACAAGGACCCCGACAGGCATAGGCCAAAGCCAAGCGCAGCATCGGACAACGAAATGACGAAGCAAGTGGTGATAGCCAGACGTGTTACTCGGACGTACCGTTTCCCAGTCCTCCTCCTCCAGTGGGGCAGTGGACTTCTGACTCATTGCAGCATCCCACTCGATGCTCTGTGATGTCGACGCCGGATGATCAGAATGTCGACGTGGTGGATGTGGATGAATGTACGTTCGCTGACAGTTTCCGCATTTGCTGTCGTGAAAGAACGCCGGATGATCGGCGGAGCCAAAACCTGGACTGAACGAGCATCAGTGAGGGTGATGATCTGAGCGAGCTTTATGAGGTTCCTGTTGATTATTGTTCATGCCGTGGCATAGCAAGTACGAGCACGTAGAGGTGCTTAGGGGTTAGACTCTGTCATAACGTGTGCATAGGAAGCCTGCCTGACGAGTCAATCGCTGTGCCTACGCCGTTTACCAGACCCAACGCCGATGTTTACCAGACTATGAGTCGGGTTTCAGCAGCCACCTTTCATTCGAGCAAACGACTCGACCTCTTGCGCTCGTCATTTCCCCCATCATCGGCGGTGGTGAAGTATTGACAACGGCCCACCTTTCATTTGAGCAAACGACTCGTTGTATTTCCGGGGCCGCCGCGACGAGATGCGTACGGGCGATATGTGCTCTAGTTGAGCGTCAGTGCAGTACCAGGACGTGACATCTCGAACGACTGGGGTACCAGCACATATATATACAGCTCTACACGGCGGCGGCCTTCTATTATCGTCCCCCTCTGCCCCTGCTCAGCGGGTTGTGTCCTTGTCCTCATCCTCTGCCTCGCCCTCGCCGTGAGGTGGGTGTGCTGTGAGTGTCGCCATCTCGTGTCCTTGTCTCCTTTGTCGCTGGTGCGAGAGAAGCCTTGCGCTTTTGTGGTATGCGAGGGAGCTGCGATGGCGGGCCGGCCTTGGATGTCGGCACAGTCTCGGACGTTTCGAGGTGAGGGGTGGGGGCGTTGGAGGAAGTCGCCTTGGGATGAGCGCCAGGAGTCCGCTTGACGTTTCTGCTTTTTCCTGTTGCGTTGTTTATTAGCACTGCTATGCGCTCGTGCTGGATGGGGGGGGGGCTCATGATGTCCAGACATACCAGTCTTGGCCAAAGTAGCCTTCACTTTGTCCTCAATCAAGGAATCCAGTGTATCCATCGTTATTCGCCCCACCCTCTGCTGTTGCAGTGCGTCCCTCTCGGCTTGCTCCTTCATCTCCTTGGCCGATGCCTTGGCCGCCGCCTCTCGGCGGCGGGTCTCGGCTTGATCAAATGACTCGCGGATCCGATCGCGTAGAAGTTGCCAACGAACGGCGACGACGTGCACTGTGGCAACGATGGTCGGAGTCCACGCCGTCCGGATCTCGTCGCGGCGTGCGGAGTCGGCGGCGGGCGCGAGGGCGTCGAGGAGGAGTGAGAAGACGAAGTAGCTCTGGAAGGAATCCTTCTTGTCGAGGTCTTTGACGATGGTCTCGGCTGTGGCAGCTAGGCCGATAGCGCAGGCGCGGAGGAAGTCCGCCTTTGCGGCAGCGTAGACGGAGGGGAGGGTGTCGAAGGCTTTGCGAGCATCGCCATCGAGAGTGGTAGAGGGGATGGTGGGTGCCTCGACAGTGGGGACGGGGGCGAAGCCCTTGGGGAAGCGTGCGAGGGCGGCGTGGATATCTGGGGGATCCATGTCCAGCGCCATTCGTACGTTGGCCATGTCTGTCAATATCCTCCTCCAATAGAACTGATTGTTGACCCAAGCCTTCCTCCGCTCTAGCACTTGCCGTGCCGCTTCCAACATCTCCGCTGTCGGTGCCGGAGAGGCATTACCGACGTCCGTGACCGTGACTCTAATGAGTTGGTCGATGGCGTGACGGGGGTTGGTGGGGGCAGGGGAGGCATTGGCGGGGTTGGCATCGCTCGCGCTGTACGAGATGAGGGCCGTGATCGGCATCCACATCTTGTAGTTGTTGGGGAGCACTGTGACTTCGACGTAGCCTGGTTGGGCTTTGCCGAAGGAGGACACGGGCGCGACGTAGCGGCAATCATTGAAGATCACCTGGGCAGTCGGCGCAGCCTGTTGTCCTCGCGAAGAGTTCGATGCCATCGGTGTGGGAGGGCGATGGGGAGGAGAGGAGGTGATTCCTGACGGGGGGGCGGAAATGGGGAGATCTGCGGGGTGTCCAATGTCAGCGTCGGCGTTTGCACGGGGGAGGGGTGAAGGCCAGATAGACGTTTCGACCAGGAGGAGGAGTGAATACGAACTGTGAGAGATCTGGGTCTACAAGGGGAAGTGCAGCAGTGTTGGGACTTGAGGGACGCAGACACGGTGCGGATGGGAAGGGTTGTCGGTGTGGGAGGATGTCGAGGAGAGTTATCGTTTGGCGAGAGGGGTGGGGTGCGCGCGCGGGGGCTTCGTCTGGTTGTAAAGAGGCGGTCGAACGAGGGTCGCCACGACGTGCACCGAGCGTGGGGCTCGGTATCTTGCGGCGAAAACTCTGCATTGAACCACGAGTAGGCGTAGTGAATGTGGCGCTTTCGGCACAGCGTGGAGGCTGTGCTGTCGGCGATAGGTCTAGAGTGAAACCATCCTGGTGGCTCGAGCGATAGTTGTGGGATCGCTCGAGCCCGGTGTCGGTCGTATGACGAACACCATGACTGCCTTGGCGGAGGCTCACTTCAGACTTTTAGGCACGCGGTTTGGTATCCGCATGCCTATTCACTGTTCTACTTGCCGTTCTCGCTGTCCACTTGCACGTAAGAGGCATGTATACAACCGTCAACAACTTGACCATGCAATACACGCTTCACTTCACTCCAGTAACTACCATGTCGGTAATAGCTGTCGGCCATCTCTCGCCTTAGGGCGAACGCCGACAGCACCTCAGGCGAGTCGTAGAAAGCCTTCAACCTACTGCAGAAGCGGCTGAAACCGCTCGAGCATTTCCAGCCCGTCCCATACGACTTCTACTCCCTCTCATACCTCACATCTGCATCTATAGTCCACGGCGCACCTACGTTCCGAGACTGGGCGGGTGTAGGACCAGAGAGGGACCGGCTGGTTGGCGTGTGGAAGGAGCTCATGGATGCCGAGCGCGGCGGAGAGGGTGCGTGTGCCAGACATCTTGTTCTTGACTGGAGACCAGGCTGATGTGCAATGTAGGACGGAAAAGAATATACGTCCCCCCCGACCGACTGAGAACGCTTCTTCGGCAGGCAGCGGCCTGGCAAGTCTCGCAGGTGGGAAGGCGGAGTGACGATGTTGTCAAGATCCCCTCGTGCGTGACACGCTGCCGTTTGCCATATTGAAAATGGCTAATGATTATCCCATGCCTAGGCTTTTACAAGATTATAGGCCGCTTGACCTGCCCAATACTATGAGGATGCTCATCAGAGGGCATACCGCCAATATCAAGACCGTAGACCTCATCGGGATCACTGGTCACCTTGGTGTCAGCGGTTCTAGGTCAGTCGCCCTCCCCCCAGGACCCCCGACGTAGTCGAGCTGACTTTGAAACACTCCCGCCACCAGCGACTCTACCCTTCGCGTGTTTTTCACTGAGACGGCACGCTCCAACACATTTTGACAGGTCACACCTCGCGCGTATGGAGCTGCGAGGCCTCCGTCTCAGGCTGTGGTCCGCCGCCAACGTTGATTGCCGTGGTGTGCTGGAGGGTGATGGCGGGGATGTGTACAGCGTAAAGTGGCGGCCGAATCGCGAGGTGGGTGTGCAGGGGAGGATGATCAGTGCGGGGGAGGACGGGGCGGTTGGTGTCTGGGGGGTGGAGCGCAAAAGGCGCACCAGGTAAGGTGTGCGGTGGGAAACGTGTAGAAGGACACTCATGCCGTCTTTTTTGTCACTGCCGCTTGTCTTGACACTAGCTCAACGCCATTCCTCCTTTCTACTCCTCCCACCACCTCCCCGACGACACCATCTCCGCCACCCTTCACCTCCGCACCTTCCACCCCACTCGACGCCCCCTCCGCCCTCTCTGTGACGCCCGTAAGGACATCAGCCATGATGAGCTGTGCCCACAGCGACCCCCCATAGCTGTGGAGCATTGCGGCCCGGGTGGATCTGTCCCTGCAGTGAGCTGCGAAGACGAAGCGGGCGACGATGGTGGGGAAGAGGACTGATGGGGGACCGGTGGGGGATGGCAAGGGGTGTTCTGGAGGAGGGGACGTCGAGGGCTTTGCGGAATTGGGGGACGCAGATGGGGCAGGGAACCGTTTCGTTCATGTTTACGTGCATGAATATTGCATTGGTGAGGGCTCGTGTCCATACTCGTGTAGACCATGGAAAAGGGCTCCAATTCGACTTCTGGAGTTCACACTGTCAGCGGGGCTAGAAAACCAGGGTGTAGGAAAATTTATTCGTCTAATCTATGAACGCGAAGACCTGTCTTCATGAGAACGTGTATTTATTCACCGTATCTAAGGCCACGCATAGGGTATAAACAAGGATATGTATCTGTACAGGGTATGATACAGGTGACATGATTTCCTCTCGTATGCTATATGCGGTATTATACAACTGTCGTCTCCCTTCTCGCTATGATATGTCCTTCCACATTACCCCCCCTCCTTTTATCCACATTCAACCCAGGCCGTGATCCTACAGCCCTTACTCGATTCTTCACCCTTACTTGATTCTTCACCTTGGTGGCAGCCTTGGTGCGCACCGGGCGATCGTGCAATCCAAGCATCTTTCTCACACGACGCGCCTCAGATGCCAGCTGTTCGTCTCCTTCACGACCGGGCTTAACCTTCCTTGAAGAATCAGCCAATACTCCAGCATCGTCACTGACATCCTTCTTGGAGTCAAGCTTGAACACCCAATTGGTGGTGCCGCTGCCGCTATCCGTGGCTGTTTTCCAGAACCCGTGGGGTTCGGAGGGAAGCCCGAGTCTGATGGCGACAGTCGACGAACGAAAGAAGTTCGTTGTCATCGCGATGGTCAGGTTTGCCTCGCTCTCGATTCTTATCTCTCTAGCGTACTTCCGCGCCCACCGCTCATCAATGAGAACTTCTTCAGATACAGGGGCCTCCGCCTGTATCTTCTGGTACAGAAGGATCCGGAGCCGGTCGTTCAACGACGGGTCCGGAACCACTCGAATCCCTTTACGGGGGAGGTCCTTGAACACAATAAATGTCTTCCCCGTCGGCGCCCTGGTCCCTGGCGATGTGGCTATTAGATGGAGGTCGTCGAGGGGGAAGTTGACGACCCAGGGGACGATGGTCGTGGGCTGGGGGAGAACAAACGTGTGGGTGGACATTGTCTCGGGTGGCGAGGACGGGTGAGAGATAGTATCGTAAGAATGTAAGGGTTAGACAGGAGGAATAAGGGCAGGGCATGCTGACGCGACGCGGGGGAGTTTCAGGCACCTGCCGGTGGTTTCCGGCGTTCCAACAAGACGACACGTGTGGCGCGTCTTGGACCAGATCTTACCCTTACATTCTTACGATACCATCTCTCGCCCATCCCTGCCGCCCGACACCATGCCCCCGTACACCACTGTGGACACTCCCTCCCAGCACCCCACGATCATTCACTGGGTCGTCGACTTGTGCCTATGGCAGACGTCTTGTTTGTCACTGGACCAAGCTGATGTGAATAGTAGGCAGAGAAAGAAGGATACGTCCCCCCCCCCCGACCGACCGAGGACGTTTTTTAAGCAGACAGCGGCCTGACAAGTCTTGCGGGCGGGGAGGTGAGCGACGATGTGGTCAAGATCTCCTCGTGCGTGACATGCTGCCGTCTGCAATGTTGGAAATGCCTAACGAGTATTCTATGCACTAGGGTATTACGAGATTACCGGCCGCTTGACTTGCCCAACACTCTGAGGATGCTCATCAGAGGGCGTACCGCCAATGCCAAGACCGTAGACCTTATCGGTCACCTTGGTGTCAGTGGCTCCAGGTCAGCTGGCCACCCTGCACGACCCCGGACATAGTTCAGCTGACTTTGAAACTCCCGTGCTGTCAGTGACAACACCCTTCGCGTATTCTCCACCGAGGACGGCACGCTCCAGCACGTTCTGGCGGGCCACACCTCGCGCGTATGGGGCTACGATGCCTCCGTCTCAGGCTCTACGATCGCCAGTGCCTCCGGCGACGGCTCAATCGGGCTGTGGCCTGTCGCCAACGGCGATTGCCGTGGTCGCCGTTGGTGTGCTGGAGGGTGATGGCGGGGACGTGTACAGTGTAAAGTGGCGGCCGAATCGCGGGGTGGGGTGATGCGGATCTGCGAGTGTGCAGTACGATGTGCTGGTGACGGCGGTGACGCGGCCGGAGGATTGTGTGGGGCTGCGGCCGACGAACGAGCGTCGCCACGAAGTGGCGGCGCGAGTGAGGTTAGACGACGGAGGGGGTAAAAGGTGTGGTGAGGTGAATATCACGTCAAGTACGCCATTAGCTGGGCCTGCTTTCAGTTCATTTCA
>JANBXI010000104.1:0-41615 GCA_024271845.1 Cryptococcus sp. VH57_BW
CCCTCCAGCCCCTCCCCGACCTCCAACCCCCCAACTTGGTCGAACCCCCCGTCCACCCCCAAATAATACTTGACCGAGCGCTTCGCCAGCTCTGTCAGCACAGGGAGCTCGTTGAATTGCCTGACGAAGCCGGGGGCATGGCCCGTGGATCCGGGGAGCTCGCGGACGTCCCGGTCAATGAGGACGATGTTGGGGCCGAGGGAGGAGGACAGGATGGAGGAGAGGCAGGAGCCGACGATGCCAGCACCGATGATGACGACCCGCTGGGAGGGGCGGGAGGGGAGAGGGACGTAGGCCACGGTGTGCTGTGTTGCTTTTGCTTGTGGGCATGGGTGTGGTAGTGATAATGGTGGTTGTAAGAATGGTGAGTCCCCATGTAGAGGTGCATGTCTGATCTGTTCTGGGGCAACCAGAGCCAAGACATCGGAGCAGCTGCAAGCGAGGAAGCTCCGGCCGGGCCGCCATTACCCGTCAAACCTCAGGCCGCCATTACCCTTCAAACCTCACTACCACTCGCCCCAGCACTCATCCCGTGGCGCACCTCCGACTGCACCCGGTCCCGATCTATCTGCTCTAGCGTCGTGGAGTACATGGGTGAACCCGACACTGCTCTCTCCACCTCCTTTGACTTTCTTTTACTCCCCTTCGACCGGTCTGGCTTCCTCTTTGGCGCCGGCTCCTTCACCCTCGTCTTCCACCCTCCAATCCCAGTCCTGATGTTGTTCGCCTGCGGCCCCTCGCATCTATCCCGTCTGCCGTCCGAGTCGGGGGAGAGCAACGACAATTCAGTGTAGTTGCGTTCGGAGTCAGGCGTGGACGGGCGAGTTGATGGGCAGAGTAGAGATGACCGGTCGGAGACAGAGTCGAGAGTGAAGGGGATTCCAGTGAGGTAGCTGTCCTTGTATGCCTTGAGGATCGACGTAAGGTCACCGTACTCCTTGTGGTCTACAACTAGAGACGCGTCCGCGATGTCAGTTTTGTTTCTCGGTCTACCGTTGTTCTACAGAACTCACGCAACGTAATCAGGATAGAAAACGCCCGCTCCTTTGCCCAGTCCCACCATGGCATTGTCGACTCTAGCAGTGTCCTCACTGCATAGGGGATGAACATGTCGGTGACCACAGCCCACTGCCTCTTCGCATTCTCCGGCATCTCTGCCAAGAGGTGCGACCCCAGCGCAAGCATCGCAAGATGCAGAGCCTCCGACCACCTGCTATCTCTTCCATTATCCCCTGTCATCATCCTCGCCAAGAAGGCCGCCCTATCACCCGCCGCATCGAACAGCTCCTTGTAGGTCGCACTCGCGAACACCGTATCCAGCAGGATATGCTGGAGGCTAGGGCTTACGAGCTTCCGGATGCGCTCCGGGATTTGCTTGCTCTCGACCGCTAGCCGGAGTTGCTCGTTCGGGATATACTTGAGCAGGCTGGCTAGGTACGACCCGGGCCTCAGTCTGGGCGGGACCGCCCGCGGGACTGCTTCCGGGAGGTGGGGGAGGTCCAGAGGAGTGTCGGTTGAGATGGGGAACGGTGGAGTAGGCCGAGTAAGCGACCGTGGCGGGTCGGTGCTTGTATTCTGGATGACGCTTGGGCTTGGTTGGCGCTGAGCGGAGACCTAAAGAGTGGAGTGTTTGTGGGGGGGAGGAGGGGTGAAGTTAGCCGATGCACTAGACTGAAATTGACGGAAAGACACTCACCTTTGCCGCTATCACTGCTGGACGATCTGGAGGACGTGGTACTGGTACGGGCGGCTGATATAGCTCCGCGGCTGGATGATCGTTGGCCAGACGAAAATCCTGCTGGGCCTGGGGCGGGGTTGGCACATCGGCCGGACGGGGCAGGATTTGCCTCACGGCTGTGACGGTTCCGGAGGAGGATGCCGGCTTGCGTGTCCTGGTCACTTGCACCCCAGGACGCTGCATCTGCTCCCGGGGAGGGTTGGAGGAAGCTGCCTGGGATGCGCCGATGGAAGAAGAAGCCGAGGAGAGGACGGCATTTGAAGGGGTGGAGCTCACTGAAAAGCGGACCCCGGCATTTTGTGAGGGCGACTGCGTCTCTGGCAGGTGACGCTGCTGACCCGACGAGACGTCTTGAGGCGGGGGGTGGTAGGCGTACTGAGGGGCGGTATCCTGGCCAGTATGCGGGAGCCCACCGTCCCATCCAACAATATCATTGACACCGAATAACAGTTGTGAAGATGTGCTACTCTCGAAGCTCCCAGAGGACGTCCGGAGAGGGGAAGGTCGGTGAGGTAAGTTCGCCACCCCGGCAGTACCCCGCACAGTGGAAGGGTGAGGAGATGGAGGAGGTGGAGGAGGAGGAATGAGCAAAGATGTTAATGAAGCTGGCGGGGAAGATGACGGAGTAAAGGACGGAAGGGGGTGCGAAAAGGCAGAAAGGGAATCAGGAAGTAGACCGTGAGGAGGGTATGTCATCCCAAGTGAAGTGGTGTCCACAGCAGGCGATGGAGCACGCCCACGATGAGCCAACTGCTGACGACGTATGATTTCGTGCAGTTGCTGGGGTGTCGGGTAGAACTGAGAAGGCTGATCGATGGTGCCGACCATAGAAGGGTGTTGCAGCTTGCTGGAGCCAGGAAGAGGGGGAGGAGAGGGAGTGGTATGCTGCGAGGCATAAACGGCCTGCGGTGAGGGGCGCTGCTGCTGGAGATGATGGGGGTGCTGCTGGAAAGCAGGAGGAGCGGGTGGGGGGAAAGTAGCGCTAGAAGTACCCAGCTGCTGGGCCTCCTGATGATGAGGAGGAGGCGGACGAGGGCACATCCCTTGCCCGGAGACAGCCACCAGGGGGTGAGCGGGAGTGGGAGTGTGGAGCCCGACCGGGCTGTACCTGACTGACTCCTTGACCCTCGCGCCGCCATGCGCCCTCGACCCTGCTGCTGGTACAGCCACGCGTTGAGGCTGCGCGGGAAGAGGAATTATCACTGGGGATAGCGGTGAGATGTCCAGCGGAATCTGGGGAGGGTTGGGGATATTGCCGGGGAGATGGGAATGGTGGGTGCCCTGGGGTGCGACGGGTGCTCCTTGGGGAAGATAAGTGGGTGCGGTGGGTACCGGTGCCATCGGCTCGAAGGGTAGTGCGCCGTGCGATGACTGGGAGAAGTGATGAGTGAAGTGGGACGGGGGATGCTGAGTGGTTTCCGGGGAGAGATCGAGGTACTGGGCTATGCCATCGCTATGCGCGCCCTCCAGGTTGCCGTACGTCTCCGAGCCTGTAACCGGGTAAAACCCCTCCATCGGGCCTTGCCCACCAGTGGATGACTGTCCGGATGACCCTTGGGGGATGAAGTAGCTATGCTGAGCCTGGCCGGCGGGCGAAATGGAGTTGGGGGAGAAGCCACCGAGTGACGAGGAAGAGAGGGACGGCATGAAGCCGCTGCTGGAGGCAGAGGAGGCAAGGGAGGTGGGGGGGGTGCCATGGGCGGGAACGGGGTAGAACGACTGCGGGGGAAGGTAGGTGTTCTCCATCGTCCCGCCACTGAATGGCTGACTCCCTGTCGACAGCTGCCCATCAACACTGGGCTCCTGAGAGTGGCTTTGCGCTGGGAAGTTGAACCCCGATGATGGGTCGCTACAAAGTGCATCGAGTAAGCCAACAATCTCGAAGTGACCGTATTATAGTACTCACTACTGCACAGCCGCACTGCCTGATGGATCTCTAATGGAGTACTGCTGGGTATTATCATCCAATTGGGTCGGTAGGGAAGCCCGCCAATCCTCCTCCTGCTGAGCGGGAGCGGGACCATCGTCCGGCGCTCTGTAAGAGGTCAGCAGCTGAGGGCGCAACCATCTCCTATTATAAGCTGCTAGATACTCACGCGGACGACGCATATTGCGGGAAGTACGATGAGTCGTCGTCGTTCATGATGATACACGTGGGTGGGGATGCAGGTAGATGCCGATCAGCTGATGAACAGATCAGGGATATGCTGTAGAACCAAAGTGAAGATGAAAAGATCCTTCTTTTGAGTCTCGTCCGTGGTAATCTATATCAAGGTGTACGGTACACGTGGTGAGAGGCAAGAAGTATGCTTGGTCATTTGAAATTAACATGGACAAGAGGAGTATTTTGCACCTGGAGAGAGTACTCAGCTTTGCGCTGGTAAGACATGGGCTGCTGGGACACGATGAAACGCCAGACAAAAAGCATGCCATTCAGGCTTGCATTGCAGGTACAAGGGTGGTACTTGCTGGCGTTCCGAGACCCCTATGGCCGGAGGTGATCGAGACGCCACGACAGGGGAAGGAGCATGCATGCGATGCTTGCTAGCGGCCAGTGGGCCGGCGGAAAGCGACCAGCAGCGACGCGCTAAGGCAGGACGGCCTTGGAGCGTAGATCTTGGCGGCACGTGCGGACGGCCAGCAAACAAGCTTCCGGGGGAACGTCTTGCTCAGGGCGCTCAGGAACAGCAGCAGCGTGCCTCCGAGCTCAGTATTGTTACCACTGTACCCATGTTAGTACCGCCGTGAGTCCACGTAATTAAGGGGTGCTGCCGCGTAAGTTTCTTCGGCTGGGGCCCGGGCTCAGGCCCGGCCAAGCTTTGGGTTCGTCTTTATGTAACACGTTATCTCCAGCCTCCATCCAATAGCAGCCCCGCCTTCCACTCCTGGTACAGTACAGGCTCTCGGCGGTCTTATCTGCGGCGGTTACGGAATCTGCGGCGTCACAGGCGTCCTCCCAAGCTTATAGTCTCACATGCACATACACCCTCTGCTTCTGCTTCTCCCTCACACGTCCCACTTGCCATGGCAGAAAGCTCCACTTCAAACCTAGGTAACACCCACTCTGCACCCTCGTCCTCGCCCATGGACCAGGCCGCGTCAGAAGCTCTGATCCGCGTGTCGCAACGGCCTAGCAAAAGGTAAAAGCGCCCACCTGATTTCTTATGAGAACGCAGCACCCAGCTGAACAACCTCGTCGACTCAGCTGCACAGAGTGCGTACGGCGCAAGACGAGGTGCTCCAAAACGTACCCGTGCGAGCCCTGCAATAAACGCGGAATGAGCCATATGTGCAAGCAAGAGTCGCAATTCACCAAGCTGCCGCCGCATTCATCCAACCCAGTCTTGTGAGCCGGATTTCTTACGGAGTCTCCAAGCGACGCTGACTCAGCTGCATGTGCCTCTAGGTCCGAGATTGAGGTTCTCAGACGCAACGTTTACGACGAGATTCATGGGCTGCGAAAGCGCATCGTTGATCTCGAGACGGCCGCCGGACTCATCAGCAGCCGTTCCCAATCGCGCTCTCGCAGCCGCGACGGAGCAAAGGGGGGAAGCGACGCTGACGCTGCCACCACTCTCGAGTTCTTCGCTTTGGGCATCGACCGACGGCTCGGGGTCGACGCGGCTACTGCCTACTCCGCTCCCGGCACCCAGTCTTCACCGTCCGGCCTCGCCAACATCCTCAGCGAAGTCGGTCCAGCCCCTCCAGAAAGCGTGACAGACTCCCTCCTCCCGCGCGAGATCGTCACCGCCATCCTCGCATTCCACGAGCAAAAGATCTACTGGCAGCATGCTTGTGTTTTCTTCCCCGACTTTTGGAAACAGGTCAGGTTGTTCTATGAGGTGCTAGAGCAGGACGGGTGGGGGAAGGTAGATGGGACGTGGACGGCGCTGTTCTATGCCATGCAGGCGATCGCGGTGCATCAGATGACACCCCAGGAGGCTGCAGGATGTGGGCTGAGCAATCGTAAGCTTCTCTGCTCACTGTCCAAGTTCAAGTGCTCATCTGACCTGGCAACTGCAGCCGACCGACTGGTCCTCCCCAACGCCCTCGTCTCCTCCATCATGGCCTCTCTCACCCACGCCAACTTCCTCGCCCGCCCCACCATCTACACCTGCCAAACCATCGCTATCCTCGCCCTCTGCGGACACAACATTTGCGACTCGGACCTCCTGTCGTCGCTTCTCGCGATCGGGATCAAACTGGCGCAGTCTCTCAACCTGCATTCCTTGGGGCAGAGGAAGGATCTGAGTGTAGTTGGGCGAGAGCTGGGGGCCAGGGTCTGGTGGTCGCTCACTACGGAGGATTGGTTTTCAATCCCATTCAAGGGGGTCTGGGGTGAGTGTTACCTCTGAGTGTGAGATTGAATGACCGCTGACAGGTCCCACTATAGCTGTCCACCCGGATCACTTTGACACTCCTCTACCGTCCAACTGTGACGATGTGGATATGGCCCAGGGCCAGATCCCTTCAAGGCCTGACGACATTCCCACCATCGGGTCGTGAGTCGAGGAGAAGAAGCTCGTGCTCAAATCAAGGAAGCTGACAACCACTCAGAAAAACACGATTCTCTGCCAAGAGCGCGAGTATCCTTCAGAACACCTTTACACGGCTCCGCCATGCTACCTCATCCAAGTAAGCGTCTTTTCCAACGTGCACCCGTACTAGATACTGATACTACCCTAGCCTTTTTCCCATCATCAACGACGCCACCAACAGATACAACCTTCTCATCTCCCAGCTGCCCCCCTCCTCCGACACCCCTGACCGCATCCGCCGGCCTTCCCAACCCCACTGGGCCCCTGCCATGCGCCACTATCTCACCATCTCCGCCTTGCACAAGCAGCTCGTCATCTACCGCGCCTTCCTCGCGCGCGGGGGTACCCCCACCGAGCGGAAGGACGTGCAGGCGCGATGCGTCCGTGCGGCGGAGGAGATAATTGATGAGATGGGTAATCCGCTGGGAATGCAGGCTATATGGACGCTGCCGTACCATACGCTGGGTGCAGCAGTTGTCCTGGCTTTGGAGATGATCGAGTATCGGGGGAAGGGGGATGGGGTGGCGGAGAGGAGGAGGGAGTATGTGGATCTTGCGGTGAAGGCGCTGGATAGGTTGGCGGATACGAGCAGGATCGCGAGGAGGGGGATGCAGGTGTTGAGGGACCTTTCACAGGAGGCGGACAGGAAGAGGAAGAGGGGGCCGGATAGGATGGCCCAGATGGTGAAGAAAATCAGGCTGTGAGTGCAGCAACTACCGTATCGTCAACGACCAGAGCCCTAACCCACATGCCTCCAGGCCCGAGGACGTCCGGCCAGAATCACCAAGCACAAGCCCCCACCTGTCCACCAGCCCCCACCAACTCCCCCCCTACAACCCCTCCCAATCTCAACATCGCTCCCTCACAAACTCCCCATACAGCACCCAGTTGAACCAGCCCCCTCCTCCCCATGGCCTCTCATGGTCGCCGACCCAGATTCAACAGCACGACGATCCATCTTCCTTGAAGAACGGCGTGCGCGACCCTTACACCGGTATGGGCTCGGTCCAAGGGGCAAGCACAACAAGCTCGAGCGCGAGTCTGGATGACATGATCGATTGGACACTGCAGGATACCCAGGCATTGCTGGCTAGTTTGCAGGAGGTGCCGGACGTGGGGAGGCTTTTCGACGGGTCCATTGGGAACTTTGGGTTTGGTTTCACGCCGATTTCTTTGTGACGTGTCGTGAAGAGGGGAGTATGAAGTGGGGGTATGATTGTGGCGTGACGTTCCATGCTGTAGTTCTGTGATTTGTTCCTGTACGTTTGTAGATTGTAGATGTATCGATCTTGCCGTCTTATGCTACCCCTGCAATATGTGTGCTGAGTCTGTCATTCCCTCAAGCCCTGCATGCCACGTTCAAGACGATGCCGCGCACAAGACAACACAAGACTGACGAGAACGTGTGGACAATACATGCACGATCTGTAACAGCTCTTCGACCTCTCCGTGATAAAGATCTATGTAAAGATCTACGCGGGAACATTAAACCAACGACGACAACGATCCCCATGTAAACAAGCGCAACGTGTAAAACAACAATCAAACCTCGCACTCTCAACTCAAACAAGCTCGGGCGTCAAGGGACGGCGCGACGAGCCCTCGTTAAGAAGGGTCTTCTCCCCCTCCGTCGACGACGTAGGCTCGTCCTCGGCGTCATGCCTGGGCTCGGGCTCCTCCGTAAGCTCGTCGGCGATGACGAGGTTAAGGAGGCACATGACCAGGGCGGAGATGAGGTAGGGCTCCTCGACGACGAGGACGATGGCGTCAAGGAAACCGCGCTTGCCGGCTGTAGAGACCGAAGGTGAGCGGCTGCTCTGACAAGTTGTAAAATGCCCGTATCGACTTACCATTGTCGCCCTCGTAGGTGAAGATGTAGTCGAACCAGTCGGGTACACACAAGCTCGCCATGCCGAGAGCGATACCAACGGTGGCGATGAATCGGTCACGGCGGGTCCACTTGGCGTAGGCGAGGACTCGGAGACCCGAGGTGCAGACAGCACCAAAGAGGAAGACGGTGAACTGCAGAATCGTCGTCAGCAATCATGCGAAAGAACGAGAAACGGAAGGAAGAGGAAGGGAAGACTCACGCCACCGATAGTCGAGTTGGGCGCAGCGCAGAACAAAGCCCCAAACTTGCCGATGATCCCCATGAGGAAAAGGATGAACGCGCACATGTAGCCCGACGCTCGGGAGGCGTTTCGGGTGAGGGCGATGACACCAGAGTTCTGGGAGAAGGTGGTGAGAGGGGGGACGGTGGCGAGACCCGCAAGAGTAGCCATGACCGAGTCGGCGAGCATACCACCCTGGACTCGGGTCATAAAGGTCTCGCCGGTGATCTCCAGGCGGGAGACGTCGCTGGAGGCTATGATGGAAGTTAGCATTGGGAGATTACAGGAGAAAGGGTGGGTAGGGGGGGGGGGGGGGGTGACTTACCAGTGACGTTACCGATGGTCTCGGCGACAATGATAGTCCACGCTGCTATCATAGGCAGGACCAACTGACCTCGCAGCGACAAGGACCAAGTCTGCACCCAGAGGAAGTTACCAGCCGGGGCGTTCCTGATCTTGGCCCCATCGAAGAAGCCGGTGGCGGCGGCGATGATCATGCCTACGATGAGACCGAGGAAGACAGACGCCGACTTCATGAAGGCAGAGCCGAAGAGCTCGCACACCACGATGACCGCGAAGCAAGAGAAACCGAGACCGAGGAAGGTCGCAGAACCCCAGTACGCCTGGCGCGAGCCAGCGGTGCACTTGATCGTGTGGTCGGTAGCACAGGCAACACCGGAGCCGCCCGCCCAGTTCTTGACACCCGACTTTACGAGAGCCGCGCCGATGAACATGAGCATGGTGCCGGTGATGAGGGGAGGGAAGGTCTTGCGGATCGCGCGGGGAGGGACGAAGGAGAGAGCGATGGCGAAGAGACCAGTGATGGTGGCTGTGCCGAGAATGGCTCCGAACTCGTCCGGGCAGGGAAGCTTGGTTTTACCGTCTGCGGCGTAGGAGCATGTCCCGTTGGCGTACGACTGGCTCAGGTAGGCCAGGGCGACCTATAGACAAAGCTGTCAGGTTTTGCTAGATTGAGAAATGAGGGGGACAAGTGTTGAGACATACGTTGGTGAACGCGAAACCTAGTTGGCAAGGTGGCACCATCAGCGCTGCCTCTCTTTTCACTGACACGTATCACAGCGGTAGACTCACTAGTCCCGGTAACACTGATCAAGCCTGTGCCGAAGTAATACCCGGTCTTGGGGATCTTCCATCGCGAGACCTGGATAGCAGTGCCGACACCACACCAGATGAGACAGGCAGATACAAGGTAAAGCTGAGCCTCAGTGCCTAGGTTGGCACCGGCAGGGCCAGCAAGAAGAAGAGGGGGAGTCACGAGACCGCCAACCATGGCCAAGGCGCTGTCAAGAAGGGCTGGTCAGCGCAAGGCCCGTATTAGTAGGTAGCTGAGCTAGGTAACGACTCACTGTTGAAGACCGAGGATGAAGAGGAGCATATGGGGGAGACGGTCGTTAATACCGTAGAACGGAAGCTCCTTCGATTGCTTCTTCGTGACGTAGGGGATGTAGGGGATCATGAGAGCTCCGTAGTCCTGCGGTGCGCCATGTCAGTCAGCAACACGGGACTGAGAGTAGCAAGTGAACCAAAACTCACATAGTCGCCCAGCCATCCGTCCTTGGTAGTCAACGACTTCATCGCGGACTTGAACTTGCTACGCCTCGAGATGCCCACAGGCCCGAGGGTCTGGTCGTCCTCGAGAGTAGGCATGACCTGTACCCCGGTCGAATTGCCGGCCTTCTCAAAAGAGGTTTCCGAGTCGATATTCTTCGACATCTCCGTTTTTCTTCTCTTCGATTGGGGCGGGCTGGATGTGCAGTGAAAGCTGGCTGTGGTGCAACTGTCTTGCTTGTGTCTGCGAAAGGAAATTAGGGTCCCTGCCGTGGCTTCTTATATACTGCGTTGCTGTTACGACGGCTGCCGTCTGTTCGGGGGGCCGTCTAGGGGAGAGGGTGAAAAATGCTTATCTGAGGCCCCGCCCCGGTGTGGACGGTAGCGGGGAGGAGGGCAATTACGACATTGGCTATGAGTTATCGCGGGCCGAAGATGTGCGACGGACACTAACGACAAGCGACATCGAGAGCTTGGTACGGGCTGGTGCATACCAAGAGAAGAGAGAGGGTATTACTCCGACGGTTCTGGATCACCACTCCGCCGGGCTTGGATTACGGTCGCGCACCTGATTGGCCAGTGTCTCTTGCCGCAGTCTCTTGTCAGCCGAGAGCCGCCCTGGGTGGCGCGCGACTTGCGGTGTAATCGGACCCCGGCTCATCAACAAGCAAGCGTTCAACTGGTCTCAGGCCAATCATCTCTGTGTCTCGGCTCTCATACGACTGACTGGACACACGATCGGCGGAGAAACAGCGGCCAGGTCTTGCTCAGCAATTTACATCGGTCGGTGGCGCAGACACACCCATGATTACGCAGCGCCCAGGCCGTCGCTGCTGGGCGTCGAGGGGGGGCTAAGCATTTCCGAGACAGACTGACGTCAACGCTCTAAATCGGAATGCATACATGGACGTGGAGCAGCAGACTAGTGCATATTACAGGAGATAAATATCATAAGTGACTAGAGCTCATCGTGGCCTGCCTCCTTCACCAGACTCTGCTTCACCGCCAACCCCTTGCCCGCCTTCTCCACCACCTCCTGCCACCCATCCACGGGAGAGCAGGCTGATACTCGCTTCCCCGGTGCCACCTCACGAGTGCATCCGACGGCTGTTTTTGAGTTCGATAACGTCAGCCTGGGATCTTCTTGGCTCCACTCGCAGCAGCGAAGACGCCAGCATTGGGACGGGACAGATTCGAGACTCAACTCACGACAAGGGGCGGATTCATTGAACTGGTGCGCAAAGAAGACGTCGGTTTCATTGGTCAGGACGTTCCCGAGCCTGCATTGACATACCATACCAACCGAGCCTTATCAGTATATGCGGGATGGTACAAGGTTCGTGGCATGACTCATGACTCATGACTTACATCAAGGTGGCGTGCCCGAGAGAGTAGCTTTTTTCCCACACCACCGATGAGGGAATATATATCTGGTTCCTACCGTCTATCTCCCTGCCGTCAGCCAGCCGTTGGGGATCGACAGGGGCACATCATCATGCAAAGTCAGGGCGGGGCTCACGTTCAGCGATCGTCCGTATGCTTGTACCGTAAATAACCTCCTTGAAACCAGCCCACCGGATCGCTGAGGCACACATCGGGCACCTGGAAGGGTACGCCCCGTTGATGAGCACTGTGCCGATGGTGACGTCCATCGTGGAGAGGGGAGACTCACGGCTCGCCGTTGGTGTACAGACTAAAATCCTTCCACCCTGCCAAGATCTGCTGTGGCGTCCAGCCTCTCTTCGTCAAGACATCCGTGCAATGGGTTATCGCGGATATCTCACCATGCATAGCGGGATCTGGCCTCTTATCAGCTCCACACGCGTCCCGCTACCGAGAAATTCGGACCGCCAATACGCCGGCTCCCCGCAGAGGCTTGGTGGCGCCAGGCAGAGAATTATGACTCACTGCCAGTCACGCCGACCTTGTTGGAGGTCACGCATATCAGTTCGTCAGACGTGGTGTTGACGATGGCAGTGCCGAAGGGGGCTTGGGGGCAAGGGTGGCCGTCCGCGTAGACAGCCTCGTTGGCGACCCGCATCCAGTGGAGGCGCCTGTCGGCGGGCACGTCGTTGATGGCCAAGCCTTCTTGGTATTCGGGGTGGATCTCAACATGGTAGGCGACGGCTGCCGCGGACGTGAGAAGGACGTAGAGGATCTTGAACATGATGCTGTGATAGGGAATCTATGGTGGTGGGTATCAAGAGTGTGGTGATGACAGGGTAATCGACCTCATATACATACAGCGGTGGTATTGCTGTAGGTTGCAGATTAATGATATCATTCACACATTCACATTCACATGCATGCAAGCCACCCTGTGTCCTGTCCATGCTGTCGACGTTGCGGCTGGCTGCTCGGCCCCCCCCGTCTCCTCCGCTCTCGGCTTCGGCTTCGGAAAATCGCGGCGGAGTTTTCGGAGGAGTTTCTCGGAGGTGTTTTTCGGCGCGCGCGATATGTCAGATAGCCAGCCTCCCGGCATGATCTCGTGCCCGGTCAGGATGCAATTATGTGAAGGATGGTGGCGGAGGGGCCGCGGAGGCAATGGGTGCGGACCCAGGAGACGATATAAGAGGTCGACACTGCGTTGTTTCTCGGCAACCACGCTTATCTCACATCGAATCCTATCCCCCGCACATCACATCATCACCTTGACCACCATGCCTGTCCCCACTATCTCTCTCCACGACTTTGACGCCAGGCGTCAGGAGATCACCGCCCAGCTCATGGATGCCTCCACCAACGTTGGCTTCTTGTAAGTCCCCCCCCCCCTCTACCACCCCCCCTCTCTACCACCTCCCCCCCCCCATCCCCATTACTTGCACTTCGCCCCCACAGCCGGCCACTGACAACCTCCAAGCACCCTGTCCAACCACGGCATCTCCCCGGAAGACGTCCAAGGCGCCTTCGACCTCTCTGCCGAGTTCTTCGCCCTCCCCGATGAGGTCAAGGCCAAGACCCCACTGAACGGGAAGAACGCCGGGTGGGAGAAGAACACCCAGGTGCGCCCGTCGACAGGTACGGCGGACCAGAAGGAGTCGATGCAGTTGCAGTTTGCGAGGATGGACGGGCTCTGGCCGGCGGACGAGGATGTGAAGGACTTTAGGACGAGGGCGGAGAGCTTTATGAGCCAGGTGCAGGCGTGAGTCCGCCCTTTGGCCTCATCAATGCCAGGGGCCTGCTGGCTGACGTCATTCTCAGACTCTCTACCAAGGTCATGGAGTGCTTCGCCGACGGCCTGGGCTTGCCCATCAACACCTTCACCGAGGGCACCGTCGAGACCGGCGAGGGGGACTGCCAGAACGTCCTCAGGCTGCTGCACTACCACTCGGTCGAGGGCAAGACCTTTGGCCCGAACTTCTGGAGGGCTGGTGCCCATGCCGATTTTGACATCCTTACCATGGTGAGTCTTGACTTCCTACGCGGTCGATGGCCCCTCCATCGCTCTTCGTCCCCCGCTCGGACTTATAGATAGCCATCCGCTCCCACCCGACCAGACGCTGACCACCCTTCGACTCCAGCTCTTCCAGCGCAACGGCGAAGGCGGCCTCGAGGTTTGCCCCGGTCGCAAAGTCGTCGGCGACTTCGGCATGGGCCAGAACTGGCTCCCCGTCGAGGCCCGTCAGGACCGCATCGTGTGCAACATTGGCGACCAGCTCATGCGGTGGAGCGACGACCGCCTCAAGTCGACGTACCACCGCGTGCGTCTGCCCCAGGGTGACGAGAGCAGGGGGCCGAGGTACTCGATTGCTTTCTTCAACCAGGCGAGGACGAACTCGATTATCCAGGGGCCTGAGAAGAAGTACGAGCCTATTGTGAGTACCTATCTCCGAAATGTGAAGTGTCATCAGCAGCAAGGGCTGACATCGAAACAGACTGGTGGAAAGTTCATCTCGGACGCGATGGAGAGGAACAGGATGCAGTCTGCTGAGATTGCCAGGATTGCGGCGCAGGAGAGCCTGGACAAGGTCGCTTCCGAGGTGCACTTTGTGCCCGAGCACCTGAAGGCTGCTGCTTAAGAGGCTGTGGAGTGCGACAGGTGGATACGGCAGGCGGTACTACGGGATGTATGTATGTAGTTTGTAGATCTTCTTGGGTTTTGCAGCAGCATCATAGGGATGAATGTACTCGACTTGTTCCAGTCACCGCGACTCTACCATGACTCTGGAGCAGATACAAGTCTTGTTTCAGGGGGTGCTGACAAAGGCAAGATGTGCAGGAGGTACATACTACGCATCATTGCTTTTGAGTATACACTGGAGAAAGAAGGCACGTCAACCGCCTTCTCCCAGCCCACACACACCGCACTTCTGACGTGGCCTTTCGCACCAGATCTGCGGCCGAAAGATCTGATCCCGCTATCAGATAAGTCGCTCAGCAGAGTTGATAGAGGGACCTGAGCTCGTCGTCCTGCATCAACCTGCGAGAATACCCGTGGCATCGCACCTGCCGTCATCCTTGTTCTTCGCTCCTTTATAAGTTGTCGTCACTCCTTGTCCATACGTCCACTGAGAACCTCTTTCCAAAGACACACCCTCACAATGTCCGCCCCCACCCCCGCTCCCGCCCCCGCCCCCGCCCCAGCGGACACCTCCCAGGACGTCAACACACACCCCACCCCCACCTGGCCCGCCGCCGACCTCACACCCAACACCCCCCTTTCCCAGCTCTTCTCTCGGCTGGACACCATCCTCACCGCCTCTTCCCACCCCCACATATGGGGGGTCACCCTCTCCTCCTCCTCCCCGCCTGCATTCTCCACCCTCCTCATCCTTCAGAAGTACCTCCGTTCCGCAGGGAACGATGTCGACAAGGCCGCGGAGGCGCTGAAAAAGACGCTCGAGTGGCGTAAGGGGTGGGGGCTGGACAAGACTGGGGAGGAGGGAGCGAAGGGGGAGGACTTTGGGGAGGACTTTTTGGGCCTGGGGTATGTCACGGGCTTGAATGGCACGGGGGTGGATGGTGCAGATGAGGTTGTGACGTGGAATGTGTATGGGGCGGTGAAGGACCTGCACAAGACGTTTGGGGATCTTGATCGGTGAGTCTGTCATCCGCTTGCGTCAAGGCAGCTGTATATATTCGCAAGGCCTTATTGAAGACCTGGGAGCTGACCGAACTGCTAGATTCCTTCGCTGGCGTGTCGCCCTCATGGAGCGCGCCATCTCCCACCTTCACCTCTCCACCACCACAATCCCCATCCCATCCGACCCCCTCCTGCCGGACCCCCACCGTATCGCCCAAGTCCACCTGTACGAAGGCGTCTCCTTCCTGCGCATGGACCCGGACGTCAAAGCCGCCTCTAAAGGCACCATCGAGCTCATGAGCGCGCACTACCCCGAGACCCTCTCGCGCAAGTTCTTCGTGGGCGTGCCGCTCTTGATGAGCTGGATGTTTACGGCTGTCAGGATGTTTGTGAGCGCTGAGACGGCAAGGAAGTTTGTGGTGATAAGCTATAAGGAGAATCTGGGGAAGGAGCTGGGGGGGTTGGAGGGCGTGCCGGCCGAGTATGGGGGGAAGGGGCCGACTTTGGGGGAGCTGGAGAAGAAGCTTGCGGAGGAGGATGCTGTGAAGGGGTCTGCGTAGGGTGTTGCGGTAACACACAGCTCGGGACATGGTCCAATGTCGTGGGGTTTCCGGCCGCATCACGCTTTATGCAGGCCATGCACATATAATCCCCGAGTCATGGCCTCTGCTGCTGTTGTACCATTGGACTGCAGTCTCTCTCCATGGCTCCGCTGAAGATGTCCAGACGAGAAACCATCCATCTCACACCTCCATGGATCCAATACCCTGCCTGCCTGTGCCCGGCACCGCTGCACACCCACACACTCACCCACCCACTAACCCACACACCCACACACTCACCCACACTCACACCCACTCACCCACACACACAGACGTGTCCATGGTCCATGGACAAACCATACATGATAACGAGGAAACCCTCTAAGCCCCATAACGACTACACCTGACCCCATAAGACATGCCTTTTTTATTCTGCGTAGCCCTTGGAGTACTACAGTACTGTACGTACTGGAAAGAGCTACACCACACGCAACTGCCCCCCCAAGAAACCAAGCGTCCTCATCGATGCTCGGCCCGCCGCCAACTCTGCAGTGCCGGATCATGCGTTAATAACGATACTGTATATATATGCTGTGTGCTCCATTCTTTCCGTCCTCTTTCCTCCTTCCTCCCCCCCCCCCCTCCCTCTCTATCGCGAGAACCCCCTCTTGAACCTCCACTGCCAATCAACCTCTTGCCGCGCTCCGGGCGCCCCCCATCCCCTCTGACGAACGTCGTCGGTGCTCTATGTGTACGTCTTTTGGTAGCTCCACTCATCCCGGTCATCGGCCATCAGCCGCGAGTACCTATCCCCTTGTCGTCAGCATTCGCTCATTCACCCCCCACCCCACACACGGAGAAGATAAGACTCACTCGAGCAAAAGCCTAAACATGTACGCCTGCATATCCTCCCACCGCCAGTGCTCCTCCCCAAACTTGCGCGCCTGCTCCGAGATGAGCTGGGCGAGGTCGTCGTGGCCGTTGTGCGAGCCGTCGGGCGGGCCCGCAAAGAAGGACATGATGTCGTAGAGGTCCGAGTAGTCGATTTTGCAGGGCTAGGTTGGCGGGTTAGCTGGGTGCGGTGTATAAGAGTGGCGGGGTAGCTGGGGGGAGAGGGCGCGACGCACGATATAATGGACCCAAGGGGTGAGCCAGTCAGAGATCCACTCGGGGTATATAGTCGCTTTCACGACCACACTGCCCGACATGAGCAGCCTGTGGAACCTGGACGACCAGCCGTTGCCGTCGATATCAAAGACATCTACGCTCCCGAGCTCTCGTCAGCCCAGTCGTCCGATGAAAGTGTGCAAAAGTGTGGAGGAAGGCGCGACTCACACTTGTAATGCGCAGCCTCCTCGGGCTGCACCCTGTCCTTCCAGACAATCTCATCCGCCATCTCCTGACACGTCCCGTCCTCCGCTTTGCACTGGTGTGGCACGCCCGTCAACCCGATGTCGGTGTACGCCTCGTTCAGCGTGCCGACGTCCCATTCCTCGTGCTCCCATGTCTTGCCCCGCTGTACCCACACGGCCTCGGTGCCCTCTGTCGCCTGGGTCTTGAGCGCGAGGCGCGGACGGTGCGATTGGCGCCAGGTGTAGTCTGAATTCGTGCGCTTCGAGTACGAGTCGCCCGTTGACGACCCGCGCCAGAAGAGCTTGTCGATGGTCTTTTCCTCCCACGGCGCGTGCTTTCTCTGTGCCTCGGGGGACGTGAAGTTCTCGTATGCCTCGAGCGGGGTGGTGAGGAACTCGGGGTTGCGCACGAATTTCGATAGCTGGAAGAGGGGCCGCAGGGCGGTCTCGCGAACAAAGTCGAAGGAGAGGGAACCGTGCAGGTCGAGCAGCTCCGGGTTCTCGCAGAAGTCATACGTGCGCAGGGGGTCGTAGATGAATGTGGTTTCTACCCGATCCCGGTCTGTCAGTCTCGCGCGTCGCCTGGTATCCGCGAGCCAGTCCGCAGTGCCCCATGACTCACCCTTCTCGTGCACGACATTCGCCGTCCCGTCCCTCTTGGCCACACCGCGGTTCCACCCCGCACTCCCAACGGGACAAGCCGACACGAGGCCCTTGACCGGCATCCTGCCCTCCCTCTTCTCGTACGGCTTCAGCTCTTCCTCTGATAAGAACCGCCCCTCGCGGATCGCCGCGAGCGCCGCCTGCTTCTGGTCGTCGCCGAGGAGCCACGAGCCGAGGTCGTGGTCCGAGAGAGACATGGTGATCTGTGCGGGGAGGAACTGGGCGATGGGCTCGAGCAGGTTGAACAGGAGGAGCGCGCGGGCAGAGTTGGAGCGCTCGCCGTACAGCGAGGAGGCCGATTTGGGGGAGAGCGTGATTTGGCTGCGCGGGGAGTGTCAGTGCACGTACGGCCATGCGAGGGGGGGGGGGAGGGGGGACTGACGAGGTATGAGGCGTCTCTATAGCTAGCTTGACGCGCTTGTTGAAGAGCTCTGGCGAGAGGGCGAAGAACGGCTCGATATCCCTGTTGATCTGGTCGTACTGCATGGCGGGAGCGGGAGCAGAGGTCGTCAGTCACCAGGTGGCCTGGAGGCACACGGGGGAAGGCGGTTCCCCACGGCCGGCGCGTAGACTCACGTCATCCACGATTTTCACCTGGTGTCGCTTGCAGAACTGCCACCACTGGTCGAAGCCCCTCGGGGGCGCGCGGCCGTAGCGTCGAGTATACTCTGTAACTGCCTGGGGGAGCGTCTTCGATTGGCTGTGTATGGGGAGACGACGACGAGTGACGAGAGGGCGCGCCCGAGGAGATTAGCGCGGCACCAACGTGTTTACGCGTTTCATTCCAGCGCCATGGGGCCGCTCGACCAGTGCACTCACCCGGCGAGGAGCTCTTCCCAGTGCGCGTGCCCTCGCTCCATGAGCTCGATGATCGGGTGCGTCTCCAGCACAGCCTTGAGCTTTTTCTTCTCCTTGCGCTTGAGGCCGCCGGAATTGGCCAGCGCGTGCATGGTGTCCCAGCCGCGCACGAGGCCGTCGCCTGTGAACTGGAGGCCGGCGGGCGCATCGGGGCCGTCGATCGTCGAGGGGGTGGACCACCACTCGCTGAGGACGGCGCGGTGGGGGCGGGCTCGGTCAAGCGGGGAAGCGCTGGTGTGAGATGCCCTCTGCCGGCGGCCGTTCGAACCAAAGGAGATATCGTAGTCTGGGCGAGATGAGAGAAAGTATAAAGTGGATGTGAGGATGAGGAGGGTGGCTAGGACGAAGGTGAGGCGGGATGCCCGGAGACGGGGCATGACGTGGGGCAGGAGGCCGGCGGAGGTGGTGAGTGTGGGCGGTGAAGAGAGGTGGTATACCGCGTTGGGGGGTGACAGTAAGAGCTAGAGTCTAAACTCGTAGGGTTGAAAGATAGATGGTGTAGAGGGCGCAGGGTCCGGTGTGGCGGCCACGTGCGAGCCACGTGTTCTTCATTGTGCACTACCGCACCCCCTGCTCTTGCCGCAGCTGCTCCTGGCTCGCTGCTTCCTGCACTCACTCCGGACGCACGCCGGCCACCACAGGGGGCACCCCGCTGCAGCCACTGCTGCCCCGAGGGCTCATCCACGTCCTCGCTGAAGCTGGGACAGCGCTGAACCACGCGCCCCTGCTCGCGTACGCCCAGGATAAGCATGCCAGGGTCAAGGGCTGTGATCTGTTGACGCCCCGCTCGTCCACGCCTCAGCTTTCCGGAGCACACACACCCATGCATCCATCCGCTCTTCTCGCCCGCCCTCGTACCCGCATGCATGCATGTACATATATACCCCCCCGCGTGCTGCTTGTCCCGCCGCTGTCGCCGAGCCGCAGGGGTAGTACCCGAGATGAAGCGCGGCGCCCCTGATGATGACATTATTTTCGTCCGAACTGCCCTCGCCGTCACCCATTGCGGACAGCTCTTACCGTATCCGTCGCTTCCTCTCTTGGCCCGCTTTCTCCATCTTCCTCCTTCCCCCTACTCCCTCCTACCCCTCTCTCCACCCCCCACACCCCCCTCTCCACACTCACGCGCAATCCACACAGAATGGCGCCCGTCGCCGACCCCCCCGCGCACAGCACCAGCGCCAGCCCAGGCCCCAACGGCTTCGCAGGCCTGGTCTCACATCTCATGCAGCACAAACACCCCGACGGCGGGCCCGCCACCCACGCCAACGGCTCACAGTCGAGCCACACCGACCTCGGCACGAGTAAAAGCTTGCCCGCGACGGGGCTGAAGCGGAATACAAAGGAGTGGATCGAGCGGAACGGCCAGGCCGAGGGTCGCGCCCCAGGCGCTGCTAGTGCTGCAGAGGGCAAGCACGGACGGCCGCGCAGTGGGAGTCGGTCGTCCAACAGCTCGATACCATCCGACGCGACGGGTGAGGTGGACCCCCGTACCCCCGCCGAGAGGGAGGTGCAGCAGGAAGGTGCAGAGGGGAGAGGCCCGGGCAGGCACGAGGCGCGGATTCTGCATGGCAGCCCGCAGCAGATGACGGACTCGCCTCCTGCCGTGGAGGAACCCCGCCGTGGCGAAGGCTTATCGTCTGTGCCCAAGCCTTCACCTTCAGGGGGGAGGGCTAGCGGTAGCATGGGTAACGGTAACGGCGGTGAGGCAGACTGGGAGTCGAACGAAGAGCTGTCGAGTAAGGACGGCGGGCGGAGACGCCAGTTTACGGATGAGCTGGGGAGGCTGCCTGAAGGGATGCCGGGGTTGAAGACTGAAGAGCAGCCTGGGTCGAGGAACGAAATCTTTCTCGGGCCTCGTATATCGCATATCCACGTGAGTTCTGTCTCATTCTCGCTCAACTGCATGACAGCATAACAGCACCCCGTCAATCCCCCCCCCCCCCCTCCGAGCGCGCGCAGAGCTGACATGTTGACAAACAAACTCGCAAACGCGCAGTACCACCAAGCCCACGAACCCACTGTCGAAGGCGTCCGTCGCGGTCCCATCCTCAAGGTCACGCCAGACGGTGAGGCCGAGCTCCCGCCGGGCCACACCCCGCCCCCGTCCCACCAGCATGCACACCTCATGTCGCGCAGCAGCAGCAACAACGACCTCGAGGCGTACGAGCGTGCAATGGGGGAGACGCACACTGAGGGGACATGGCGGAACGCCATGCAGAACGCGTCTGTCCCTCTCTACTTCCATGGGGGCCACGCGAAAGGGGGGAAGGGCGGGAAGGGGAAGGGGAAACAGAAGAGTTTCAGCTCGCGATTCAGCAGTTTGAGGGATGAGGGGGAAGGCGCGACGACGGGGGAGTCGGATATGGGGGAGGAGTATGAGTCGGAGGTGGACGCGGAGGGTCATGCCCATCCTCGTGGGTACGCCCACGCCAACGCCAACGCCCACGCCAACGCCCACGCCAATGCCCACGCCAACGCCCACGCCCATGGGGACGGCCCCGGCAGCCCGGCCGAAGCCGCCCAAAGGCGTTGGAGCATGCTCCGCCAGCGCGTCCTCCCTTCCCACACCTCCCTCAGCGGCACCGCCCCGACCCCTGGCAAAGTCTCTGCCCTCGCCCCGACCGTGGTCGCCTCGGTGCCCGTGACGACTGAGCTCTCAGCAGGCCAGCTGCCCGTGATGATGCTCAAGACGTGGCTCGACAGAGACGAGGACGGGAGGAGGGCGGTGCCTGTGTTGTTGGGCAATCTCAGGTTCAGGGTGGGGGACAGTGTGGGGCTGAGGCAGGGCAGGGAGACGGGGAAGGAGATGTTCAAGTTGGAGTGCGAGTATGGGGATGGCGCTGTCAAATGGGTGGGTTCGGGTTCGCACCGTCGCACCGCTCACTCGACATGACCTTGGGCTTTTGCTGACAGCCGTCGCCGCCGCCGACATAGGTCATCTACCGCGAGCTCCGCGACTTTCTCTCCCTCCACGCGCACTATAAAGCTGCAAACATCGGTACCTCCGTCGCCGGGCTCCGCTCCACCCGCCGCGTCGAGATTCCCGATTTCCCTCGAATGAGTGAGTCGCCGAACACCCCAGCGGGGGGCTGACAAAGGCAGGTATCCCCTACTTGAAAAAGCTGGGAGGACAGCAGGGGAAGCAGCCGAAACCTGTGGGGAAGGCCGAGTATGCGCAGGCGAGTAGGGATGCACTGCAGCAGTATCTTGTGGAGCTTATCAGAGCTGTTGTGAGTTGCATATCATCCCCAGCGCATACAGTTCAGCCCACTCACCCACCCGCCCACTCACCCACTCACCCACTCCCTCAATATCCTCACTGCAGATCTTCCGCCCCGAATCCAACCGCCTCTGTAAATTCTTCGAGCTCTCCGCGCTCACGCTCGCCCTCGGCCCGCGCGGCGGCTTCCAAGGCAAAGCAGGCTTCCTCAAGATCCCCGGGTCGAACGCTAGTCGGCGGGCAAACCAGCCTGGCCTGGCGCCGACCAGCTGGAAGGCGAAACGCGAGCCGAAGTGGTTCATTGTTAGGGATACGTATTGTGTGGCAACAGAAGGGCCCGAGACGGTGAGTCTGGGGGGTTATTTGATCTCGGTCTCCCGTGATCGGTCGGTTCCAAGCTGATGCGGGGACGACAGATCGAACTCTATGACGTCTTCCTCTTTGACTCAGACTTCGCTATCGAACGTCCCAAGCGCTACTACCGCACCGGCCTGTACGCTCTCTCGCACCACCGCGCCCCCAAAGCCGTCAGACACAAGGGCGAAGACGCGTCGGACGCGGACAACATGAACGACATTGACATGGAGAACCCATTCAACCGGGAGTTGATCATGGCGAGCGGGGAGGGTCACCCGCAGAGTTTGACGGAGGGGAATGAGCATGACGCGAGTCAGCATACGTTTTATATCGTCAACTCGCAGAGAAAGCTCAAGTTGATGGCGAAGAATGCTGTGAGTCTGGGTCTTCCCTCCAATTCCTCCACTCGGTATGATGCGAGGAAGTACGTGGAAGACCCGAAAGCTGATAGAGGCTCGGGGTGTCAGCGCCAAATGCACCAGTTCATTGTATCGATGGAACGCATCGCAGCGCAGTGCATCTGGACAAGGCGGAACCGCTTCGACTCGTTCGCGCCCTTGCGCGTGAACGTCGCAGCTCAATGGCTCGTTGACGGCGTAAGCCATCCCCCCACCCCCCGAGATTTCAAGCTGACCCCCCCTCCCCCCCCCACCCCTTGGCCCGGGACAGCGCGACTACTATTGGAACCTCAGCCGCGCCATCAATATGGCCAAAGACAGGATCTACATCCATGACTGGTGGATCTCGCCTGAGCTCTACCTCCGGCGCCCGGGGAACGAGCGATACCGCCTCGACAATCTGTTGAAGCGCAAAGCGGAAGACGGGGTCAAGATCTTCATCATCATCTAGTATGTTGAATTTACTGAAAGATGGCGTGGCGGCTGGTAGTGAAATAGTGGATGGGGCTGATGGGAGTGGTGGCGCTATCGCAGTAATGAGGTGTCGGCGAAAACCACGCCGGTGGACAGTCTGTATTCCAAGAGGACGTTGATGGGCCTGCATCCGAATATCATGGTGCAGAGGTCGCCGTCGCATTTCCAGACGGGGACATTCTACTGGTCCCATGTGAGTCGCCGTCGGGGCGGGGCCGTAGGTGGGTGGCACTGATGTGATTGATCGGGCAGCACGAGAAGCTTTGTGTGATTGACGAGACCATCGCGTTCATGGGCGGGCTTGACTTGTACGTCACCTTCCTTATCCTCTAAGATGCTTCCGGGAAAAACGAAGCTGACCTCCCAAATCTCAGATGCTACGGCCGTTGGGACACCCCACAGCACGTGCTTGTCGACGACGACCACACCGCGCCTGACGGGCCTGACGGGCCGGTCTGGCGGGGGAAGGACTACTCGAACGAGCGAGTGATGGAGTACAGTAACTTGGACAAGCCGTTTGAGGATATGTTTGACAGGACAAAAGTACCACGCATGCCTTGGTAAGCTCGGCCGGCCGTTGCTGTAGATGCTTTTGTTCTGGAAAGTATCAGTCAGCTGATCGGCGAACGGGTCTGCAGGCACGACGTCGGCCTCCAGATCGTAGGCCAGCCCGCGCGAGACATTTGCCGGCACTTTGTCCAGCGGTGGAACCTCCTCATCCGCACGAAGAACCACAAGCGCCACATGCCGTTCCTCCTCCCTCCTGCGGACTTCACAGACCGCCAGCTGTCGGATCTGAAGTTGCAGGGCACATGCGAGGTGCAGATCTGCAGAAGTGTGGGGCCGTGGTCGATGGGGACGTTGACCAAGATTGAGCACTCGATCCAGAATGCGTATTGCAAGTGTATGCTTGAGTTTCTTTTCTTATTGAGTCCTCGACCAGACCAATAGCTGACGATGTCGAGCGATGCGTAGCAATCGAGATGTCGGAGCACTTTGTCTACATCGAAAATCAGTTCTTCATTACCTCCACCATCGTCGACGGCGTGACCATCGAAAACAAGATCGGCGACGCCCTCGTGAATCGCATCATCCGGGCATACCGCGCAGAGGAAGACTGGCGCGCGTGCATCGTCATCCCGTTGCTTCCCGGTTATACCTACCCGATCGACGCGAACGAGGCGAGCTCCGTGAGGTTGATTTTGGAGTGCCAGAATAGGACGATCTGCAGGGGGACGCACTCGATATTCTCGAGGTTGAGGAAGGAGGGGATTGATGTGAGTCGGGCCGGGAAATGAGGTGGGATGTTGGGTAGAGCGCTAACGGGGTGATGCGTAGCCCGACGACTATATCACATTCTTCTCGCTGCGCGGGTGGTCCAAATTCAAGAGCGGAGCGTTGACGACGGAGCAAGTGTATATACACGGCAAGACGATGATCGTGGATGACCGTGAGCTACGCTTCGTCTGTCCCGTAGCACGAGAGTCACAGCTCACGGTGTAACGTAGGGCTGGTTCTGTGTGGTTCTGCAAACATCAACGAGCGCAGTCAACGAGGCGACAGGGATTCCGAGCTGCTTGCTGTGGTTCGCGACACGGATATGATTGACGGGTGAGTTGCAATGGCCTTTTCTGATGGCAACCTGCCATGAACTAACACCTTACGAAGCACCATGGCCGGTCAACCCTTCAAGGTCGGCCGTTTCGCCCACACCCTCCGTGTCCGCCTCATGCGTGAGCACATCGGCATCGACGTCGACTCGCTGGACGAGGACCAGCTCATGTCGCGCGATCCGGTCGCGGACGTCGATGAGGTGGAGACCTGGGACCCGGACCACGAGCAGCAGGGCGACGATGAGGTCCAGGCGGGGATTACGACAATCAAGAAGCGCTCGGGGAGGGAGAGGCTGATGAACACGTTCCAGACGGGCGTATCCAGTGGTGAGCCGTTGGTTGTGGTATCTACGTGACAGCGCGAAAACGTCATAGTACAGATGGCTGACATGGCGTCGATGCAGTTACCAAGGGAGTCAGCGAGAATGTCATATCAGACGTCAAGAAGGCGACCGACAAGGTCGTCCACCCCATATCCCGCGTGGTCTCTGACAACACCCCCGCACACCACGGCGCCCTTCAAGACAACGGCGACCCCTCTGAGCGGGAGGACTTCAATAGCGAAGGCTCTACGGCCAAGGGCTTTGCCTCGTCCATGGTCCCCACCCTCGAGGAAAAGACAATCTACGAACGCCGCCCCAAAGCAGAGCACGCGAAGGGCCATCCCCTGTTCGACTTGCAAGACCAGGCAGAATCAGACGCCAGCTCATCCGACCTGGTCGGGCAGGGCCCGAACGGCGAGGGCACGCATGCTCCCAATGAGGCGGTGGTCCCGGGGGAGGCAAAGAAAGACGACCTGCTCACGGATGCTAATCCTGAAACGAGCAAGTCTGGTGTCCCGTGCTCCGGGGGTGCGCCGAATGGCAAGGAGCTATTTGGGACGCCCGCGAACGCCCCTGCGGAGCATGACGATGTGCCGACGCACGGGACGGAGCGGTCGGCGGACAGGGAGAACAGCGAGGCGGGGGCGGCGCTGAAGGCGAGGAAGACGCTCAGGAAGCATCTGAGTGCGAAAGTGCAGGTGTCGCCGTGGAGCATGCCGACGCCGACGCCAAAGATCAACCCTAATCGGTTCCATGACCCGCTGGATGAGAGGTTCTGGAAGGATATGTGGGTGGCGACGGCGGTGCACAACGTGAGTCGTCCCCTGGTTCCTTGTTGACTTGGGATGAGATTGACACTCGGTATCAGACTGAAATCTTCAGAAAGGTGTTCCGTTGTATAGTGAGTAGAAGGTGGCCTGCCACCTTGAAACCGCTGACCACCTCCCACAGCCCGACGATCTTGTCACCTCTTGGGCGCAATACAAAGCCTTCGCCAACCACGCCGAAAAGTTTAACAAGACCCCCGAAGACGTCGCCTCCCCAGGCCAAGACGAGCCTGTTAAAGTCACGCATAACGGTCCGGGCACGCACGGTGCCGGCGGCGGCGGTTCCGGCGGAGGGCATGTCTCGAATGGTAGGGATGCGAACAGTGGCAGCGGGTGCAAGAGCGAGACACGCGAAACAGATGTGGTGGATGGGATGCCGAGAGATAAGGTGAAGCTCTCGCCGCTTGAGAGCGTCAGATCGCGCCCGTCGTTCGGGTTGCGGGGGAAGAGTAAGGGAAAGAGTGGGGAGAAGGGGGAGAGGAAGGCGAGTGGGATGGATGAGGCTTGGGCGGAGTGGGAGAGGGAGGAGATGGAGGAGCTTTTGAAGGAGGTTAGGGGGCATCTAGGTGAGTCCTCGGTCATCGTGGGCTTTTGGAGTATGGGTCGAAGCTGACGTGCATGGGTATTGGTAGTGATCTACCCCACGCGATTTTTGGAGGCAGAGGACTTAGCCAACAATTTCCTGTTCAACGTGAGTAACGACTGCTTAGCAGTGCCCCCTCGGCATCATGCAGTAGCTGACGATGTGTACAGTCGGACAAGATTCTGCCCCTTCCCATTTACGATTAACGATATGTCGCGGCCTGAGACCCACTGTGATCAAGACCTAAATGACCTTGCTTGCGTTCTTTTGTATCTGCTGATTCTATCTATAATATACACTACCACATTCATAGGTAGCACCGCATCGTACCATGAATTATACTCGCATGTTTGCTCAGATCTAACGACTCTATCTGTTGTCGGAGGACCAAGATCTCCGTTGATCGTAAGCTAACCGACCCCCGCTATGTCTTCTTCAAAACCTTCCAGTCGCCCTGTAACCAAACTTTGGACCCATACAACAAACATCCACAGCACACCGACATGCCCCCACAAAATCCAATCGAGATGAAATACGCCGACGGCCCGTCCCTCCCTAACGAGTTTGTCGAATAGTTGAGCAGCGCGATCGCGATTGGCTGACCCACCAGCGCTGGCACCGCCATGCATAGCCAGAATATGCTCAGCGCACTCGCAAGGTCCTGCACGCCCACCACGCGTGCCGTCACGGGTGCAGCCACGCTCCAAATAGTGCCGCCCGTCATGCCCTGCACGAGCGCGTAGAAGACGAGGACGCCGAACGAGCGCGCGGGGAGCCAGATAGCGAGGGACGAGAGGCCACAGAGGAGGTAGCACACGACAGTGAGGTTGATGCGCCCGCCTGTGTCAAGGGAGTAACCCCAGATAGGACGGCCAATGGCTTGACCGGCAGAAAGGATGGATTGGAGGGCCGCACCCTTGGTTTGGGAGAGGTTGAGGGCGTGGGTGGCGAAGGATGCGAGGGAGTAAAGGGCGATGAAGTAGGCCATGACTGTGTAGTTGCGTCAGTTGCGTTGCTGCTCGGCCTCTAGACTAGCAAATTACGTACTGCAGCAAGCTCCCCACAACCACACCCACCTGAACCCCCCATGCCACAACCATTTGAGCTCCAGCGGCGCCTGCCTCGCGCCGACAGCCTTGTGGCGGCCCTTCAATAAAAACAGGCCCGGAAGCATCAGAAGTGCTGAGCAGCACCCGTTGACGATCAGAGCCCACTTGAGAGAATAGCGGTCGATCAGGAGACGGGTGGTGTTGCACCAGACCAGCCCACCGAGACCCGAACCGGAGGCAGCGAGACCCTGGGCAAGAGCGAGACGGCGGTGGAACCAATGCGAGAGGAGGGGCATGACGGGAATCATCGTCAGGCCGAGGCCTGGGTGTTACCTGTCAGCTAGAGTCTCACGGCGAGATACTGGTAATGAAGCTTACCTATCCCAAAGACGACCCCTTGGCAGACAAGGAACGTGCCAAATGTCGTACAGATCCCCGCCGTGCACTGACCAAGTACCGTGGCCACCATACCTATCGGCCTCGTTAGCTGCTGAGCTCGTTGCGACCCCTCACACCCGCATCGACTCACCGAGAAGATAGCAGACCCTAAACCCAAACCTCCGTGACACATAGTTGGCGAACGGCCCACACAAAAGGCAGACTGCTACGCACAACCCACCAACCCAAGCGTAGTTGAGGGGCGAGCCGCCGGCGAAGTAGGAATTCTCAATCAAAAACGAAGTGTAGACGCCAAAGGTGGTGTTGATCCCTGCGAGTGATGGACGAAACGAGTCAGCTGCTGCTTAGTGTACGTTGGGGAAAAAGACGGCCTGAAAGAAGGTGATAGACTCACCCCATGTGGCCGCATTGGAAGCCACCATGCATCCCACAATGACCCACCCGTACCCTCCATCAGGCGCGTCGTTATCACCCCCGCCCTTATCTGTGATCATGGGCGACGGCTCGGGCTGGGACGCCTCCAGGTCAATGTTCTCCGGTGACAAGGGCACATCGTGTCCCTTCCCGGGCAGATGCTCCTGCAGGGCGTTTGACGCATCGCGGACCTGCAAGGAGGTCGAGGGGCTTTGCGCTCGTGACAAGGGTTGAAGATCGACGTCGTCGAACTTCTCGTGCGAGTGCGAGGCCGTGCGCAGCGTAGCTAGCGTGTCGGAGGAGGGGACGGGCATCGTTGGTGTTGATCCGCAGGATACGACAGGGAGTTTGGGGGCTGTAAACGGGTGGCAGCGGCTGTCGAGGCTTGACTTGGTGCTCCGCAGGGCTCCTCCTTTGGATGACTATCGACCACCAACAGCTCCGGATCCTCACCCTCCACCCTCTAGGCGTCGGCCTTGATCACGGGAAGGAGCTGCCTCAAGCACACCACGACGTGTCCAACACAAATGCGCTGTGGATGTCTAGATTGGAGGAGTGAGCCGCGGATGACGAGGGGATCTAATGAATGATACTGGTCGGCATGAAAGGCAAGGCTCACCAGGTACAGTTGGAGTCAGTCGCGTGATCAGAGAGAGAGATAGAGAACTGTGGTGACTTGTATGGGCGCTGATCACACGGCGAGATGAGTGATGTCAATGCGATGAGAGAGACTGGGGGCAGCTGTGATATATGTGTGGGCATGCCTGTAGATGGCGGCCGACGATGGCGGAGAAGATATAAGCGATATGTGAGTCAGGTGGCCCCTCGTTGTGGAGGGCAAGAATAGAACGCACCCGTTGGAATCCGCTGTCACCCCTTTTAATCTCGCTTCTTCACCCTTTTTTTATCTGGCTTCTTCACGCCTTTATCTGGCTTCTTCACCCCTTTCACCTGGCTTCTACCATACCCAGCAGCACCTTCAAGACCATGACTCCACCTCAAAAACGGACAGGGGTGCTTTGGAAAAGGAAACTATAACGGCATTCGGTCCTGTCCGGACGTATGCAGCAGCCTTCGGCACGGCACGGCACCGGCACACTCGCCCGCATGGGGCGCATGCAGTAATCATTGGTTCGTATCGTGGGGATCGGTCTTGGTCATCTTGTGCAAACTCGCTATCCATTTATATACAGCATGTACATAGTCTAGGGGCTCTTCTAGATAGAACGAAACCCCACTTGCAAGTCCTCCGTCCTTCAAGGGGAGGTACCGGCGGTAGTCTCAATTGTGGTGGTTCTTGTGAATATGACAGATCTATGCTACAATCGTGGATGGGCCGCCACCTCCGCTCCCCCTTATATAAATGACAGCTGCAGCACCCTCCCTCGTTGCTCATGTTCATGAGAACTGAATATATGATCCGCTCGCCGGCGACGACCTTATCGAGTGCTTCAGAAGACAGCTCCCGAGGCGGGCAAGCTCCCCCATCCACCCGCGCTCGCAGCCTGCAGCAGTGGTCAATCGATACCAGATCCATCATGCTTAAGCAAACCAAAGAAAGTCTACATGTAGTATCCCCCTCACCCACTATACTCTATGATGAAAAAGAGAAGGTAAAAAGACTACAGAGGAAGATCACCAGCGCCGAAAGACGGGCGGAGAAGCGCACGTCACACGTGAACCCCACACTACATCCTGCCGCACCCCCCAGCACCCGATATACAAGACCCTCCTCCTCGGCAAGCCCCTTAGCTGCTCCCTTAGAGCTCCTCGTCGGTGAACACCTCCTCACCCCTCTTCCTCCTGGCCATCCTGTCCTTCTTGGCCTTCCGCTTGTCGGCGGCGCTCGCCTTCTTCTCCTTCTTCGCCTTGATGATGGGGTTACCAAGAGCGTCGTACTCGACCTCCTCCTCGTCGCCCGCCTTCTTGTCGATCCTCTCACCGGACCCCTGGCCCTCCACCCAGTTGTGGCCGGAAGCCTCGAGGTGACCGTCGCGCATGGCCCACACCTCGGTACAGATGGACTCGGAGAACTCTCGGTTGTGCGTGATGATGAGCACACCACCCTCGAAGTTCTTGAGGGCAGCGATGAGCGCGGCAAGGGACTCGCGGTCGAGGTAGTTCGTGGGCTCGTCGAGGCAGATGATGTGGGGTCTTCGCCAAGTGGCGGCACCGAGAACGACCTTGACCTTCTGGCCACCGGAAAGACCACGCATGGAGTTGTGCGAGACGAACTCGGACTCAAGACTGCAAGTACGTGTCAGTTGATTTTGTTTTCTCGCACACGAAAGCACAGTCAAGCTCACCCGAAGTCCTCGAAGTGCTTCTCGATCTCCCTCCTGACAAGCGGCCTCATGAGACCCAACCTCTGCGCCTCCTTGGTGTCAAGCTCCATGACCTTCTTCTCGAAACCACGGGTGATGAGCTCGTCACGAGACATCCAGATGTTCTCGGCAGAGCTCAAGCCCTTGAAGGAGATCTCGTACTCGTACGACTGCTTGAGCTTCTTCCTGCTCACGAGCTCGTCGATGATACGCTTGACACCCTCCTTGATGACGGTAGCACCCTCCTTCATCTTCTGGAGCTCCTCCTCGGTCATCACACGGTTCGCCTTGTGCAACTCCTCCAAGTCCTCACCCGTCTGGTAACGCCAGAGCATGTACTCCAGGGGGGTGGAGTCGAGGTGGTTGTCGATGTGGTGGAAAGCGTGCTGGGCGACGTAACCGATGACCAGGTTGGGGTGCTTCCACACCTGACCGCCAAGGTTGGGCTCGGTCTCGCCGGTGAGCAGCTTGACGAGAGTGGATTTACCGGAACCGTTGGGACCGAGGATCGCGACACGGGAGGACAACGAGACCTGGAGGGAGACGTCGTAAAGCTGCTGCACGGGCGAACCAGGGTACTGGAACGACACGTTACGCATCTTCATCAACGACTTCTCCTTGGTCTTGACACCGTCGAGAAGAGGGGGGTTGGGGAGCTTGAACTGGTAGTCCTCGGCGACATCCAACTGGTAGTACGCCTTGGCCTCGGGCACGTGCTCCACGAACTTCTCGAGGTTGCCGGGGTACCTCTTCAACTTGAAGTTGTTAAGGTGGAGGACGTCGGTAACGGTGCGGTTAAGGAAGTCCGAGTCGTGCGAGACGATGATGGACGTGCACCGGGTGAGGGAGGTGAGGTAGTCGATGAGCCAGGTGACGTTGAGAACGTCCAAGTGGTTGGTAGGCTCGTCGAGGAGGAGAATGTCCGCCTTGAAGAGGATGGCTCGCGCAAGAGCGAGCTTCATCTTCCAACCACCAGAGAGCGACCCGATAGAGTGCTTCTGCTTGACATCGTCGAAGCCGACCGAGGCAAGGGTAGACTTGATCTCCTCAGGAGTGGCAAGCAGACGCTTGTCACCGAGGACCCAGTCGACGATGGAGATCTCGGCCTCAGACCCGTCGATGTCGTGCTGGACGTAGAAGGTTCGAACCTCGCTGGGAGGGGGGAAGCCGTCGACCTGGTTGTTGATGATGGCGTTCATCAAGGTGGACTTGCCCGAACCGTTACGGCCACAAAGACCGTATCGGTGCCCTCGCTTCAGACGCATGTTGGCGTGGTGAAGCAGGATCTTGGCGCCGTACGCCAAGTTGAACTGCTCAATGTTACACAAATCCTCGCCCTCCTCCTCGTCGGCGAACTTGACGTCGTCCGACTCAGCCTCGTCCGCCTTCTTCTGGAGGAGCTCTCGCACCGCGGGAAGGGGGTCGTAGTTGGGCAGAGAGAGCTTGATGTACTGGGGCACGGTAGCCTCCCAGGTCTGCTGGTCGTAGTTGTGGGCGTTGACGAGCGACGCGGAGAGGACACCGGCGTACGCCAAACCGGGGGAAGCAACCTCAACCTCGACACCACCGTGCTTCTTGATGAGAGCAACGTAGTTAGTGGCGAGGTGGGGGCCCTCGGCGATGGGGAGAGGAGGGAGGTCGGAACCGTCGGACCCTTCGGGGACCTTACCAATGCGACGGAGGGTGGCGATTGCGCGGTTGGCAACCGATCGGGCCTCGGGGTCGGCAATGGTCTCGGAGGTCTTGATAAGACCGGGGAGAAGACGGGGGAGGAAGGGGCGGACGGTGTACTCCGAGTCGACGAGCTTGGACATGTTGTCGGCGATGACACAGACCTTACGCTTGGTAGCGGTGGGGCGCTCATCGAGACCACGGATAAGGAGGGGAGCAATGAGGGAGATGGTGGGGGCGGTCACCTCGGAAACGAAGGTGGTGGCGGAGAGGAGGGTGATGGTCTTGGGGACCTCCTCGATGGGGTTGAGCAGGGACTTGATAAGAGCGGGGATGAACTTCTCGATATCCTTGTTCTCGACCAGGGCACAAGCCTTCTCGAGGGTGACCTTGGCAGCCTTCTTGACGTCCGACTTGGTGTCCCACACGGCCTCGGCGAGGACGGGGATGAGGTCGGGCATCGCCGCGCCCATCTGGGTGGACGCAGAGGTGATGAGCTGCTGGAGAACCTCGAGAGAGCCGACCTTGACCTGCCACTTGCCCGAAGTCTTCACAAGGTTGAGAAGAGCGGGAAGGATGACGAAGGTCGCCCAAGGGTTCATGCTCTGCACGATAGCCTTGACCGCGGCGAGCGCGGCAGTCTTGACAGCGGGGAGCTTGTCGGCGAAGGCCTCGAGGAGGTTGGGGAAGGGGGTGTTCTCGGCCGACGAGATGACGTAGGGCTCGAGGAGCTGGGCAGCGCCGTTCTCGCAGAGCACGGAGATAACCTCGCACGCACCCTCACGGGCAGCGGGAGACTTCTTGTCGGTGAGGGCCTGAACGACGCGCAATAGTCAGCAACGGGCATAAAATTTTTACTCGTCGTTATCGTCGCCACCACCCACGTCGGGGGTGTGCACGGTGGTGACGACGGTATACCGCGAGAAGTCTGCTCACCTTAACGATAGCATCGTTGAAGCCGATCTGGCCGAAGAAGTCGACACCAGCCTTCTTGGCGGCGGTGGCGAGGGCGACACCGGCCTCCTCACGGGCGGCCTTGTCGGCGACAAAGAGAGTGGCGAGGTCGAACGCGCCGGCCTTGGCGGAGGGGGTAGCAGCGGCAGCAGCAGGGGCCACTTGAAGGAGAGTATCAAGTCAGCAAAAGTCATATCGCCACTGAGCAGAGCAGGTGTCGGTCGATCGAGCGGAAGACTCACTGATGATATCAATCTATGAGTTTTAAAAGAAGGAGAGATGGATGGATTTTTTGTCCGTTTTAGTGTCTTCGAAGGAAGATCGTACAGTGGGTGTGAGAGAGAGGAGGCGGGTGGTGCTCGGTGTATGAGAGGGGATAGCTTGAGCGCTTTTGCGACACAAGAGGGCTGATGAAGAAGAAGAGAAAAGGAGGATCTGAATATTTCAGTCTTTCAAGGAGCTCCATCGCACCGGCCGCCACGCCCCGCTCATTTTTTGGGAGGGGCGGCTCAGGGGCCACGGAAAATTCAACCTGCCAATTGGGGTCGGCCTATTCGGCGTTAGCTCCGAGTGGCACTTGGCCCCCTACAACTTGCCGCCTCCACCATATACATACACGTTTATCCTTCGTCTTTCCGACAGCTCAGACACCGCTCCGGGGAAACAGGAGGCCGCACTACTACATACATGCTCGGCCAATCCCCGATGCTACAAGCAAGTCTGATACAGCTTTGTTCAACCCTTCAGCACTGGTCTCTGTTCTGCCCGAACCAAACACCCTCCACCCCCCACCCCCTCCCTGTGCTCAACCCCACTTCCTCACCCACCCACACTCTGCACAGCTCCAAAAGCTCATTTCCCGCGGCCCCGCCCCGCAGAACTCGCACCACCATGTCTGCGCCTCCCCGCCCTCCTTCGACGCCACAAGTTGCCGCTGGGGCCGGGGCGCTGTGCACGCGTCGCACACGAAAGAGTGAGGCTGGTTGATGAGCGTACAGGTGGGGCAGGACCATGTGCCGTCGGGGTGGAAGATGCTAGGTGCAGAAGTGAGAGCAGTGGTCGCAGTCGCAACGGGAGCGCTAGAGGTGGGAGCGGCAGCAGCCTTGGGCTTTGGCCGATTGGCAGAGGCAGGGGGGTAAGGCAAGACTCGAGCACCGCCCTTGTCCACAGCCGACTTGTCCTTCCCCGCCGTCGCGGGCGTCACAGGCCGCGACGACCCCGATTCACCCCTCTCCCTGCGGTGTTGCTGCTCTAGCTCTCCCGCATCTACACCCACACTCTCCTGTTGCGCCTTCCGCGCCTCTTCCTCTGCCTCGCCGTGGTTCCCCGCCTGGCAAGCTTTATCGTCTCGTATCCGCCTCTCTGCGGCCTACACCCTCATCCCAAGTCAGCCCCTACTCACCCCATAGCAACACCAAAGCAGACCCCAACTCACCTCCGCAACAATCTCTTTCATCTCCCTCCTGTCCCTCTTCCGCCCGCCCAGCACCCCTCCCTTCCCCAACGCCTTCGCGCTCTGCAGCCTCTTCTCCGCCGCCTGCAACCCTCTCAACTTGCCGTGGTACTCGTCCACCTTCAAGCCAGACAGATGGTTCCCCGTTCCGTGGAAACCCTCGCCAGAGAACCCCTTGCGTTTGAGATCGTAGAATTCTTCTTCAAGGATGGCGAGAAGGGCGTAGAATTTGGAGTCGTGGTGCGGGCCGTGCTCGATGTGCGCGAGCTACAGTAAATATACGTGGTTGTTATGCACCGCATTCTCTCTGTCAGCTTTCCTTGAACAGTAGTGGTGTGCAGGCAGAGCTGCAGAGCGGATATGTACACACCTCGTGAAGCATCACAAGCACGAGCTGCTCGTACTCATAGAACGTCTCCTCGCTCCCCGGCGGTCGGAGACGGAGGTTGATCCGCTCTCCCGCGTTCATGTTGATACCCAGCAAAGCTGGGTTTCCAGGCAAGAACTGTATGTACACCCAGCGTCAGCTGGCAGTGACTCCCATAGAGTGGAATAGCTGCTCTGCAGGTCCGGGAGACGACCTACCTCCCCGAGGGTGCCGACTTTCCATCCCCGCTTGGCCATGATCGGCTTCACCTGACTTGCGATCTTCTCCAACAGCGGTCTGAGTTGGATTGTCAGCTCCCACCTTGGGACCCGAGACTCTAGAGATGTCACGGGAGAAAGCTTGGTAGCTGACCTGGCTTCGTCTGACCGCGGCCGGTTGGGCAGGTGCTCGAATCTGGCGATGAGCGACATCTTGATTGTAGCTTGCTGGGTCTCGATTTTTGTTTAAAGTGGGTATATCGTAGCGGTGCAATGCCAGGTAGGGTTTCGACAGGAAGATGGTATTCCTAAAAGGCTAGGTCCCCTGCTCATCTTTCATCTTGCCACCACAAGAGGAAGTTGGTGCGATGGGTGTGCGTCCTACAGGGGGTTACGCGTCGACATTTGGCTGACCAAGGCGGCGGTGGCCGTCGGGGAGTGGCCGTCTGCCCTTGGATGACGTGCAGAGGGATCGGGCAATGCCGCAGCGAGCATGCTCGATCTGTCCTTCTCTATCATCCGATTACTTATGAAATGGCAGGCTATGGAAGAGCATACCATAGCTGCCGCAAGCGCCTGCCACATCTGAGGAGTGCTGGGCTTACAAGCATGACACAAGGCGTGACATGGCCTCGACCATCAGAACAGCGGCGGGCAGCTCACCAGGAGGCCGAGCAGCGCGCTCTCACGCTGCATAGCTAATCCCGACTACGCCGACTACCTGGGTGCATGGGCAGTTTGAACAGGACAGGGGCATCAGTCAATATTATTCATACTTCAGGCTACTTCGAAACGCTAAACTCTATTGTCCATAGTCATCCACATTAACGGCTGGGGACTGTACGGAATCATCCCGTCCCCGTCTACTTTGCGAAAGGGTAGTCGGTGTACCCAACATTGTTGGCGTTGCCCGCAGTGGAGAACCAAGTCTGAGCACCCGGGTGTCAGCACCACATTATGTACCAAAGAGTTGAGTATCGAGAGATACCCACCGGCACATGAGTCTCATTGAACCCCAGCCCCTCCTGGATCCTCCTATAGTAATCCGGGTTGGACAAGAACCTGCGCCCAAATACCACCGCTTCCACCCCCTTTCCTTGCCCGAGCAACTCCTCCGCAGTCTCTGCCTCCCACCCCCCATTTACCACCACCTTGCTCCGCTTCACGAGCGGGCCGTACGTCCCAAGCACGTCGTGATCGTACCCCTGCGGGACGCCGCCGTGGAGCGGGTCGCCAAAGTTATTGGTGACGAGCTGTATGTAGGCAAGGGAGAGCAAGTCGAGCGCCGAGACGAAGGCGGAGATGGTGTCGACGCGTGATTGGGCGGTGGTGTTGTACGAGTCGTTATAGCCGCCGGTGGGAGAGAGCTTGACGCTACAGTCGGGGGGGACAGCCTGTCAGTGCTGCTCCCCACATACATCGAGCGACTGAAGCGACTGAACGTCGACTCACCCGACACGGTCCGCGCCCCAGACCTCCACGAGACGCTTAGCAGCCTCGACCCCGAACCTGATCCGGTTCTCCACGCTCCCGCCCCACTTGTCCTCCCTCACATTCGAGACATCGGACAAGAACTGCTCGACCAGGTACCCATTCGCCGCGTGCAACTCGACGCCGTCAAACCCGGCGAGTTTGGCCATCTTGGCAGCGTTGGTGTATTGGTCAAGGATAACAGTCGGGTCGGGGATGGGCTCGGGGGTTATGTACCCAGGCATGCCAGGGAGCTCGTGGAACTGTCGTTTCATCTGGCGTCAGCTCATGCAGAAGCAACCTTCGCACAATGGCCCGACTTACCTTGCCCCCCCTAGCAGCCACCGCGCTCGGCCCCCACACCTTCTCCCCGCTCTTTTGCTGCTCCTCCGTATCATACCTACAGACCCTCCCCGTATGCCACAGCTGACAGACGATAAGCCCACCTTTCTCATGCACCGCATCCGTAACCTTCTTCCACGCTTCCGCGTGCTCCTTGTCCCAGATCCCGGGGGCGTGCGGCCACTCGGTACCTTGGTGCGAGATGAGGGTGGCCTCGCTGAGGATGAGGGCCGCGCCCGTGGAGGGGGAGGCGCGCTGGGCGTAGTACAGGACGTTGTCGGCGTTGGGGACGGTGGTGGCTGTGGCGTGGGAAACGTTGTCAGCTTGGGCTCGGCACATGACGAATAGGACGGACTCGTCATGGACCCTCCGAAGGCCAGCGGCCATCTCAGAGACGGGACAGAGGGACTCGGACTCACGGATAGACCTGTTGCGAGTCAAGGACGACATGATTACCCGGTGCCTGAGATTGAGCGCACCGAGCGACACGGGCGTCGCGAGGTTGGGGAACTTGGGGGCGAGGGACATCTTGGGCTGCTTGCTTCTGCTGCTACTGTGATGTAGATGGGAGTGTGGGCGGGCCGTGGAGATGTGGTTGAAAGAGGAACTCGGTTGAAGCCAAGAGATCACGGGATTCTTGCTCAGAGGCCCCCAGCCGGATCATCTGCTGAAGCCCGTGATACACATACGTGCTTGTTCGCGTTTGTTCGCGTGGTGCTGACGGCGTTTCCGCTTTGCACACGTGGCCGGGTGGGGCAGGGTGGGCCTGGATTTCTACTGATGTCCGCATGACGCCATGGCCCCTTTGGTGCCCTCTACGGCGCCTTCTTCACGGCGATCGAATACACTACCGGGCCGTTCCTGCTTTCAGCCCTTCTTCAGGATTCACTATCCACATGGCGGGGTGGCTCTAGTCCATTTTCTTTCCTTTTCTCCGGGCCATTCTTTCGACTCCCGCCACTCTAAACTTACCACCCCTACTCTTGATACTGTGCCGAAACCTTATCAACCTTATCACAGTATATGACGTCAATGACGTCTAGTGCCTTCATGAGCCGCTGCTGCCAGCATTCTGTCGCCCAGTGTAAGGTTCATTTGTTTCCAAGCACGCTTCCCAGTGATTGGCCCACCGCTGTCCTCCTCGGACCGCTCGATGCATCCTCCCGGCCCGGCTGCGGGACTCCCGAACATATCCTCAATGCATCAGTTCCAGACCCCTGCCCATCCTCAATGCATCAGTTCCAGACCCCTGCCCATCCTCAATGCATCAGTTCCAGACCCCTGCCCATCAGATCCATTGCGCCCGCGTGTGCTTACAGGATACACGCCTGCACGCGTGCTCTACGCAGATCCCGCAGATCAGGCGCAGTCGGCGCGCGACTGGGGCGGGACAGGCTAAATCGGGATGGCTGTAAGCTTTGGCCTCTTGCGTATGTGGAGCCTTGAGAAGAGGCCATGTTGTGGCTTCTCCTCTCTTCCTCAGGGGGTGACAAACACTCTGTTGTGCTCTATCTCAGATGTAGAGGGATATATGCAAGCAGGGGCCTGGCTTCTTCTGGCGTTCAGTCCCCCCACCTTCTTTCGGTCTTGTTGCTACTACCTAACCAGCCAGTTCCCATTCACAGAGACTTTACATACGATCCGATACAATGGTTTACACTGCCCCCCTGTAAGTGGAACAAACATTATCCCTCACAGGCTGATGCTGACCACCGCAAGCTACAGCTCTCTTCACTCTCCTATCACCACCGGCACCAGCGACACCAAGCAGCACCCCTCCACGCAGATGCAACACACCCGTGGTTCTATCCTTATGTAAGCTCTCCTCTTACAATAACTGCAGAGCAACTCAGCATTGCAGAGTGCTCATGCCCTTACCAACCACCCCGAAATGATGATAGGCCTCCTCGTCACCTCCCCGCCGATTTGGGTCTCTCGAGCGACTCCACCCAACTTGAAGGGCTGCTGCAGTACCCTATCAGCTCCTATAATCACCATGATCACCAAAGGTGAGTGATTGGCCCCCACCAACTTCCGGCATAGAGCAGTGGCTGAGTCCCCCCCCCCCCCCTGCGGTCTCATCAGCCCGCAGAACCCCGTGCAGGACTTGACGTTCCCCTACCCTCCCCTGACGACGACAGCTCCCAACATGTTCGCAAGCCAGAGCACTGCGTGGGCTATATTTCTGCCACCGCTCCGTGTCTAGTACGTAGCTGACAGCTTTTCGGATTAGGCCTACAACGTGCATGAGTCCTGCTTCGATGTTGACCGTCGGCAGCTTCGGGTGCGCCGCCTCTTGCTGCATGCCCGTGGCTGTGCCGTCCGCTCAGCTACTCTCTAGCCCTGGACGGGATGACCGTTTCCCCAGTACCCCACCCTTTGGGTCTAGTACCCTCCCCACGCCGATGTCCCTCACTCCCACGGCAACTCCCAGCACCTGTAACCCCTTCTCCTCTTGCTCGCCTCACGCGACCCCACTCGAGCCTGTTGAGTTCACCGCACTTGACCTGCGTTTCTTCTTTGATATGCTGGCGGATGTTGCGGGGTCGGCAAGAGAGCAGGGGGGAAGGGTGACGGTGCAAGACTTGGGGTGGCATGGGCCTGATTCGAGTGGGCAGGGGTATGAAGCACAGATGCAGACGGGGTTCGAAGCTATTGTGCCACCACTATCTCCTACTCTCCCTATCATGCCACTGAACACCGTCCCCACCCTCACCGGTATGTTATCATCTCTTTTGTGGCCCTCGGTTAAGTACAAAGCTGACAGCATCACAGGGTACAACCACACATCATTCGACAGCGAATTCGGCCAGTCCTGCACTCTCTCGGCCCCGCCGATCCTGCGCAGCAAAGCCTCCCTGATGACACCCAGGTCCTCAGTTGACATGCAGTCTTCCTCCCTCAACCGTCTGCCCACTGCTGCTGCGATGGCGGTGACTCCGCCTCCTGGGGTGGATCCTGCGAAGCTGCATATCCCGAGGGTGGGGGAGGCGCGGCAGCAACTCGAGTATGAGCTGCCATGGGCATCCTACTCTGCTATATCGGAAGCGGGAGCAAGAGAGGCAGAGGCAGAGGCAGAGGCAGAGGCAGAGGAAGAAGCAGAGGCAGAGGCAGAAGAAGGGGGAGAAGTGAAGATCAGGGGATGGCGGTCCCTCACCCCCAACTCAACCCCCCCGACGCCTCCAGCCAATCCTGTCTTGCCCTTCTTTCCCGCTGAGCAGGCTCAGCTGGCAGAGCAAGCCGACTGTAACGCCTGGATGACCTTCCCCTTCGTCGGCGCCAGTGACCTCAACCATGTCCAACCATTGTACCCGCCTACGCCTAGACATCCCACGCCTACTCCCGAGTCTGGGGAGTCGGGTCGCCGGGGCGAGACGGGGGAGGACGGTGAATCGATCAAGAGGGACAAGACAGAGGAGAGGGGCGATCCAGGGCTTGCTCCTGCACTCCAGGTGTGGGGTGGGAGGACCCACTGGCTGGACGTGGATGAGATCGACGGGGTTCTGCAATGGACGACGCGTATAGGTGTGCGGATGGTGAACGAGGGTAAAGGCAGGGTGAGTCCATCTTCTCCTCTGGGAAGATGTCACGTCATAATGTCTGTGCGGGCTGACGCCTATGATATCGGGATACATAGCCCGAAAGAAGAGTAATCAGGGTTTGTTACAACTGCCTCGTTACTTGCAAGGGAAATGGCAAAACGGGCAGAGGACAGTGGAGGGCGAGTCAAGTCTACCTGGGTCGAGTCGTACGTCGTCTCTGTTCGCCTCTCCAGCTTGAGTCCATGTCCCGCATATTCAGACCCCCCAACCCCCCGCCCCCCAATTCTACTTGCAGGTTTGTCGTCGCTGCTTCCAACATGAACTCAGGTACAAGAAGCCGAAGGTCTCCCCCCTGGTGGACAAGAACCGTGCCGAAGCGCTCAAGCTCATGCTCGAGCGGGCGAGGAATAAGCTGGAGCATGGAATGGTGATTGCGTGGGTGACTGATGAGGCTGAGGAGATGAATATGGGGGGGAGTGGGAGTGTAGAGCAAAGGGCGGCGAAGAGGCAGAAGACGATGTGAGGGGTGGATGAGGTTGCAGGAGGGTTCCCGAGCTTCGACGAGCTTTAAGCCCTATGTATTACTAGCTCCTTATATATACACACAACCTGTACCCCCTATAGCTATATACCTCTAGAGCGGAGCTGTAATTTAATGGATATCCTGTAAATCTGCCCCAATCTATACGAAGAGCCTGGCGATGCGTTGATGAGCGACGACCGCGCGTCTGACGCGTCTGAGGTTTGACGGGTAATGGCGGCCCGGCCGAGCTTTCTTCGCTTGCAGCTGCTTCGATGTCTTGGCTCTGGTTGCATCCAGAACAGATCAGACTTGCACCTCTACATGGGGACTCCCCATTCTTACAACCACCATTATCACTACCACACCCACGCCCACAAGCAAAAGCAACACAGCACACCATGGCCTACGTCCCTCTCCCCTCCCGCCCCTCCCAGCGGGTCGTCATCATCGGTGCCGGCATCGTCGGCTCCTGCCTCTCCTCCATCCTGTCCTCCTCCCTCGGCCCCAACATCGTCCTCATTGACCGGGACGTCCGCGAGCTCCCCGGATCCACGGGCCATGCCCCCGGCTTTGTCGGGCAATTCAACGAGCTCCCTGTGCTGACAGAGCTGGCGAAGCGCTCGGTCAAGTATTATTTGGGGGTGGACGGGGGGTTCGACCAAGTTGGGGGGTTGGAGGTCGGGGAGGGGCTGGAGGG
>JANBXI010000105.1:0-39598 GCA_024271845.1 Cryptococcus sp. VH57_BW
CCCCCCCCCCGGCCTCCTGTCTGTCTCGTGTTCATCACCGCCTCAGACAAGTCGGATAGGACTCACGTTTCAGAACGGCCCTGCCTCTTCCTCCCCTCGGCATACGATATATAACGGATATATAACGACACCCTCACCATGACCCACTCCATCCCCAACCCCTTCTCCCCCAACACCCACATCCTCCACTCCCACTACCTCTACCCCACCCACGACTCCCGCTCCGCACCCAAGGACAGCGGGTTCAAGGCATCGCTCAGAAAGATACCCTCGGCGCTGTTCTACAAGGATAAATCCCCGGCAAAGGACAAGCCCGCCCAGGCCAGGCTCCAGGCCCACGGGGAAGCCACCATCAGCCACCCCCACCCGGTGAGCATGGAGCATTCCACTCGTTCCACTCGCGTGCCCCAGCCCTCCTTCTCCAGAACTCGGACTATCACCGCCGCACCGGCTGCTGACACAAAAGTCAAGACCAAGACCAAGCCCCGCAAGGCCCTCGCGGATATCTTTGGGTGGGCCAACCACTCTTCCCACCCTGCTCCCCCTCCACACCCCCCCGCGGCCAAGCCCTCGTCCCCCTCTGCCCCTGCCAAAGACCCTGCGATGACGAAAAAACTCGTCCGCCCGTCCACCACCTCCTCCAGAGCCTCCTCATCGTCCCACTCCCAATCACATCACCTCGTGAGCCTCCGCACGCCCGCAGAGCCCATCATGTCCTCCCGCCCGAGCATGAGCGACGACCCATTTCGGCCGCCCGAGGAGGGCGCCCAGGTGGTGGAGCAGGTGATGCGCCACGGGACGCCTAGTGTGCGCAGCACCACGCCGTTCGACAGCGCGTACAGCGTGCACAGCACACGGCCGACAAGCGTGTCGTCAAGTATGGCTTTGAGCTGCAAGACGATGTACAGCGATGCGCAGAGTGTAAGAGAGGCGAGGGGGGCGACGGAGGCGATGGACACGAGGGGGTCTTGTGAGAGGTGAGTGATGGTGGTGCACGGTGGGTATGGTCAGCGGCTGATGGGGGTGGGTAGCATGCCGCAAGCAAAGGAGACCATCCGGGTCTCATCTGGCGTCGCCCCACAGGAGATCCGCCAAGTATCGGCCCTTCTCCCCATGCACGTTATCCACTCGGACCTCCCGCCTCGCTCTGTGTCCCTCGGCAAGCTCCTCGGATACTCCATACAGCAGAGTGGCCCCCTGTCCGAGCACCCGAACGTGTCTGCAGAGACCGCGGTGGAGCCCAAGGCGGTGGAGGGCCCGAAGAAAACGCTGAAGAAGGAAAAGACCAAGTCAAAGGTGTGGGGGTTGCTGGGGAGGTCCAAGTCGAAGAAGAGTAAAGTGCCGGCAGAGATAGGGGGGGAGGTGCCTCCTGTACCGACTCTGCCAGCTCTGCCGGCTGTGAACGAGTGGAGTCGGCCTGTTGGTGAGCTTGGTGCATGGATGTGTGGCACAGAGAGAGGCGCCCAATGCTGACATAGAGAGATTGCAGTGTCCGCGCAGAAGACTGCCTCGCTGTCTACCCAGATCGACGAAAAGTACGCCGCGGCTGCGGTCCGATCCAACTACAGCTCCATGCGCTCCAGCTCGACCCGCCCCCGCCCGCCCGTGCTCCATCTCACCGCACCGTCGATGGACGACCCCTCTGCGCTCCTCCAGCACAGCGCATCGACCGTCTCCAAGTCGAGCACGCCTACGCTTGTGGACTCGCCCCCTGCCCCGAGCGCAGAGTCGGTCCAGAGCGGCGGCGTGTGGGAGAGCATCGTCGGGTCCATAGGCGATAGGCCGTCAGCGGGCGACGGCCCACGCTGCACGATCGAGGCGCTGTTGGGGCCAAACAGGCTGCCGAAGCGCAAGAGCCTTACTGGGCTATTTGGCTTGTCGGCCAAGCAAAGTGTGAATAAGGTTAGGCCTGCGGCGCAAGGCCAGACGTCGCCCAAGGAGCCGACTCACCCTGCGGGCGGGTTCTTCAGGATGCCTGGGTCGCCGCCCAGGATCACCTGCGAGCCGACGCTGAGGTCGCTCGCCGAGGAGATTGAAGAGGCACCCGAGCCCTCGGCTGTAGGTGCAGCTTCTACGGCGTCTGCGGCGGCGGCGGTGGGGGGGAGCACGAGTGGGAAGGTGGTGGCGGGCGTGGCAGATGGGGATGTGTTTGCGAGTAGGTTTGGCCTTCCGCCGTTCGGTACGGAGTTTGAGAAAGAGGTGACTGTGAAGCGTGATGGTGAGTGCAGATGCTGGGTTTTTGTGTGCGAGGCGCAGCCGACTGACGATGGACTGGATACCTACGACACAGCAGCCCTCAGGCGGGTCACGTCAGCCACCGACAAGCTGCTCGGCCTCGTCACCGACTTTGACTTTTCCCCCGCGTCGAGCAACAGCCCCACCCTGCGCTTCAGGTCGTCCACCAACTCGCTGCGACTCGGGTTCAACGGCAGTCCCACCCCAGTCAGGAGAGTGCGCTCCGCGATGCTCTCCAACAAGGCAAGCTCGAGCTCGCTAAAGCCTTTGTCGGCGAATGTGAGCCCTCTCAAGCTCGCACTGCACCGCAAGCAGGCGAGGCAGACTCAGGGGGAGGAGGTCGAGATGCTGGGGGAGAAGGGGAAGGGGAAGGGGAAGGCTGTGGAGGTCGTGTCGCCGCCGAGGCAAAGCATGGTGCGCAAGGGGATGCGAAACATCTTTGCGCCCCCCTCGCCTGCCGTGCCCAAGCCTGGCAAACCTTGTCTCTCGGCCGCGACCGTCTCTGCCGCCAAAGTCACAGACGAGCTGGTCGGCATGGGTCAGACTATGGGCCCCACCGTCCTCCGCGAGAGGACAGAGTCCAACATCAAGGGCAGCCAGGCGTCGGATGTCCCGCCAGACCTCAAGGCGATGATTGCCAACACGCACGGTGCAAAGCCCTCGCCTTCAAAGCGCGCGACCCGCGCAACTCTGGGCCTCCCAGCATCGCCGCCCAAGGACCGCATCTCGCCCCGGAGGCCTGGGCCGGCGCCGCCCGCGCTCTCGCTCCCGCCTGTTCCGAACAGCTCTGGACCCGCCCACCTGTCGTCGACCTTGTCCGAGCTCTGCCCCACGGGCGAGTACGGCCTGGCCGATGGGCGCGACGGGCGCGACGCACGGGATTCGCTGTTGGGCGGTGTGCTCGCAACGGAGGGTGGGGCGAACGAGTGGCGAAACTCGTTTGATTTCACGGGCGAGTATGCGGCGCTGGACCAAGGGACGCACCGTGCGTCGTTTGTGGAGGCGTTGAGGACTGGGGGGAGCGTGGGCATGTTTGATGTGATGTTGGCAGGGGAGGCGGAGGAGGCGGGGGTGGCACTCGCGGAGAATGTCCCTTCGTTCCACATCTCCAAGCCGTCGGACAGCGTCATGCTGAGCGACGAGGAGGATGGCCTGTCGGACGAGGACGATGATTACGAGGAGGACGGGGACGACGAGGCGTTTGAGGATGCGGTGGAGATTCACCATGTGATGGGGATCGCCAAGACAAGCCCCGTGAGGCGCGAGCCATTCAAGGGCCAGGTGGCGTTCCAGCAGCACATGACGATGAGGCAGCAGCCCAGCCACGCGTCGTTTGGCGCACCCGAGCCAGCGAGCGGGTTTGCGCATCTCGAACTCCCGCCTTTGCCAGCGCTTCCGCCGTCTGCGACAGCCAGGACTGCACCTCTGCGGGGCCACCGCCGCGGCGAGTCGAGCGCGTCGAGCATTGGGTCGGTCATTGGCATGGGCCAGGAGCGCGAGTACACCAACTACTTTGACTATACCACTTCGCAACATGGTCGGTCGCACTCGCATTCGCGGTCCCACTCACGGCACCAGTCTGTGGGCGAGCCGATCGAAGAGGTGCTCAACGATCACTTGCCGCACAGGTCGCCGTCGCACGACTCGATGGCGAGCTTCAAGTTTGGCGCCCAGCTCACCGGGCGGCCAACCACGCGCCGGGGGCACCACCGCCGCAACTCGTCTATTGCGTCGGTCGACTCGGTCGGCGGCGCAGACTTTGCAGCCCTGATGGGCGCCGGACCGCCCGTGAGCATGCACAACAACCGTCGGTCGTCGTATATCAGCAAGCACCGACGCAACACGTCGTCGCAGAGCTCGTTCGGCAGACCAGACTGGGCGGCGCACCGCCGTAACTCGTCGTCGGCGAGCACGGCGTCCAACATGTCCATCTCGCAGATCGTGCGCCCCGGCCTGGGCGACAGGATGTTCCAGCTGGACGGCGGGGTGAAGCTCACCAGCATCACTGGGTCGCCGCCTGACGAGTCCAAGAACAACGGGGGAGGATCGGGGCAGACGTCGGAGAGTGGAGCCGCGGCAGTGGGAGTGCACAACAGGACGGCGTCGTGGGATAGCTTGTTTGACGCCACGCGCTGCAAGCTGGTTGAGGACTCACTGCTTGATAATGTTGTCGGCAGGAGTCTCGGGGTCAACGACTCTCTCTTTGCCTCTGGCACCGAGTCGTCGCGCGAGTCATCGCGCGAGTCTTCACGCGCGTTGTCAGACGCCGACTCGCTATTTGGCCCCGAGCATCAGTCGGGCAAGACGAGATTTTTCTTGCGTGGCTTGCGCCCCATCTCGACCATCAGCACCGAGACGGGCGCGTCGATGGCAGACGATACATTTGCAGACATCCATAAGAGCGGGCAAGTGGCGAAAAAGATCCACGAGTATGAGAGATGTCTGCAGGCGGATGGCGAGGATATGTCGAGCATGAGTGAGTACGGGATTCACAGTTGAGGATCGTGAGTGCTGATGGTACTGTATACGTAGCGCCGCTGGGGAAGAAGACGATGCAGGCTGCCGCGGGCCGCCAGATGCTGGGGTCTACGATGTCGCGTCCAGCCAAGGCCAGCCGCCGTCGCCCCGCGCAGCTCGTCTTCGCCGTGCCCCCTCTCGACACCCCCGGCCTCACCTCGCCCTCTGCCTCGGAGACGTCCAGTCGTCTGTCGCTCGACACCAACGCCGCTTCCTTCACTTTGGGTATCCGCACGCGTCCCCGCGGCGCAGGCCATAACCGGGGCAAGTCGTCGGTGCACGTCAACATTGACTCGACTATCCACGAGATGCCGTCGATGGCTACCCTTCGACCCAAGAAATCGTTCAACAGCCCTCGCCCTGTTAGTGCGGTGTCCCATACGACCGCCAGGGAGCCTACCATCATGGGTGTGGACGGGCTTGAGACGGATGAGGATGTGAACAGGATGCACTCGGTGAGGAACTGGGTGCAGTGGGAGAGAGAGGCAATGGACGAGTTCAGAAAGACGAGGAACGGGTGGGTGGACAGTGAGGAGTCAAGGATGGCCATCTCTGGTGAGTAATTGCATTAGCGTCGGGTTGAAGATGGTAGCTGATGAGGCAGCAGACTGGAAGATGCCCAAGACGAGCGACGAGATTGCCGCTTTCCTCGCCCAATCTTCGCAGGCGTACAAGCCTCTGGACCAGCTCCCTGTGGGCCGCAAAGCCCACCGCCGCAAGTCGTCACTCAGTGACGCGCGCGCACTGTGCTCGCCCTACGGTCTTCCACTCCCCAAGCCGGCGCCGATCAACAAGCCCAAGATGTCCCTCACCACAAAGTACGAGAAGAAGATGTCTTCGGGGTCCAAGGCGTCCAGCACGCCTTCGCCTTTCCACTTTGCCTTCTTCCCAGACGACGTGCCCGAGGCGCCGTCGGCTGGCGTCACGGCTGCGCCCGAGCCTGCACTCCCCACGCCCATGCAGCCATCGGCCATGTTTACCCGCTTCGCCAGAGAAACTCCCGCTTCCCCCCCTCCTACCCTTGCGCCTTTCAATCCCGTCAGCCCGTTTCAGTTCCCTGTTCTCGACTCTTTCGGTTTGCGCAAGCAGCTCGAGCAAGACAAGGCCAAGAAGCAGGGCAAGGCGGCGGCGGCGGCGAGACAGGCGAGACAGGACAAGGAGAACGCGGAGAGCGACCAGGTGAAGCGCGCTCGGGTGGACTCGAAGGCTAGGAGGCAGGCGCTCGGTTGGGGGAGGAGGAGGAACTCTGATGGGCCGGAGAAGACTATCGGGATGGGCGCGGCTGAGAAGCCCACCGGAAAGCAGCAGAAGCAGCCTGCTGTGCCTTCCGTGCCGTTGCAGCTCAAGTCGTTGGCAGGGCAGGTGCAGATAAAGGGCACGGTGGGGGGTGGGCCATTGGTGAAGACCAAGGGAAAGATGAGCGTGTTTGTGGACGAGACCTCTGCGCGTTCAACCGCGTCCAAGGGTCAGGAGAACGATTTGGGATTATCGTGAGCTGGTCCTTCTCTTCGGTGATAGGCTGCTGCTAACAAGATTCCATTTACAGGCCATTAAAGCCTCGAGCACGAGCAAACAAGTCTCCCGTGAAGCGACGAGCAGGACCGCGCCAGGTGGCTAGCCAGCCCCTCGGTCTGCGCGCTTGATCTCGCTGTCGCCCTTCGCTCTTCGCTTCTCGTCGCTCGTGTACCCCCTTCGTTATTACTTTGTGTCGCTTCTGCTTCCATGATCCTTATTACTTGATCTTTTGTTACTATCTTTCTCATATGATCTGTTGCTGCTTACATTATTCAGTTTGTGTATTTGGTTCTTTGGTTTTGGTATCTCTTTTGCCACTTCTAGGACGTCAGTAGATCGTCGTGATACTGAGGCATTTAATCGTACACGGCCGTTGCGGCGCGTCTATATATAGTCCTCGAGTGCTAGTGTATATATGCCCTTCTCTCGGGTCTTGACCATGTTTTTGGTATCTTCTTAGTGGAAAGGGTGAATGAATGAAAGTCGTTAGGGTCTCCTCTAGTCAGTCTCATGGTGTGCACGAGTCGTCAATCAGAGTTGCATCAAGGTCATCAAGCCGTCTCAAGCAAGCCGGAATGCTAGATATGCAGCCGAACGGAAACATGGTATTTACAGTCTTCAGTATAGTCTAGTCTAGCCTCGTCTACGGACCTACATGCTCTATCTGAAATTGAGCTTGATGAGGAATAGTAGGATGTTCATCGAGACGTGTACGCTCGCCCAGCCTGCGGTGGTAATGTCAGCTCACGAACTTCACTCCGAAACAGAGAAGGTTGTGAGCTCACCACATGCAGGAACTACGACCACATCCCGCCCCGACGTCCGTACATCTGTCAGCACTTGCCCACCCCCGCAGCTACTTGTGAGCCACGCCACCGTCCGACTCACCAAGCTCCGGGTACTCCTTCATCTCATCTATTCCGATCTGCGACACGTTCACGCCAAACGCAAAGCTCATGACTTGCCGCGCTATGAAGGAGCTTACGAGCTCGGATCCCTGCGTGTGCGTGGGTCGGTCTCGAGGGTCAGCTCTGGGTCACGGGACAGCGAAGTGGCGAGGATGCGGGGATGGGGGGAGCGTACCCAGATTGCGCACGAAGCTGTGAATGTAAGAGGGAAAGTGTACGGATCCTCGGGCGTGGGCGAGAAGCGGAAGAAGGGGTATATTTCTGGGGTGTGGGATGGGTCAGTTCGGCTGACCGGTGCAGTCATTGGAAGAGGTGTCTCTCAGATGACGTACGGGAGTTGGGACCAAAGTGAAGGATCGATAGCCAGCCTGTGGGCACCGTCATGTGTCAGCGCTCCACCCTCGTCTGCCAAGCTGAGAGAACGAGAAGGCGACTGACCTAGGAACCCCACCATCGTAATATTCTGCGCCAGTCCCCGACAATAAAAGCTCGTCGCAACATTCTCGACGTGCTCCTCCCACGGGTTCGGGTAGCCGACCACGATCTGGAGGAGGCGGTGCCACGGGCGGGACATCTGGAGGGGGAAGATGATGATGACCGAGATGGAGGAGAGGAGCTGGACAATGGCGAATTGGGTGGGGGAGCGGAGGCGGGCGAACTGCGGGCGGTTTATCAGCAACGAGCAGGGGTAGGTGATGTGGGGATAAGACGAGGGAGCATACGAGGTTACGGTAAAACACGTGATACACCAATTGGAAGAACAACCTATAGATAAACAGCAGCGCCCGGCTCCTTACTTTTGCGCCCACGATGAAGAACGATATCTGCGCCAACAGCTGGACAGCTACCACGCCGGACTCGCATCAGCTGTCATTCCTAAAGGTCTTTCGTTCGTCGTGTAGAAGCAGCAGCTCACTGATGACCCAGGACCACACCCATGTACCAGCGTCTAGAGAGGTGTGCGGGAGTGTCGTGAGGAAAAGGCTTGCATAAGCTGCGAAGGTCGACGCGAGTGAGCTGCGTTCTCTGATGCTGCCTTGCTAGAGTCGCTCGCTCACCTTGGCCCGCAATAAGGGAGAAGCAGGCGATCGCCAGGGAAGTCATGAACCACAAGGAACGCAACCACGACGCTGGGAAGCGGCGTGAGAATGATTGGCCGAAGAACCTGCGCATAGAAGAGAGGGTCAGCAAGCTTTGTAGTAGGAACACAGGATATTTCAGCTCGACTTGCGTTCGAGAGACTACTGGTACAGGGTGTCGATAGGTGTGGCGCTTATCACGCTTAAGCTTCGAGAAGCATGCAACGGCGGGCATCAGCATTGCGAGGAAGCTCAGCATCACCCAGAACGCTATCAATATGGCTAGTCAGTTGACCATCGCAGGCTGTGTCTGTCACAGGCAGTAAAATCAGAATGAGTAGCTTACTCTTCCGCTCCCACTCGTACTCGTCCCCCGAAGTCTTATTATTATCCCACCTCTGGCGGAGGTAGAACAAGTCAAGATGGTGTGCAGCGAGCCCGATGAGGAGTGTAGCAGACCACGAGAGCGTGTAGCTGAGCTTGCCGCCTAAGCGGGAGGGCCACCAGTCTGTGTAGGGGGGCGATCATCAGCAATGAATGTACAGGGGTGAGCTTGAACTGTACAACAACTGGAAAGCTCACTGAGACGGTAGAGGGAGAAGAGGTTGGTAATAAAGAACAAAGCGACGGCGAGGTACATCCTGCCTCCTCTGTTAGCTGTTGTTCTCCGTCTCGGCAAACGACAACACTGTAGCATTCGATATGAACCCACCCAAAATACCTGCCCATCACGTATCAGCTCGTTCCAGACCAAGCGCATACACACATCCAGAGCTACTCACCAAAACAAGAAGAAATAAAAGTTGACATCCAGCGGCAGGGCCTTGCTCCTGTCCTCATCGTCATTGCTACCGTTATCGTTGTCGGACCCGCTCTTCGGTCGTTTAGGGATAGGCCACGAGGGGATGTCGGGGAATGGGTCGTCGGTGTAGGGGTCTGAGACGGGGAAGGGCATCGCTACCCATATCCATACCTGATCTTCCATCAGCTCCGCGTTGTCACGCACCCTACCCCACTGCCACCCCAGACCAAAAGTCACCCAACTCACCGCCATACAAGGCAGAACCACCAGCACAAAATGCCTCTTCCAGAACGAATCCATCCACCCCTCCACTCTCCTCCTCCCCGGCCTAAAAAATAACCTCGCCCAGCCCCACGCGCCCCTCCCCTCCTTCTCTTCTTCGGGCTCGACGAAGCTCTGGCGGCGGGGTTTTCCTTTTTTTCGGGGGGTGGAGCCAGGGAAGGAGGAGGTCCGCGCGAGGCCGACGCTCCGGAGGGAGGCGTTGGGGTCGAGGGCGGTGGAGGGTGTGCGGGCGCTTGCCCGAGTGTTAGTGCTGGTCCCAATGCGTGGGTGGGTGGGCGTGCCCAAGGCTGAGACAGCACGCTCTTTCCCTTTCCGTGATCCCGCGCTGCCAGCTCCAGAGCGCGGGGCAGCGCCAGATCCGGACCCAGAACCGGAACCCGCGCGCAAAGGCGTGTTCAGCCCCGCAGCAGGCGACCCCTTGGACCGGATCTTGCTCGCACTCGCACTCGTGGTCGTATTCGCGCTACCGAGAAACTGTTGGCGCGAGGGAAGCGGGGAGGTCGGAGGTAGGGGGGGACGGATACGTGTTCGCCGGGGGGAGGTTCGGTCTGTGGTGGCGGGATGGAGAGGGCGGGAGGCGTCAGCTATGGTTCTCGGCGGTGGGCATGTGGGAGAGAGAAGCGAGACTAACCCCACAGCTTGTCTTGTGCCCTCTCTGAGCCTCGCGATAGGGGTGTGAACATGGTGCCTCCCCTTGTATGCAACTCTGCTCGATACAGCGAATGACAAGAGAGATAGATAGATAGGTGGAGACGCGTGAAACAGCCACGTGTTGAGCTGCGCGCGGTCCGGTCCTTCTTCCCTCCGACTGAACGCGTGGATGACGGCTCTCGCGAATCCATAGTCCCTTCGAGCTCGCCCCCAGCATTCGCTGCGTGGTACTCCACGTCGCCTTCATGTTCCGGGCACAGCAGGGCACAGCAGAGCACACCCTTCCTCACGGAACTTCTCCACCACTTGGCCCACCTGCCCACCCGCCCGCCTGGCACAGTCCACAACCTGATGAGCCGGAATGGATGCATATTGGTGTTTTTCTCCTCTACGCCCATCCCATCCTTCCTTCCATCCCTCCCTCACATCTCCCTCCCTCCCCAGAACGGACCTCCCTGTCCCTCCCATGCTACCAGACAACATACCCGCGCATGCACCTCACCTCGTGCCACCCCACCTCGCCCCGACCTCAGCTGGCCATGATCCCGCTTAAAGGATCATGGAAGACATGTCCGCACGGATACGGGTGTAGTCCATAAGACCCTCAGTACGGCCGATCTGCGCGGCAGCACAACGTCAGCAATCAGTCACTAGCTTCGGACACAAAAGACTCACGGCAGCGAGTGCAAAGTCCTTGTCCCAGAGGTACTTGCTAGCCACGCGCTTGATCTCCTCGGGGGTCACGGCATCCACATATCGCTCAATCTCTCCGGGGGTGTATCGCTTCCCGGTAGTGATCATTTGTCGGCCGATCTGTCACGTCACGATTCCTCGATTGTCAGCTTTTTCTGCAGGTTGCGGAGGAAAAGACAGAGACAAAGGCGACTGACGTCCTCGGCGATGGCGGTGGTCCCGTCAAGGCTCAAAAGGAGCGAAGCCTTCAGCTGGGACTTGGCACGCTCGACCTCGGCGGTGCCGGGGGAGATGGACATCCGGGTCCATTCACGGAGGGTGAAGTGCACGAGGTCGTCGAGGTTCATCAAGCTGCGGCGTGTCATTAGCGGTCACCCCGACACAGATCAAGCTACGCTTCGACTCACTTCTCGGACACCATGTAGATACCCCAGAGACCCGTGTCCGAGTAAGAGGTGGAGAAGGACATGTACGAGTTTGCGAGGTTGTTGGAGGAGATGATGTGGCTGAGCCTGCTGCTCAGGAGGCTGCTGGCGCCGAGGCTCCTGTCCCAGTTACCAAAGATGCTCTGCATGACGAGCATGGGCCAGTAGTCGGGGCTCTTCCATCCAACACCCTCGACGGCGATGGCAAAGTTGACGGTGCTCATGGTGTCGTCGCGGATGCGGACCTCGGAGCCGATGAAGTCGGTAGGGGGGTGGGCCTGACCGCCGAGGGGGATGGGGTTGGAGGATACGGGGAGGGAGGCAAAGTGCTTCTCGGCGAGGGAGACGAGGGCGTCGTGCTCGATCGAGCCGGCACCGATGAGCGCCATGCGGTCGGCAGTGTAGTTCTTGGCAATGTAGCCAGAAAGGTCGGCCTTGGAGATCGAGTTGATGTGCTCCTTGGGGCCCAGGATGGTGTTTCCGAGAGGGTAGCCTGCGCGGCTGTCAGAAAAGTTCCACAACAGACACGCTGAACTTACCCTGGAAAGCGACAGCGTGCAACTGGTCAAACACGACCTCCTCCAACTGCTTCTCGACCTCCTCCTGCTCCCTCAGAATCACATCCCTCTCCCGCTCGACCGCCGTCTCCTCGAGCTTAGAGTTCTGCAGGATGTCGCTGAGAATGTCCACCGCCTGGGGCACGTCCTTGTCGAACGCCTTGGCGTAGTAGACGGTCTGCTCGCGGGAAGTGTAGGCGTTGAGGTGCGCGCCAAGGTTCTCGACCTCGAGCTCGAGCTGGGTCTGGGAGCGCGACTTGGTGCCCTTGAACGCAAGGTGCTGTAGAATCGGGTCAGCTTGTGTCCTGTCTTGCCTTGGCCCAGTGCGGCGAAACACCCACCTCAAGGAAGTGAGCAGTGCCGCTCGCGTTCGCGGCATCGGCCCTCGAACCAGCGTCGATCCAGAGCCCAACGGTCGACGTAGACGCCCCCGGGATGGTCTCGGTGGAGACGGACAAGCCGTTGGAGAGCACCGAGGTCTTGGTCACGGGGTCGGCGGAGCTGGCGACGGGGCGGGTGGTAGCGAGACTCCGTGCGAGGGACTGTGTGGTGGGGCGGGAGGGAAGGCTGTGAGAGTCAGCGACGGACCAATTACAGGGCGTGTATTTTGGGAGGGGGGTGGTGGTGAGTGCGGGCCTGGACTGACGGGGGCGATGCGGCGGGGGGTGGTGCGCGGGAGTGCGCGGGAGAGAATGCGAGGGGCGACCATGGTGGACGGGTGGGAGTGGGTGCGGGGGGGGTGGTGGAAGCAAGAGAAGTGATTATAGCATGAGCGAGAGAGCACCAGCCACAGAGACGACACGCAAAGCGGAGGGGATAGGAGAGCGGTTACCGCCGCGTATCGCCGAGTGTGGCACCGGCAGTCACGTCCACGCCGCACGTCACCGCGATCTGTCTCGGCGTGCTTGATACTGTCTACTCTGTGCATACACCGCACGCCATGTCCCACCTCTTCCCCCAGCAGTCAGCATACACCCCGCAGTACAGCAATGAGCCCCTTGCCTTCTTCGGCCAGACCCCAGGCCCGTCCACCGCATCCCCCTACTACCCCGGCTCACGCTCCTCCCTCGAGGGCAACATGGGCTCCGCTGGCTCAGCATCAGGCTCAGGCTACGCCGCGATGGGCAACATGAATGCCGCTGGTGCAGGACGGCTGCTCACGGGAGAAGGGAGATGGTGGGAGGCGTTTGGGACAGGCGGCTTTGACGGCGAGCCGAGCTTGATGGAGGGTGAGTCGGTGCGCCCAGTGTGACCGACGTGGCGACGTGGAACGCTGACGCTGCAACACCGCAGAGCTGGGAATCAACCCCTCACACATCCTACAGAAATCGCTCACTGTGCTCAACCCATTGTCGAGAGTCGACGCCAATATCATGGACGACGCCGACCTCGCAGGGCCGTTCGTCTTCTGCTTTGCGTTCGCTTTCTTTCTCCTCCTCGTGAGTCGTCAATACCTTCAACGTCTGCACTATCGACCTTCCTCCTCACCCCCCTTGCACTCGGCTAACCAACCCACCTACTGGCCAGTCCGGCAAGCCCCAATTCTCTTACATCTACGGCGTCGGCCTCCTCGGCACCACTGCCATCTACCTCCTCCTAAACCTCATGTCCGAAACCGGCATCGACGCCTACCGCACTGCCTCCGTCCTCGGCTACTGCCTTCTCCCCATGGTCGGCCTGGGCGGACTCGGCATGGGCGTCGGCATCGACCAACCGCTCGGGTATTTGCTGTCCACTATCAGCATCGCATGGTGCACCCACTCGGCGAGCGCGATCTTTGTAGCCGTCCTGAGGATGGACCATCAGAGGTTGTTGGTGGCGTACCCCGTGGGGCTGTTGTATGGGTGTTTTGCCCTGTTAAGTATATTCAATGTCAAGAAGTAGAGAGATGCATGGGAGCTGGGGTGTCAATGATGGGTGGCAGTCTTTGGTCTCGTTTGAGCCGAAGGGTCGTCAAAACATGTGCATATCTATAGATCCAAATCACCCCCTATGACACTAACCACTACGCCATCCATACTCTCACTCTCTACCACAGCCCCGCCCACTCATCCTTCTTCTCCACAGCCCCCGTACCCTGGCTCTCGGTAGCCTTCAGCCCCGCCCCCTCAGGGATGTTGACCGAAGGCTGAGGGGCGGGAAGGAGCGTCGCGTAAGGGGAGAGGATGTCGTCGAATGCTGCGTCGGAGGAGAGAGTAGGACGGTCTGCTCATTGAGAAGGAGGGAATTGGAGGTGTCAGCTTGGTTCGCAGTTGTCACAGGAGTGTGTGGAGGCTCACCACGCGGCACAATAGGCGCAGCAGGCGCAGTAGCACGCGCCATCCCCTGGACGATCAGCCGCCTCAAAGCAGGTCCGTCAAGGGGCGCTTCTTTCTTGGGAGCAGGTTTGGCGTCGGTCGTTGCGTTCTATATAATGGGTGGTTTGTCAGTGCCTATAGTCTTCCCTCACCTTCACCCCCCACCCAAACGCACCTCGCTGACCCGCTTCCCACTCGGACCCATCACATCCACATTCAACTTCTCGGCCGAGCCGTACGCGCTCTTAATCTTGCCGAGCGCGAGTAGCACATCCCCCTTGGTAAGCATGCCGTGGCGGCCCGTGCCTTTGAGGGCGGAGATCTGAGACGGGGTGAGGTCCGATTCTTGAAGTCTGTTGCGCAGAGTGTGAGTGGGTGGGTTAGTGTGTTGTAGCAGTCGGGGTCTGCGCATGGGGTGATACGTGGGGAGAGGGGCGACAGAAAAAACACGCACAATCTGGAAACGCTAGGGAAAAGCGGCTTCGAATGCTTCACCTCCTTGTGCCCATGCTTCTCCACCTTTACCTCCCCCGTCTCCTCCTTCCGCTCCTCAACGCGCTTCGGCTCCTCCACGTCCGTCTTCGCAGCCGGCTCCGCAGAAGGAGAGTTATCAGTGTTGGGGGCAGCAGGGGGGGAGAGGTCAGAGGGGATGGTGATGGCGGAAAGGTCGTCACCCTCTTCGGCGAGGATGGCGATGATCTGGCCAACGGGTATTTTCTGGGCGCCGTCTTTGACCTACGGGAGGGGCGAACGAGTGTTAGCTCCTGACAGAGGGGTGAGGGTGGGTGGGAGGGATGAGGAAGAAGGAACGCACGAGGATCTTGCCCATCACGCCGTCTTCCTGAGCCTCGACGTCGATTGTAGCCTTGTCCGTCTCCTGCTCGATTACCCACGCATCAGCACTCCGACCCTTCTCAAGAACCGTGTCTCCCCCACGCATTTATTGTTTTCCGACCCTTAACGCCAGCCTTCGACATGACAGGCAAGGCCATCGAGCATTCTCATGCACTCAATTAGATAAGGATAGGAACGCACCACTTCAAGAAGCACATCACCGGCAGCAAAGCTCTCCCCCTCCTGCTTCTTCCAGCTCGCAATCCCACCCTCCGTCATCGTAGGCGACATGGCGGGCATGCCCATGTTGGTCGTGGCATAGCGCACATGGGTGGCGGCTGTGTGACGGTTGGTCGGGGCATAATATGCGAGTGGGCCAGTGGGCGTGGTGGTGGTTGGGGCAGAGTGGAGGGGGAGGGGAGGGAAGGGGTATCAGCGGTAGAAGGGGAAAGGCCGGAGCCAGGGGGACTCACGCAGCACGGGGCTCACCACGCGCGAGGAGCGCAGGAGAGTAGCTATCTGGCGGGATGCCCTCATTTTTGTCAATAGTCTTGTACCTTCAGGCGAGGAATACGGGCACGAAAGCAAGAGCAAGATGAGAGATGTGGACCGAGAGCGAGGCGTTGTGTGTGTGGGGAAGCCGAGGCGGAGGAAGGACGGAGACGGCTCGGATGTGTGATTTGATTCCGTTACCCGGTCGAATGCTTGGTGGGCCCATGGCCCATGGCGGCATTTGGTGCTCTGAAGAATCGGGCACTAACTGACGTGCGAGATACAGCACTCGGAGAGCTGGGCTGACGGGGATGCCGATAGGCTAGACGTGAAAGGTCATCCGGTATGTAGTGGCTCCGCAAAAACTCACACGCATCCCCTTTCATGGCACTCGTGCAGCGCCAACACCCACAGCTTCCCGCCTGATCATCTCGCACTCCCCGATTAACGGTCCCCAGAATACTGCTCATTGGGTGATTCATCTGCACAAGTACTACAACTACCAGAACAACTATACTAGCTTCCCTTTACGCAACTCAGGACAGTCCCTCAGCTCACCAACACAGCCGTAGCTACACTCTCTCCTCATCAACAGACCTCACAAGTATCGTCTCCCCACCCATCTTACTTCCCAGCCCACCTTTGACATCGTCGTCCACTCTATCAGTACGCCCGCCCTCCACGTCGTACTCCTGCTGATAACGGGCGTCGACCTGTGCAACGGCCGCGTGGATACCTTCGAAGGCCACGTCGATCTCTTCGAGGGTGTAGCCTTTGGTTTCCACCATGACTGAATGAGGCTGTCAGTGTTCGGGTACGATGTGAGTGGCAATGGGGGGGGGGACACTCACAGAAATAGACGAGGATCCACTGCACAGAAAGGATGGGCAGATACACACAGTAATACTTCCACCCAATCGCGCTCAACGCAATCGAATTCACATACGCGCCATACGCTCCCCATGCCTGATTCACAGTGTTCCACACCGCCATCCCCTTTCCCCTGATCGAGTAGTTCAAAATTTCCGCAGGGTACGTGAAGAACAGTGGGTTGACATAGCCGGTGGGGGCGCCGATCAGCCACACGAAAACGATGGTGGCGATACCGGCGGCGTTGTTGGTCGAGTTGGATTGTTCGTAGACGGCGTTCGTGGCGGCCATGATGGCCATGCAGACGATGAGCATAGGCCAGGCGACGAGGAGCATGCGCCGGCGGCGGTGGCGTTGTTGGAAGATGGCGCCGAGCATCTGGAAGATGAAGCCGAACCTGCGGGAACGACCAGGTCAGTATTTGCTGTGTCGTCATAGAGCAGGGGAGAGGTACTCACATGGTCAGGCCTGCGCCGATACCGGTGACCTTGCCGGTCTCTGTAATACCGACATTGGCGAGAATGACGGTGTAGTAGTACAAGAGGCCGCTTCCATTCATCTATGTGTTCCTGTCAGTTACCATCACTGACGATTCCACCCTTAATGATTCAGCTTACCTGAGGCATGAATGTCATGAGCGCAGCCAGACCCAGCCTATGCTTATTCCCCCTTCCCTTCCAAATCTCCAGCCAAGACACCTCCCCCCTTTTCATCTCCCACTCATCCTTCAGCGCCACCTTCATCTCTTCCATCTCAAACTTGACCAGCTCATCATCCTCATCTCCATTGCCGTGATACTTCACCAAAAACGCCCGTGCCTCCTCCTCGCGCCCGTTCGCCATCAGGTAACGCGGTGACTCGGGCATGATCTGCACGGCCGCGAGCATGTACAATGCCGGGACAAGCTGGATAAGGTAGGGAATACGCCACGCCCAGGAGTTTTGGATGGAAGAGGTGCCAAAGACAACGAAGGAGGCGATGGTGGAGCCCAGGGGCCAGTTGGCCTGAATGACGCCGTTCATGAGTGTGCGGGAGCGTGGGTGCGCCTGCGCAATGGAGGTCAGCGAAATGCCAAGTATAAGTAGGTAGAGGACGCCGACTCACAAGCTCATGTCCCAAGATCTGACAAGTCATCAGGAACGGTGGGATTCCAATCCCCGTCACCGCACGCGACACCACAAACAGCGCGTACCCCGTGTGCCCCCTCTTCACACCGGCCACACATCCTAGGACGGTACCAAACACCATCGTCCAGCCGTAGATTCGGAGTGGCCATTTGCGCCCCCACTTGTCGGCGATGAACGAGTTGATGGGTCCCATGCAGATACCGGTGATGAACGCGACAGCGTTGAGAAGACCAATTTTGGAGGCATCGGGGTTGCCAAGATCGGCGTGCCATGCTACGAGGAGGGATGAGTGTCCAGATTAGCTGTGTGTTGCACAAGAAGAGGACAAAGGGGACATACATGGAAGGGCCTGCAAGCCGCTGACAATCGTACCATCGTACCCGTTCAAGAGACTCCCCGAGTACAAGATCGTGATCAAGAAGTAGAGCTTCATCATCCCATAATTCTTGTTCCATGGTGTGTGATCAACGGCATTGGGGCTAGTTCAATGCCACATCAACAAACTGCCACAGAGAGGAGTAGCTCACAGACGGAACACACATCAACTCCCAGGGAATACTAGCAGGTGCTTCCATGTCGGCTTGTCGGTTTTGCCTGTGTTTGGCAAGTGAGGAACCTCTGTTGCCTGCTGCCTTCAACCAACATCAGACCACATCCCCCGCACCTGCTCCTTAATATACTTCGCCTGCCACAACGTTCAACTGCCAATAGACTCACCCGCGCTCAACCGCCCAATATGCCGTAACTCTCGAGCGCTTCACTGGCGAGGAGATACTTGTCCCAGTTCCCACACAAGCACCCGATAGCATGCATCTCGATCCGGCAGTAGCGGATCTGTCGCGGGGGATCAGTTTCGCCGAGAGCGGGGGCTGATGAGGGTTCCTCCAATAGCGTAAACGAAGCAACGAAGCAGTGGGGGAGGAACGGTGAGGTGGAGGCGGCAGAGAGGATACGTACCAACGCCATTCGCACTTGACCCTCGCACTCTCGTGGCAACAACACAGCAACAGACTCCCTAGCAGTACATACCTATGCCGGACCCCGGTCCGGAGGTTGGTGGGGACTCGTGCGCTGAAGACGTAATAGATAAGAGAAGGGGGTCTCCCTTTCGGGGGTCCGGCTCGCAATGAGCCTCTGAATTCCACCTTCCACCAAGAAGACGCTGGTCGAGCCCGAAATGAGAGTGCTCAAGGTGTCGGGCGTTGCGCTTGAAATGCTGGCGGGTCTGTGGGCCCTGGTTCGGCCTGGGCGACAGGAAGGCATTGCATGATGATTCCTACTGCTGGTGGCGGTGACAGGAACAGCGGGGAGGGAACGTCGATGTTTGTTCCGAGCATGTTGATTGCAGTGTGATCATGTGAAGACGGTAGTGTATAGGTCGGTAATGAACACGGGTGATGATGTTGATAAGAGAGGATCTTGACTTTGGTGACATTAAAGAAGGCCGTCCGTGCAAGGCGGGACAAGATGCAAACGATGCACGTCTACTCCACTCGAGCGACAACGCGGCCGGGGTGCGGATGAATGGTAACGTGCTGCCGGTATCGTTACGTACGATGATAATCATGGGGCGAATAGCAGGTGGCTGAGAGAATGTAGGAGATGAGGGAAGCGCTGGTTGGTAGTTGTGAGGTTTGCTTTTGGCTCTGTGTCCTTGGTGGCTCGAAGAAGTATTGTGTCGCGAACAGTGCAGGCTGGACACCAGAGGCTCTCTTCGATCCAGCTGAGCTCTGCTGGTCGGTCCTTCAGCGCGTCGCTCAAAAGACCGGTGGACGGCCATCTCTCTCCTCGCCAATCCGTACTGCAACGCTTCATGCTCCGAAAAAGGCTTCAAGAATCGCACTGCATGCGTTCCTCTTCTCACCTCTCACCCGGTCCCTCCCAAATAATCATCTCGAAGCGTAAAAAAGTGTAAGCCTTAAGCGAATCGCCCGTCCTGGTCGAGTTTCCTCGAGGGGGGTGTATTATAACAGGCTGTGTCAGTCCTCCCCGGCGCCATTAAGACGCTCAACTACGGAGGCGTTAAAGTAGGCGCTATGGTTTAAGCCGGAGTTATGTGTAAGGAAACAGAACAGAGGGGAGAGATGAAGATTGAAGGGTGCCAGGGGGGTCGGGTCCAGGCGAGAGCATTACGTAATATAAAACAAAGACACGTCAGCAAAAGAGAATGCGAAATTTCGCCACACGGCCGTCGGCGTTATTCTTTGCTGGTTTGGTGGTCTTGATCTTCAATCCTGCCATCTACTCTTCCTCATCCCTCAAGTCATAACCCGTGAGTGCCAGCGCCATGCCGCCATGCCATGCCACGCCGTACATGCTGACCAGGAGAAACTCTGCTTCTCATTTCCTCCCCCTTTCCCTCACCGACAATCTCCGCCGACAATCACCTAATCCCTCCCCAACGGTGCTGGAACGAAACTTCAACCATTGTCGGGTCGACTTTCGTCTTGCGTGGACGGTGCCGTGTGTCGCTGGCGGGTGCTGTTGTCTTGTGTGATGTGCTGTGCTGTGTGATGTTGTCTGGTGACGGGGGCTTTGTCGTGTTGTCGATGGGACACAATGGGGTTATTGGGAATATAGAAAACTCGTCACAATGGCCGACGTTACCCCCCGCTCCAGTGAGTTACAGCTGTTCCTCGTCGGTGCCCTGTGCGTCTACGCGGGGGTTTGATGGGGTGGGAGTGTGGGACGGGAGACGGCACCGACGGGCGGATTGAGATTTGGATGCGGTGTACTGATGGGTTATGTCTGCAGACCTCCGATACGGCATGAACAAGGGGCGACCCACCACCGTCATCCCCAAGACCGTCAGGCCTTCCAACAAGAAGGGTCTCAAAACGTGAGTCACGTCCCGTCCCATCACCTGACAGGTCGATGGTGGCGCAGCAGCTGACAACGGAAACCCACAGCGAGAAGAAGACTTTCGTCAAGTCTGTCATCCGAGAGGTTGCTGGGTTCTCCCCCTACGAGAAGCGAGTCATGGAGTTGCTGAGGAACTCCAAGGACAAGAAGGCCAAGAAGCTCGCTAAGAAGAGGGTGCGTTGTGGTTGACCTCTCGAGGTATTTGGTCGTTGTACTGACGAGTAGACTGGATATAGCTCGGTACCCTCCTCCGATCCAAGAGGAAGATCGAGGAGCTCTCCGCTGTCATCCAGGAGCAGCGTCGTCACGCCCACTAAGCTATTCGCTTGGTGTGCATTTGGGCCATAGGAGGTCGCGGTCAGGGGCAGGGGTCTGTACATCTCGTCATGGCTGGGATGCAGCGGTGGTGATTATGCCTGGAGGCTTGGTGTTGGCGTTGCGCGCTACACCTTGTGAATTGGGCTGCCGATGTGCCGTTCGTCGTGGTGCCGGGAGAGCAGACTGTTACTAACGCTACATTTGCATCGGCCTCTGTCCAGCTGACAACGCAGCCCCATCCTATTGCTAAGCCCGCATCCACACGTCGGCTCTCCGCGCCTTGTTCTCTGCTTCCCGCTCCTTCTCCACAGTCTCTGCATCGAGTTCCTCGTCCGCCGCTCCGTCCCGACCTTCCTGCGCTCGCGACGTCATCCCCTGCCAGCCTTCCCATATCCCTCCGCGCAAGTGGTTTCCCCGATGTCTCCAGCCGAACTGCCTTCGCTGTCAGCTTTGCTTCGCGGTTTTTTTTATTTTGTATTTTTTCTCGAGACACCCGGGGAAAGCTGTAGAATACAAGTGAGAAGAAGACGTACCTTGGCAACAGCAGTGAGGACCCCAATGCCCATACCCACCCCAATCCCCGGAGCAGCAAAGAACGCAAGCCCGCTGCCTAGGGTACCGAGGAGGCCACCGCCCACGGCGGCAATGAGGGCACCGACGGCGGCATATTTGGCGTAGCGAATGAGCCGGCGGATGGCATAGCGCAGGACGTAGCTGCAGGCCGGTAAGCAGGGTGTATTTGTAGGGGTGGGTGGGATATGGGAGGGGTGGTGGTGGTGGTGGCGGGGCGGGGGCGGGGGCGGGGAGGACGATGACGACATCATGTCTGGGTGTATACCGTCCATAGTCTATGCACTGCGACACCAAGTATAGCATCGCCGCACGACCGTCCACCATACCCATTGTGTGACTCCACCTCCACATATGATACACAGAAAGTGATGGGGACTCACCGGGTAGTGTTGAGGGCCGAACGGGTGGTGAAGGAGGCGGGTGCGACTGCGGCGCTGGAGCCAAAGGCGAGGTATGAGAGGTTTACTTTTGTGCGGTGCAGGGCCGATGCCTTGGGGTCGTCCGCCGGGGGCTCGGTGGGCTGTGGTGCTGTGGGTTCCATTGGCGTGCTGCTCCGTTGAGTCGGCTGTGCGGTGAAAGGAGCGATTTGGGAGGGGACGGACAGGGAGGGTGACAACAACTCCCTGTCTGGTACGCCGAAGAATTTGGGCGCGCGCATCGTCATCGACACGTCTGGCTCGCCGTGCCGATCCTCTTGCATCTATTTCCTTCCTCTCCGCACATTCTCTTCCACAAGATACCCACAGCCAGCATGCCTCCCAAGATCACCCCGTCCAAGGCCCCGCGCCCCTTCCGCATCCTCGCACTCCCCCTCGCACGCATCCCCAAACCTCCCGCTGTCCCCTCCTCCGCCCCTCCCCCCGCCCCTTCCGCTGCCCTTGCCGCCCCCGGCGCCATAGACGGCGCCACCTCCAAGACCCCGCTCATCCTCTTCCACGCGTGCCAGCCCGCCCCCGATGAATCCGTCAAGGCCAGCCCTCTCAACCGGGTCCTCTCCAAGGCGTCCGACACGTGGCTCAACCTCGGCAACAAACCCAAGGACAGCTGGACGTACTGGTTCTATGCCAAGGGCGAGAAGCTCATGGACAACATCGAGTTTGAAGAGTGGGCGCTCAAGGCGGTAAAGGAGGGTGCGGGCGTGCGGATCAGTAAAGACGGAGAGATCCTAGATCGAATCGAGGTGAGTGCTGTTGTACATTGAAGCACCGGTTGGGGGTGAAAAAACTCGCAGTGGTACTGACAAAAGCTGCTTCTTGCTTGGTTGCGTAGATACCCTTGCTCTCCCCCAAATTCAAAGACAACCCTATGCCCCCCCTGCTTCCCAAGCTGCACCGCATGCTTCTCCACCGGATACCCCACCACCGCAAGCTAATGTACCGCTCCATCATCTTGTAAGCTCGCCAACTCCAAGAACGTGCTTTGCAGCCCGCCCGCCACAAGCTGACGCTGACCCGGCTCTGCCACGACAGATCCCCCTTGACCTGGCCGTTTGCCATCATCCCCGTCATCCCCAACTTCCCACTTTTCTACGTCCTCTGGCGCGCATGGTCGCACTACAAGGCCTGGCGTGGCGCGACCTATCTAGAGAAACTGCTCAAGGCCGGCTTCATCGTCGAGCGCGAGTCCCCTGAGTTGACGGCACTTTACGCAGGGAAGGGCAAGGCTCCCGACGCTTTGGTGGTGGGCGAGGCCACACACGGGGGATCGAACTCGCAGGCAGAGAAGCATGAGGCTCTAGACGACACGGCTACCTCCTCGAGCGTGGTCTTGGACGCGGGGAAGCCCGTGCCCGTGGCCGGGAAGGCAGAGCACGGGACGGTGGCTCAGCCCCTGCCTGTACCCGCGCCAGGCCCCTTGACGAGCAAGGCGGTGCACCCGTCGCTTCTGCTCCTGCCGTCGCAGATCCCGCTACTGGCGGACATATTCCACCTGGGACCGTACGAGGTGGTGGATGTGACGCGGGCGGTGGAACAGGCGGATTATAGGGCGAGGAAGGCAGATAAGAAGAGCGCGGAGAAGGAGGCGGAGGAGGTGACGGAGAAGGCGGCGAAGCAGTAGGTGTGTTTAGAATTATAAAGGGGGGGAGATGGGTAGGTGGATATTGAGGGAAAGAACTTGCGCACTTGCATCGGGTCTAGGCGTTTGGAAAGATATACATCATGCATGATCCGACAATCACCACTGCGCTCTGTGCCCTCATGCCACCCCACACACCACCCGCCATTCTCTATCACTCAGTAAGGCTTGTATCGACGAGACTTTTTAAGCTCCTCCACCTTGGCCTTGTCCTGCTCGAACTTTGATCGCAGCTCCGCCAGATCTGCGCACATAAAGTACGTCAGCCACCACCCCTTGCCATACCACTTATCACCACCAGTCAGCTCACCTTGTCTCTTCCGATCCATACTCTGGAACTTGTAAAAGTTCGGCAACGCGCCCGCGCCCAAACCCTGCTTCTTCCCCTCTCTCTTCTTCTCGAACCCACGGCTTGCAACCCCCACCCCCATATTCCCCGTCCCGTCCCCACGCCCTCCTGCACGGCCGTACCTCCCCGATCTCACCACCACTGTGAATCCATCCTCGTCCACAAGCGCACCGGCTCCCTGCTCCCGTGCGCGCGAGGCGAGCAGCAGCGAGTGAAGATGGTCGAACCGCGCCATCGAAGAGTCCGCGAAGGCCTTGACGGCGGAGAGGGATGGGCGGAGGGCACTGTGGCGGAGGGTGTAGTATGCGAGGCCGGTGGGTTCGGTGGCGTATTTCGGAAGAGGGATGGGAGTGGTGGAGGCGGTGGAGGATGAGAAGAGGCGGGAGAGGGAAATCGGGTCGAGGAAGATGAGGTGGGCAGAGGAGAGGCCGGATTGGGTGAAGGGGGTGGAACGAGGGGAGAGAGCGGGGAGGGGGGCGACGGTGGGGACAGACGCGGGGAGGGCAGCATTCTTTCGGCGGAGGGCTTTACGTTGCTTCTTGGAAAGAAGTCCATCGCCCTTGAACGTGGCTTCCGCCCGAGCCGCCTTTTCCTCCTCATCCTCTGCCTCGTCCTCCTCGTCTTCGTCCTCATCATCGTCCGAGCTCTCCTCATCCTCCTCCACAGGCAGCCCCTTCACAGCACCTTCCAGCACATCCCCACCGTCCTTCGCCGCAATTCTCACATCCTCCACCACCCCCCACTTGCCAAAGACCGTCCGCAAATCCCGCTCAGTGATATCCACCGGCAGGTTCACTACAAATACGGTCCGCCCCTCTGGCAGCTCGCCCTCAACCTCTCCCGATCCTGCAGCTGCGGATTTTCCCTTGGATTTTCCCTGGTGCGCGCGGCAGTAGATGAAGTGCTCCACCTTGGTAAGCGGCTTGGAGGAGGAAGACGGCACAGGAATCGGGGAGGGGAGGAGGAGAGGCAGGGGGAGGAAGTTGGAGTAGAGCTTCGGGGTGGAGGATTTGAGAGAGGCGGGAAGCTTGGAAGCCTTTTTGGCTCTGGATGCTGGGCCGACGGGAGCTTTGGGCATGGTGGGCGTTTCTACGGGTGGTGTTTGGGGATGGAGAAGGTGTTGGTCTCTGGCGTTGTATGACAGAGGGCGAAGACGGAGACAACTACGGAGACAACTTTTGTGAAATCACGTGACTCGCCCCGCTTGTCCCCGCGATTTGGGGTCCACGGAGCCTAGTACACAGAAGGCACGCTCTCTTGCCGGCCATCGATATCGCACTTGTTTTTCCATCTCGAAATACACTTCCGCAACCACCATAGACATGTCCGCCGACGCCGCTGCCCCCCGCTCTGTGCTCCCTTATCCCCCTATCAAGAAGGACGCTCAGTTCGTCGTCCTCTCAGACTGGGTGAGCTAGCCTGCTAGTACTGCTACGTGAAGGGCGAGAGCGGTGGCTGACACGAGGATGCCTGACGGGTATTAAGGATGGAACTATCACCGACAGGGATAGCAATGACTGGCTAACTGACAAGCTCGGCTTCGGTTTCGAGAAGCGGTGAGTAGTTCGGGTTTTCCTATGCTCATCGCAGAATGGGCTCGATCTGACCCATTCGTCTCGCGTCATGCAGACGAGCTCTCAACATCGAGTGCCTCGAGGACCGCATATCGTTCCGGGACTCTTTCAGGCAGATGCTGGAGTCGATCCACCACCCTTTTGAGGAGTGCAAGGAGGAGCTCAAGAAGAGTGCGTTTCACGCCTGGTCAGAGCGTAGTCCACGATTGACGGACGGCAGCTGATGAGAACGCGCAGATATCAAGCTTGACCCGGGCTTTGAGAAGTTCTACTTGTGGTGCAAGGCCAACGGTATCCCCGTCGTGATCGTCTCCAGGTAGGCTCTCCCTCTCGGTTTATTCACTCTCTACGGGCCTGACACCTCACTTTCAGCGGTATGGCTCCCAACATCCGAGCTGTCCTCCGCACGCTCCTCCCCGGCCCTGATGCCGATGAGATCGACATCATCGCCAACGAAGTCAAGTTCACCGACCCGGAAGGCAAGGGCGACACCTGGGAGATCGTATTCCGGCACCCGGACTCGGGCTTCGGGCACGACAAGTCCCAGGCGATCTTGCCATACAGGGACCTCGAGCACAAGCCCACGCTGTTCTTCTGCGGTGATGGTGTTTCTGGTGAGTTACAAGTGGGTTCAGCGGGGAACAACCTCGATGATTGACACATGTGGTGGGAGTGTAGACCTGTCGGCGGCGAAGCACGCGGACCTGCTCTTCGCCAAGACCATGGCAACCGGCCACTCTGACCTCCAGACTTTCTGCGAGCGCGAGAACATCCCCCACGTCCCCTTTGTGGACTTGTGAGTGACTATTCTATTCTTGTGTCTTAGAAAAACTCGCGCTGATAGATCTGTTGCTGTAGTAACAAAGTCCTGGAGAAGGTTCAGGAGGTCGTCGCTGGCAAGACCATCCCCGAGGTCCTGGCAGAGGAGGGCAGCGCGAGCAAGTGATCGGTCGTTAGTGGCCGCGATTAACCCGGCGGCGGCGGCGGAGTAACGGCAATCACGCCTGTGGGTGTTGACGGGCAGGTATGCTCTGTCACTGTATCTGCATCAAACCCGTTAGAGATCCTAGAAGGAGTGTAGCATGCATGCGGTGTGTGGCGTCGTGTTGGCTAAGGAATAAGTCGCGTCTTGATGGTGGGCATTATTAAGCGATGAGCTAGCTCGATATGCATGCCACTTCTTTCAATCCCATGGCATGTACACTCCTAGGAGTTCCATGCACAGCGGATGGGGCGGAGAAGGTGAAGACACCAAGGCGAAGACACCAGTACGAAGCCTACCCGCAGGTGGTCACCGAATGCGAGGAGGCTAGCACGGACATGCGCGTCATGGCGACCTGTCGTCCATCGAGCTACGGTCGCTTCTGCTGCCTCTTGTTCTTGCCACTCAATTCCAGATTTACTCTTCTACCTACCCTGCTTCAGCACCCAGGAGCTATGTCCTGCCTCCTCCCCTCCTCCCGCCGCCCCGTAATCCGTCTCCCCGATGACCCCTCGTGGGACCCCATCCTTGGTCGCGAGAGGAAGACCTCCACCGCGGATGAGAAGTACGTGTCGTCCAGCTTGGACGCACTGGATTTGAGTGATGAGCTCGAAGAGCGTTTGAGGGATGCCAAGAAGGAGATAGAGGGGGCGAATCTGGACTGGTAGTGAGTACGGCTGCTCGTGTGGGCGAGGGCCTCGGGTCTTTAGCAGCTCACATGGCAGGCCACGAGAGAGCAGCTGGCGCTGACGCGGTGTGTTGGGCAGCGTGGTGCCGAGCGAGGATGAACACCAGGTGAGCCCAACATATGGCATGACGGTGTGGCTGTAGCTTAGCCTGGCACTGTAGAGTGAAGAAGTAGGCGAAACCGAGAAACGACGACAATACATCTCCGGGTTTGTCTCAGCTCTTCCTTCTTCCCATTGTCCAGCATCCAGCTAACCCCGGAGCACAGCTTCACAGGCTCAGCAGGAACAGCCCTCATTCCTGCCTCGTCATCTTCCCCCGCACTCCTATTTGTCGATTCGCGATACTGGATTCAGGCGGAGCAGCAGGTGCCCGAAGGGTGGAAGGTCGTGCGTGTGGGGTCGCAGGGAGGCGCCAGCGGGAAGGACGCTGTGGTGGGTGGTTGGTTTCAGTGGATCGTGAACGTGAGTCGGCGAAATGACGTGATATATATCTGGACGGATATGAAGCTAATTGGAATCTGCGACGATAGGAGGCAGAGGACGGGGCAAGGATAGGAATTGACCCCAAGCTCATCTCGCTGGGTACGTGCCGTTGACTCATACTGACCTGACCTCAAAGCACGCAGCTAACATCCTCGCAGACCTCGCCCGCTCCATCAAGTCCCTCCTAACAGAAACCGAATCCTCCACCGAGCTCGTGCCCCTTTCCTGGAACCTAGTAGACAAGATCCACACCCCCTCCCCGCGCTCCCTGGGCCCCATCCTGCCCTACCCCATCGACCTCTCCGGTGAGGACACCCCCTCCAAGCTCGCCCGCGTGCGCGGTGCTCTCTCCTCCCGCGCGTCATCTCTCACCAAGACCCCCCCCTCGTGGGTGTATATCCTCCCGACACTCCCGGCTATCGCCTGGCTGCTCAACTTTCGCTGCCCGGACGACATCCCTTTCTGTCCCGTCGCGTACGCATACGTTGTCCTGACGGACGAGCGGTGCGTGGTGTTTGTAGATGAGGCGAAGTTAACGGATAAGGAGCTGAGGCAGAGGTGGAAGGGAGAGAATGTGGAGGTGAGGGGGTACGGTGTGAAAGAGGTAGGAAAGTTTGTGCGGGAGATGGTGGATGAGGGGAAGAAGGAGATGCGGAACGGGGGGAAGGTGAAGGTGCTGGCGCCCAGAGAGTGCAGCTGGGCTTTGGCAGTAGAGTGCTCCCCAGTAAGCTACCACGCACGTGATGAACTCTCGGACCTGCATCTGACACCACACGTGGCCCCTTTCCTGGGCAGACTGCTATTCAAACTATCCCGTGCCCCGTCGATACCCTCAAAGCCGTCAAGAATCGCACCGAGCAGCAAGGCTTCCGCAACGCATATCTGCGCGATGGTCGGGCGATGGTCCGCTGGATGGCGTGGCTCGAGAAGACCATCCTGCAGGAGAACAGAAAGGTGGGCGAGTGGGCGGCGGCGCAGACTTTGACGAGGTACAGGGCGAAGGAGACGTTCTTTGCGTGAGTTTTCTCGTACCAGAACACATCCCGTGCTGGGGTGCTGCAATTGACACCTTATGTCATGACAGGGGTCTGGCGTATGAGGACATCTCGGCTTCGGGGCCCAATGCCGGTGAGTGGCAGCACTACAGGATCGATCATTATGCACTTGCTCAGACTAGAGCCGTCTTGGTACCATAGCTCTGCCGCACTATGCACCCCAGCGAGGCAAAGATCGACTGATCGACCCGGAAACAACCTATGTCATGTGTGTAGATCGAGTCTCGTGCTTGAATGTCCATGACGTGCTGACCAATTGGGCCACAGCGACTCTGGAGCTCAATACCTCGGTGGGTCGACTCGTCTCCCTATGAGCCCACCCACAGGACTGACGTTGTCACAGACGCGACAATCGACACCACCAGAACACTTTACCTGGGCAAGAACCCCTCGCCTGATATCAAGCGGGCATACACGCGTGTCCTCCAGGGTCACATTGCCGTCAGTATGAGTACCTTTCCCCGGGGGATGATTGCCGACCGGCTGAACATGATTGCCCGCGGCCCTCTGTACCAGTGAAGTCGCAGTTCCGTCAACTTACTGAGTGGCGAACCAAAGCTGACAGCGTGTGGTGTGCAGAGACGGACTGGACTTTGGACATGGGATCGGGCATGGCGTGGGGTCTTATCTTGCAGTGCATGAGAGTGAGCTGGGATGGAGGATCACGATTGGTATCTTTCGTGGGGTATACAGCTGACGTTGACTGGCAGACCCCATGTTCCCGCGCACGAGCGCCTTCGAGCCGGGCCACATCACCACCATTGAGCCGGGGTACTACCAGGAGGGCGAGTTCGGGATTCGGATCGAGTCAGTCTTGCTCTGCAAGCCCGTGGTGGTACGTGCAGCCTGTCCCTATCATCCCTGGTATGCTTACAGCTGATGAGGAGTACGAATCGCAGGTCCCCGACGACCCCCAAATGCTCAAAACGACCAACTTTCTCCAGTGGGAGCGCCTCACCCAGGTGCCCATCCAGACTTCGCTAGTGGACTGGGCATTGCTCGCAAAGTACGAGATGCGCTGGCTGAACGAACACAACCAACAGGTGCAGGAGGCGCTGGAGCCGCTGTTGCAGGCGGATGAGGATGGGGATGCGCGCGAGTGGCTCAAGAGGCAGTGCAAACCGCACAAAATCTGGCCTTGGGACGGGGTGTAGTGCGGAGGGCGCGTGTGTCGAGCGCGTCGAGTGTGAGCAGTTTTGTAGCATGATCGTAACCAGGCAAGTAGTACAAAGAAGAGAATAAGCGCGCACGGTCATCACAGAGATCAATGTCCGATGCATTTGACTATCTACCCAGCGCGCATATCCGGTACCCGCAGAGACGCCAACTACTCTAATTTATAATACGTACAAGGAAAGAAGAGATAACAACAAGCGTACGAACTAACTCCACGGATTCACCGGACCATATTGAAACTGCCGAGCCAGTCTATGTATCTTCTTCCTTGATCTTCCTGTACCCCTGTACCCCAAGTCTTCTCACTACCAGGTCCCGGGCAAACACCATTTCCCACCTGACACTGCCGCAACCCCCCCCCCCCCCCTTCCCTCCCTCCCTTTACTCGTTGCTCCTCGACCTCTTGGACCTTTCCCCGTCCTCTGCCAGCCCTGTCTTCCCGCCATCCTCCCTCCGCCTCTTGCCCGAGCTGCCACTAGGCGCCACACCATTCAACAGTGCCTCCCCGTCCTCCATCGTGAAGTTGACAAACATGTCATCCCCAAATGAGATAACCCCGAGCGCCCCAGACTTCATCCTGCTAGAGGGCGAGCGGGCCTTGGGGGCTCGTCGCTGGGGTGTGACCGGCAGATAGGGCGATGTAGTCATGCTAGGGGTGACGGGCATCTGGGTGTAAGCTGACACCTTTCGCCTGGAGGGCGAAGGTAGGCGAGCGATAGGGCGGCCCATCCCGCCCGCGTGGCCCGGGTGGGGCGGCGGGTGGACCCTGTGCGGTGCGCCGGGTGTACCGGTGAGCACGTACTGTGCCGGTGGGGGGTGGACAGAGATAAGAGGAGTGTGGGTGAGGATGGGTCGAGGAGTGATCTTGGCGGGCGCCATCAGGGACGAGATGGTCTGGGGGCGATTTGCAAACAGAGGCGGCTGCTGCTGCTGCTGCTGCCCTCCGCGCAGACCGAACGCCTCGGTCTCGCTCACGCGCCTCGTGCGCTTGTGGGAGCTCTCGCCCCCGGCGCCCGCGCCGTGCGCCTGTGTGGCAGAGCTGCCCGCGGGGGAGGGGAGGATGTCGGACACCGATCGCGCGTGCGTGCCAGGATTGGGGGTTGTCTCGGCGCGCTGCATCGAGATGGGCTGGGGCTGGGAGAGAGATTGGGTAGGGACGATGGTGGCGCCGTAGGGGCGAGAGTAGAAGACGTCGTCGGACGTGGGGGTGGGAGGATAGCCAGTGTCGCGGAACAGCAGCATGTCGGGCGACGGGGGGACGATGGTCAAGCCGTTGGCCACCGTGCGCCCGGAGAGAGACCGGGGGGTGGGCGTCCGAGGCATCGAACGAGGGAGGCTGGAGAAAGGGGAGGAGTTGTGCAGGTGGTGAGGGTTCGAGGTGTAGAGGGGTTGAGGCTCAGGTGGTCCCTCATAGTATGCCTGTGGGGCATAGGAGAACAGGGCGCGGGGTGGAGCGCTGCGCGAAGAAGGGGCATAGCCAGAGGAGGAGAGACTCCTGTAGATACGATACAGATCAGCTATGCTCGGAAATTGTCGATCGACCGCACACCAGCTCACCTCTTGGACATTGACTCAGACTTTGGTACGCTCAACATCCCGTCGCGTTCTCCACCATGAGAGCCCGGAGCCGACACCGGCCTGCTGGAATCATCATCGGGGTCCCGGTACGTCATCACCGCCATAGGGTCGACGGTGTGGCACTGGGACATCGGCTGGGATCCCTCGAGCTGCGGGGGGAAGGTGAAGGAGGGGAGGGTACCGACGGCGGCCTGCATCGCCAGTTGCCAAGGGGGGACGGTGTCGGTGGGAGGGAAGGAGTTGGGGCTGATCGCGGAGTGGTGGGAGAACGTCGGCATCATGTCCACCGACTGAGACTGGGCGCTGTCGGCGTCAAACGTGAATGTCTGCAGCCTGGGCTCGACCAGCCCAAAGTCGCCAAAGACATCATGTAGACCCTCCACAAGCGCCTCCTCATGCACATCCCCCATGCCCCCCCCCGCCTGGTGGGAGGGCTCCTCGAACGACACGGCCCCCCGACCAAAGTACTCCACACCAGCACCCTGGTCCTCCTCCCTCAGCGCGGGCATCGACACGACCTGCTTGATACGTGACCGCCGTGCGGAGCCGATGACCGGGTTGGACGCGATGCGGTGGGGTTGGTGGGAGGTGGTCGCGGGGGAGTAGCCGGCGCCAAGGCTGGGGGTAGACTCGTCCCACGAGAAAACGGCGTTAGGAGGGAGGTAGTAGGCGTGGCCTGCGGCGCCAAAGGTGTACTGGTCGACCGGCAGGCTGCTGAGGGACGGGGTGAGGGGGGTACCCAGAGTGTCGGACGAGCCGGACGACCTTTCGGTCCAACTGATCGTCTCTGGGTTATCAGAGTTGTTGCTTGTCCTCCGGGTGGGCGTGTGGAAGATTCCGATATCGCCCGACCCGCACTCCACGATGTCGTCCCCATACGCCTCGGTGACGATCTCGTGCGGGGCCGACGGTGTCGGCGACGAGATGTCGGAGGCGGCGCCGGAGAGGGGCGGCTTGCTGTCGAACCCGTCGAAGAGAGGGGGAGAGGAGAATTCGGAGAGAGAGGAGAAGGTGAGGAAGGAGTCATCCTCGAGTCGATCCATAGGATCAAACAAGAAGTCAGAGTCGAAGATGCAGGACATGGTGGGGGAAGAGGAGGGGAGAGGTGGGGACGTGCGAGGGGGAGGGGGGGGGTGTAGGGACTGCGCGTTGATGCAGGTGGGTGTCGGGCCAGCGACGGATGTGAACCCACGAGAAGACTGGCTTCTGATCGGGCAGTGATTTGAGGAGAAGAGAGCGGGCAGCCTGTGGGCGTGAAGATGAAGGACGGAGCGAGTCACGGCACAGCCAGTAACGATGGGGTGGGTGGGTGGAGACGGGGGATAGAGAGGTGGGAGGGAGGGAGAGACGCAGATTAGCGACACGGCGAAGAATGCGAGAAATAGGACGGACGACGGCGGGACTCACACGGTGGGTCCGGGGTATCGCAGTCGCAGTCGGCTGCGTGGGCGGTAGGCGGCGGAATGATTCTCGGCGACCTGAACCCAGAGACAACGCTAATTATCGGACCTGAACGATCAACGTACAGGGCGGATATGGGCGCGGCGGGGGGCGGAGGGGGGGGAGAGGGGGGAGAGGGGGGAGAGGGGGGAGAGGAGAGGATGGAGCGACGGGCCGGAAGGGAAAGGGCAACTTGCAAAGGGCCAGCGACGATGAGCCGGAGGGACGTTAAGGGTGAGGGCCGATTAGGATGCTGCAATGTTCCTGAAAGATCAGCCAGGTGGCAAATGTCACAACAACACGGCGCCTTACCTCGGCTCCCTAGACGCCTGTCTGTATCCCCGTGTACGGTACCAGGGATGAACCGACGATCCGATGGGACAGTCCAGCAGGGCGATCAAGCACAGGATTGCAGGGGTGCGGGGCCAGCCGACGGTTTTATGCGTGGACAGCGGCGGCTGATGGGCACTGGTGCCGATGGGTGGGATTTTCGACAGACTTTGTCTCGAAAGAAAGCCAGCCTTGCAGAGGAGGATTCCAGCTATAAAGAGACGAGGGGAGGCTAGAGGAGGGAGGGTGAAGAGGAGGGGGCGAACGATGAGCTGGGCTGCCTTTTAAAGTTGCTGAGGAGGCCAGGAGGGGAAGGCCGGATGTAGTATATACAGTTGTTTGAAAGGCTACAGACAGTTTGAGGGGATGTGGGCTGTCTCTGGATGAAAGGTGGGCGAGGCGATGTAGAGGCGGTGGACGAGCAACGATATATACAAAGTGTGTGGATCGAAGGGGGGCAGTGGAGTGGGCGGTGTCTATGATAGAGGGGGGGGGACCAGATATGTGGGTGCTGGCTGTGTGGCCGGCAGACCTCCGGCCAAAGGCACCACTCCACCCAGGCTCCGCTCGGCCCTCTCGTCTTCTTCCTTGCGTCGCGGCGGCTTCCATGGTTCCTCGACCTAAACCTTGTGCGGCCAGTCCCTCAATCCCCCCCCCTCGCCGCGCCGCCAGCGGGCCGCCTTCCCCCCCATCGATCTGGGCTCTCGAGCCGGTTCCAGTGCCGCGGAATATACTTCAGGATTGAACCCTTCGGTCCGACCCCAACAGATCTAGTTTCCCCTGGCGGTCGACGTCCCCATCATGCATACCACAATCGTACGTGATGTTCACGCATGGTTTTGGACGTGGATGACCTCATCCACTTCCGGTGCACATCGCTCTGCCATCGGCGGGCCCATCGTCTGCATACATATCCCTGACATATCGTGAGATTGGGACAGACAGACTCCCCTGTATATGCCATATTACATCATGTACCAGAAACGTAAACGGTCTGGTCTGCTGTGACCCACGCCATGTACCGCCGTATGTATTCACCGCCACGCACATGTCTTGATTTGAAACAGGTCTTGGGCGTGGGCATGTGCACTATTGAACGAATCGGCCGATTTTCCGCGGAGCAGATCGGCCGCTCGCGAAGGACGGTGTGTGGTCGGGCGAGCTCGGAAAGCGAGAGAGATATGGAGCACGGCCTCGTCGCTGGCTCGCTGGCTCGCTGCGTCGCTGCGTCGCTGCCGAGCTTGACAGCTGACAGCCGTCCGTCATCCAACGGGGCAACGTCCTCCTCGCTTGGCAGGATGCAGGCGGCGTTCCGGACGGAGGAGGCGCTCGGGCCCTGTGGCAGGGGCGGCGGCCCCTCCGGCCCTTGATCGCCCGCCGCCCATCACGATCACGCGCCCACGGATGCTCGCCCCGGCCCGCACGCACGGCACGCACGGTCACCCGGCCGTCGCTGCGCCCTTAGCCCCTGCGTGCACGGACCAGGTAGTCACTGTCCGCGGCGGCCCATTCCTCCGCCCTTCCCCCGCGGCCCGTCAGATCGCTCCTCCCCTCCTCCTCCGGCTCCGCCACGGCGCCGGCGCCTGCGGAGCCGCCTGCGGAGCCATGGCCCACTGAAAGACCCGCGTCACACTAGGCCCGTATCGGAGCCCTCTCTCGGCGAGCGGCGATAGCATACATGATATCTCTAAGGGCAGCCGCGATTAACCTCCGCAAAATTACACTCTCCTCTATCTCCATCACGCTATGCATATCATGGTCCCCCAGGGGCACCAGCTGTGCGAAGAACAGAGCGAAGAACAGAGCGGAGATTCAGGCGCGGACGGTCTAAGGCCGGGTGCCTAAAAAGGTTTTCCTGAAAAAGCAATATTCTCGGCCTGCAAGAACCTTCTGTGGCGGCTGGTCGCTTTTTGCAGCACTGACTTGCCTGTTGCATCTCCCCAAGCTCTCGCCCAGAGCGGGCGCCCCTCATCGCAGACGAGCTCGTCCCTGGACGATAGCGGGCGCGCCACATTGCGGGGCCGATCTAGAGAGGATCCGCAGAGAAGTACGCACGCAACTTGCCTCTACGGCTGCCCACCGCCTGATCACCTTTGGCGACGTTGGAGCATAGAGCCTATGCTGGCCCCGTCGCGTAAAGTTGCTTGTTCTTGGATTGCGGAGAGACTCTCCGGACTCCGGCTGCCTGCTCCATTGAGGAGGCCTCTCCGGCCCGGGCCCGGCCCCTATCCCAGAGAAATGCCACAACACAGAACATCCGCTTCATCTTGTACCAACTACATCGTACCCCGAGAACGATTGCATGCAGTCTCCGGAGCGCATGCACGGTAATGCATGTTGCTGAACCCGGGCTGCATGCCCATCCCGAGGGTTACAGTACAACGGCTTTTCATTCGCTGGCGTCCCCCCGCAGCCTACCCGGCCTCCCACGCTACCAGCAAGCGACAGCCACAGTCAGCTGACAAAAACACCACACCCACCTAGCCTGCAGGACCGAGCTGAGACATGCTCCACCCCCCCCCCCCCCTCCTCCCAGGCCCCGCCCCACAGCGTGTGTGCTAAAACGAGCTCCAGGATAACGACCTCACCACAATCTCTCCACCCGTGGTGACCTCATACACCGCTCTATCCTGATGACAACCTTCATATTACACCTCCGACACCTTGCTGCTTATACGCATGTATTCATTCGGGGCACCATACGACGTCGTCGATTTCAAGATATCGCATAGTATTGGTCAAACATGCATATGTGCGTATGGTTGTGGTGTAAGAATGCGATGCCCACGACAATCGGCAATCGAAAAGGTGGTGAGACACTCACTGGAATCGATCGTCGCTCGGGCATATGTATGTCCCTGTGCCGTTTCCTGTTACCAAGAACGGGCAATTGTGGCTGCTGACGTTCGCTACATAATGGCGGTCGCTCAAATGACACGCAAGGTACACGTCCGGCAAACGCTCCACCACCCCCGTTCCGCTCAGGGCCGGAGCGAGCCCCTCGTCGATCGAGATCCCCCCTGGCCGGACATCAGTGCCCGCCAAGGGTGAGATCGGTCAATATCGATGCAAAACGTCATGTTGACAATCGACGAGATGAAGATGGCAGGCAGATACAACTCCATGGCTGCACAAGCACCAAGCATAAACGCACGTTCGGCACTCGCACACAACGCAGTGGGCAGGGGAAGCTGTCACTGACGTCAGCAAGCAAGGCTACCACGTCTCAAGGTACGCTTCTCAAGAGGGCTGGCTGCACGCCAGGAGCTGGTTCAAATGATCGCTGGCTTGCTGACCGTCGACCCATTACTATACAGTTGTTACCGTGCTGCGGGAAGAGCCTGTCATGACATTCCAGATCGCTGGACGATACGATACGCAATCAAGGAAGGGCTTGGCACAAGGTCATGATCATGAATCGTCCTCGGCACAGGCATCTATACGCATATGCAAACACGTCACACATCACCGTGACACCAAAGGATGCACCACAATAAATCTCCACTCTCCACTCAGAACTGTCATGTTTTTCGGGTCAGTCGACGTCGCGCAGTGGCATCAAGACGGAGGAGGGAATGCGCACCTTTGACAAGTCACGACCAAAGATACCCCTCTTAACCCAATCGAACATCAACAGCAGCCTGGTCCTCATCGAAGTCTGCTCGGACCAGTAGACCCTACCACGTGACATGATGTTAGTTTGCCACTCTATGTTTGCTGTCCCGTCAAAGAGATGATCGCCAGAAGGTGTAAACTCACGATCTCCAAGCGTACATGGCCAACAGCCCACCGGCGAAAGACCATCCCTCAAAGTCAAACACTGCCGAGTTTCCGATATAAGCCAAGCTGCCCAAGTGTCGGTAGGAGAAAGGATGGAAGTAGGCCTCGTCGTCCATGTCGAAGATCTCGTTCTTGGTGAGAGTCTCGCGCTGCTTCGCGAGCTTGGCGAATTTGTTACCGAGATACTTGCCCTGCTGGGCAGCGACTTGCGCGGTCTGCGGGTTTCGACGTCAGCATTGGTCGTCGAGGAAGAGAGTCAGTCGGTAGGTCGCGTTGAGAAGTGACATACCGCCGGGTAGCTGGTGAGCTTGGCCTCCAACGAGCCGAGCAGCTCGGCAATCTCGTTCAATGTCAACTTCTCATCATTGTCCCGGTCATACTCGTCAAAGATGTCTCGCCTGGTGTGTAAAGATCAGCTGTAGTCCATCTGTGATGAGGAGCAGACGTGGGAATCCAGCAACGTACATCTTGACAAGCGACTTTTGGGCCAAAGGGTGCTTCTTCTTGATATACTTGACCATCTCCTCCCACTCCTCATAGTCGCTGCACCTCTTGTCAGTACCCAACCGACTCAAAACGCGCAGCCATTCTAGATCCAGGACTCACATCGACCCATCCTTGTTCACGTCAAACTTGTCCCAGAGCTGGTACAAGCGGTTCACCAGCTGGATCTGCACCGTGGCCGAGTCGCCCATAGCATAAACGGTGCCGTTGGGGGCGCCCTGCACGCGGAGGAACCCGTCGGTCTGGACTGCCTTGGAGTGGAACTGGTTAGGGAGGAGCTCGACGAGTCGTTTTGTGAACGGCTGCATGGCTGAAAGAGAGTGCATTGTCAGCACAACACTCCAACCGGATAGTCACAAGCACAAGCGACTCACCGATACCGGTACTCCAGAGAACAAAGCCAGCCTCGATCTCCTCGATCTTGGGCTTGGCGTCCTTGTTCTTTGGGTCCTTGATACTGAGCACAACCTTGTCCTCCTTCACTTCCTGGACACTACGATCCGTTATCGCATCAGCATACACTCGTGTACATCCGTCCCTCCCAGCCCCTCTCAGTTTTACTCACCGAGCAAAGGTGATCACCCGTACATCGTTCCTCGCGAAGCGCTTCTCGGCATACTCTGAGATCTTCTCAGAGTAGGTGTTGAGAATGTGGTCTCGGCTCTGCACGACAGTGACCTTGACCTCGTTCGTGAGGATCTTGGGGTACTAGAACCGCTTCGTCAGATTACTTTCTCTGCAATTATTATTAGGCGATGAACTAACGTATTTCAAAACGTCCTCAGCCATCATGTCCGCAAGCTCAGCCGCAAACTCCACTCCGGTGGGTCCACCACCGCACACCACGAACGAAAGCAACTTCTTCCTCTCCGCGGGGGTAGTCGTGGGGAGCGACGCCAGCTCCAGGTTATCTGAATAGGCTTACGAGTTAGCAAATCAAACACGGCTGATGGAATGTGCTGACGTACCCATGATCTTACGGCGGATCATCTGAGCATCAGGGATAGTCTTGAGTTGGTAGCAGTGTTCCAAGCCCTTGACGCCGTGGGTGTTGGTGGTCGAGCCGACAGCGATCACCAGCTTGTCGTCTGTTTGCATCTTGTCAGCACCGAAAAGTGCCCAGTGCCGAGAGATCAAGTTGGCTCACATGGTATGTAGCACCTCATTGTCCCCTCGGCTCCTCCATCCTTGGGGACCTCCACCTCGAGGAGCCTCTCGGCCATATCCAGATCGACGGCAGCACCCATCAAGTAATGCCCGCGCACACGTGCTACGAGCTTCCTCAGGGGCTCAACCAGCGAGCGAGGCTCAACGGTACCGACACATGCAGATGGAAGAAGAGGGGTGAAGGCAAAGTAGGTTTGGGGAGAAATGAGGGTAACATTGTATGCGTTGGCCGGTAGGGTTTGGAGGAGTGCGACGGACTGGGAGGGGAGGAGGATGTGTCAGGGTGGCACATTTCGCCAAAACTCCACTCCATAGCAGAAACCGACTTACCGCCCACCCACCACCGATGATAACGAGTCTCGGCTTCCCCTTCAGTATCCTCTTCGCGTCGTCCTCCTCCTCGTCCAGGTTAACCTCCAGGATCGGCAGGTTTTTCTTCCCGCCCAAACGAGGTTTCAGACTCAGAGGGTTGCAGGGCACCCTGTCCACGTGTCTCTCCGAATACGTGAACGCATCATGAAAGAGAATCACGCCGGTGATTACGAGCAGACCGAGTACCGACGAGAACACCAGACGGGTGCAGACGGCGGTGAGGGGGTACTGCTTAGTGAACGATGCGGATGGGAATGAGGGGATGGTCAGGGCCCTACTGATAAGCGCCGGGCGAGTGACCGCAAGTGATTCTGGTCGAACGCTGGACAGCACGAGCGCTGTGGTCGCCCGGGTCTTGCTCTGACCTATAGCTCTACTGGGTTTGGTGCTGATGGTCCGCACAGGAGAAATTTGTGCAGACCGCGCTATCGGCCGAAGAGCAGCGCCGCGTGCTGGGAGAGAGGCGATGAGAGGGCGGAGACGAAACATGGTGAGGGTGCACCCAGGCGGGCGAGGTTCGGCGGGATGCGGGAGGGCTGGAAGCCGTTGGGGGTGGTATCAGTGGACGATTTGAGACGATTTGAGCGGTGGACGAATGAGTTTCGAATGAAGAGCAGTGTAAATGAGAACTGCGTGTGACGGGCGCTAGGCTGTCTGTTGCCGTCGCCCCCCCGCCGCAGCTCACCAATCATCAACGTCATCCCACCTCGGGACCCTGGATACGTCACGTGACATCTCTGCGGATGGCAGTATAGCCGCTGGCGATTCTGCGAGGCGTCCCATAATAGCATTATAGCATACGTCTATATATAGTTATCGCACCTCTCTTGTATGACACATGGATACTCAGCAGCATCTAAGCACCCGGATCACAGCACCACGGCTGCCCCAGTAGTCTCCCCATCAGGCTTGGCCGCGGCTGCCGAGCCCTCCGACGACGCCTCTGCCTTTCCACCGCGGAAAAACACAGCAACGATGAGCCCGTTCAGGACGCACCACCCGAACT
>JANBXI010000106.1:0-39262 GCA_024271845.1 Cryptococcus sp. VH57_BW
CCCCTCCTCCCTCTCGCCCACCCGAACCCCCTCCAGTCACCGAACCCGGCATCAAATACACCTGCGACTTCTGCCACGTAGACATCACCCAGACCGTGCGCATCAAGTGCGCCATGAAACAGTGCGAGGAGGTCGACCTCTGTCCTGGTTGTTTCTGCGAGGGGAAAGAGGGACTGCAGCACAAGGCCTGGCATGATTACATGGTGGTCGTGAGTCTTGACCGCCGAGTGCCCTCAGACCTCCACCCACGTGTCTGCTTCCGTCGCTAACCCACACCCTCTCCACCTCTCCCTCTCCCTCATTCGACACAGGAACAAAACTCGCAACCGATATTCACCCCCGACTGGGGCGCCGACGAAGAGCTCCTCCTCATCTCGGGGCTGATCCAGAACGGCCTCGGGAACTGGGCAGAGGTCGCGGGGCATGTGGGCACGCGCACGAAAGAGGAGTGCGAGCGGCATTACCTCGAGGTGTATCTGGGGGTGGATGAGATGGGGAGGGACTTGAGGAAGGGTGCGGGTGCGAGCGGAGGAGACGCAAGGGAAGGAGATGGGGAGGGGGAGGGGGAGGGGGAGGACGGGCAGAGAAGAAGGAGAAGAGAGTTCATGCCTGTAAGTATCGTTTTCTCTCCGGTGTGGCTCCGCTCCCGTTCGCAGACAGCAGACTGGATGCTGACGAGAGCCCACTCCGTGCGCCGCACGCTCAGCCAATGGACAAGACCTTCCCGTACGACCCGGACGAGTTCCAGCAGAGGAAGAAGGCGCGGATAGAAGAGATGCGCAAGCCACATGGTAAGCCTGCCTGCCCTGCTTCTTGGCGACCTCTGCGTCAGCTCACCTGGCCCTCCCTGCCCCCCCCCCCCCCGGCACCCGCGCACAGCCCTCCCCCCAGCGAACGTCGCCCCCCCCGTCTCGGCCCCCACCAACCACGAAGTCGCCGGCTACATGCCTGCCCGCCTTGAGTTTGAGCACGAGGTTGAGAACGACGCCGAGATGGCAGTGAAGGATATGGAGTTTGGACTAGTTATGGGGTATGGCGGCGGTGATCAGCCCCCGGCGAAGGTTACGCGGGCTGTGGAGGACGACGATGAAGAGGACGAGGAGGAGGAGGAGGAGGAGGACGACGACGACGCCGGTGGGGGTGAGGACGAGGGCAAGCAGGCGGATGAGGGGGAAGGCGCGGAAGCCAGATCAAACGGCCACAGGGCCGCCCGAGCCGACTCGGGCGACGTCCAGGTCAAACCAGACCCCGACGACGACGACGAGCCCCTCGCGCTGGCGTACAAGAAGAACGGGCGGCAGCAGCAGCAGCAGCAGCAGCACACGGTCAAGACTGAGGCTGATGTCGACGAGGGCAAGTCCCAGGCGAAGGCCACGTCGAAAGACAAGGCCAAGTCCAAAGACGCCAAAGCAAAAGTGAAAGCAAAAGCGAAAGCAAAAGCAAAAGCAAAGGCGAAAGCGTCGGCCGAAGACGAGAAGGACCCGCAGCCCGTGGTGCTAGACTATGAAGACCCGGACGAACTCGAGGTGAAGCTCGCGATGATGGACATCTACTTTAGCAAGTTGGATAAGCGGGAGGACGCCAAGGAGATCATATTCGACAGGGGGCTGACCGAGCACAAGGCGGTGAGTCCGGTCTCTGTGTACTGTGTTCTCTTCCGGTGACTCGATGGGAGCGGGAGCGGCGCTGATGCGGACGTGCTGGGTGAGCAGATCCAAGCGATGGACAAGAAGCTCAGCAAAGAGGACAGGGACCTCGTCCATCGGTACAAGCAGTTTGCAAAGCTCCAGACGGCGCAGGATTTTGAGGTATTTGTTGAGGGTTTGATCTGTGCGTCTTCCTTCTCTCAAACCTGCCGATAGCGTCTTCTTGGGAGGGGGCGTCTGATACGAGGGATGGGGGGCTGACGTGCAGATTGGGGGGTAGACGAGCAAGCGCTGCGGAAAAGGATCACGGAGCTGCAGGAGTACCGCCGGATGGGCATCACCACTGCTGCCGAGGCGGAGCATTACGACAGCGTCAAGCTTACTCGCGTGGGTCGATTATTTCTTTCTGTGCGGACTGCGCGGACATTCGGTCGGTCTAACGTTTCAATTCGGTGCTGATGTGTTAACGGCATGATGATAGGCACTGGAGATACCCAACCAGAAAACCGCAGAGGTGCTGCCTTCAGGCGCGCGGGCGAATGCCGGCCAACACCGATTCCTGCACGGCGCGGTATCCACCCCCCCGCCGGGCTCTCTGCTCTCCCACGCCTCCTTTCACGGCGGCGGCCACGCGCACGACACCAAATCCCGGGAGCCCACCCCGCGCGCGCCCCCGCCCCCGGCAGCAGGCCGCAAGCCCCCCGCCCCGCTCAACCTCGCCAACTCTGCCTCGCTCGACCTCCTCTCCCCCGACGAGCAGTCCCTCTGCTCCACCCTGCGCGTCCTGCCAAAACCGTACCTCACCATCAAAGAACTGTACATCCGGGAGAACGAGCGCCGCATGGGCCTGCTCAGGCGGAGGGACGCGAGGAAGATGTTGAGCATCGATGTCAACAAGAGCGGGAGAATATTCGATTTTTTGGTCCAGAGTGGGATGCTCGTCTTGGCGTATGAGCCAATGGGGAAACATGGCAAGGGCGGCGGCGCGGCGGCGGCGGCTGCACTCGGCGGCGTACCCGGTGCCCCCGCGCCCGGCACCATCCCAGGCGCTACACCCGCAGCCCTCCCCAGCACCAACGCCACCCCCGCTCCTGGAGGCGGCGGCAAAGACATCATGGTGGAGCGGGTGAACATGGGCGTCAATTTCCCCGGGGCGGCGAATGGGGTCGGGAAGCCGTTTACGCACGAGATACGGCTTGCGTGAGCGGTGGCGGGTGAGTGGGTGAGCGGAAGAGAAGAAGGGAAGACGGTGTGTTTGTGGGGGGGGGGGGGGGGGTACGTATAAATTATGTAGATTGGTCGGGTGCAGGGGGTGTGGGAGTGTAGAGGAAGAAGAATAATACAAAATTGCGTGGTCAACAAGTCACGTCCGGCCTTGACTCTTGGGTTGTACTCGAGCTATGCATATATCTCCCAACATGCGAGTACGTGCTGCTGCGCGACCGACCCACTCACTCGTAACACTCCGTCCTCAGCCCCGCACTATCGGCGACCCGTCATCAGTTGTCTATCCTACACTTTGAAGAGGCCACCTGCTACACCCCGACCCCGACCCCGACACCGACACCGACACCGACACCGACACCGACACCCCCGACCCAAATCTCCGTAACCCCATAATCCTCCGCCCCGCGCACCTCATCCACAAGCACCATCCCTACCCCCCGCTCCGCCAGCATCCCCCATAGATCGCGCTCGGCAGTGTCGCGCTGTTTGTACGCGAGGACCAGAAGAGGAGGGCCTCCCGTGTGGGCGGCGGGCGGCGGGCGGAGGAGCGCGGTGAGGGTTGCGAGCAGGCAGGGGAATGAGTCGGTATTGTAGGTCACGTCCGCCGCGCTATCTCGCCCAACCGCAACCGCCACGCCGAATGCCCCGCGTCAGCATCGGCTTCATGTCTTGTGCCCACACACCCGGTGCCCACATACCGGGTGCCCGGGGGTGTAAAACCGGGGCAGCCAAGATGGACTAGTGAGGTACTCTGGGTGGGGGAGGGGGAGGGGGGGGTACTCACACAATTAACTCGGGCCAGTCGGTGGAGACCCACCCTGGCAGGGGGGCTTCCCAATCAAGTACATTTGCGTCGATCCGCACTGCCGGGTACGGGGGGGCATGCTCGGCACCGTTCTTGTCCGCTCCGCTGGCGTGGTCACTGGCGGAGACGCTGGGTTCAGGCGGCGCGGGCGGCGCGGGGACGCCGTTTAGGGAGAGGTTCTCATTCATCAGGGGAATGGCGGTGTCTGGCGGTTGAGGTGGTCAGTACAGCGGTGACAGCATGATATGAGGGCATGGGTACGTGATATTTGATAGGGACGAGGAGAAGATGAGGGAGGAGAAGGAAGGGGGGCTCACCAAGGTCGGTAGCTGTGATCTTGCGCCAGTCACTCATCCTCCCCTGGGCCTTCTCAAGCGCCATCCCAAGCACGATAGATACCAGCCCTGTACCACTGCCTGCACCACCACCCCATGCGGCATGTCAGCAAGCCCCCTAGCCAGTGATCCATTTACCATTTACAGCCAGCAAATCACGAGAAAGACTCACCAAGCTCGACCACTCGCAGCGCCTCATTCCTACTCAACAAGCCCAGCACAGCAAGCCCGAGCGGGTGAACCTCCGCAGTGCTGGCCCCACCCGCGCTAGGAAGGTACTTCCAGAACCACGCCGAGAGAGCTAGACCCGAGTCCCAAATTTTCTGCCAGAGGAGTCAGTTCGGAGTTTACTTGGTAGTCATCTGAGCTGCAGATGGCTGCTGCCAAAGTTGAAGCGCGAGGGATGAACTGACTTTATCCAGGTCGAACGACGTCTGCTCGACAATTCGTAACCGTCCTTCACCTTCTTCGGGGAAAGTCCCACTCCCAGCTGACGGTAGCTCCCACTCGCGCAGAATCCTCCCCTGCTTCGCCCCATCATCTTCTCTCGCTTTCCCCTTGATCTTCCCTGCCTTGCCCTTCACCTCCTTCTCCTTCTCTTTCCCGCGGCTCTTGACGGCACCCACGCCCGCGCCTGCGCCAGCCCCTGCTCCCCGTACCAGTGCAATTCCCTCACTCCATACGCCCAGCACCCGTGGCCCGTCAATCAGCTCCAACAGCCCCGACGATGGCCCACCTTCCACCGCCCTAGTCCCACCTCCACCACCACCCCCACCCCTACCCCGGGTAACAGGGGCAAAAAGACCAAGGCGCCACGACTCCCCCAGCTGCACTTTCGCCGGTAGGGGTACAAGCAGTGGCTTGTACGTGCTCGCGGGCGGGAGGAAGGTGGTTAGTGTTTTGCTTGGAAGAGGGGGTGCAGGGGTCGGGAGGAGGCGTTGCCATGTGTAGTGTATTGATGTGGGGTCGTAGCGGAGTCTGTGGTGATAATACAGTTCAGTTACCGTGTGTTATTGAAGCATGATGGTTGGTTGGGGTGCTAGATGAGGGCTATGTAGAGGTCGGGCCGGTAGGTGACGGCGAGACTCACTCTGTGCGCAAGTCGTTGGCGACCTGCGGGGTGATGGTGATCCCCTCGCTGGGGAGGGCGACCGTCACAGGCGGAGGACGCAGGAACGAGATGTACCAGTACATCGTACTGGGGGTTCCCGGCTCGGGTCTGCGGTATGCCGGTCAGAGGTGCAGGGAGACTGTGCCCTTTGAACGGGGGCGATACGATGACGGCCGTTGGCAACAACATGTATGTACGTACGAAGGGCCAAAAGTTGTCGAGCGAGGCACCTCCACTTCACGGGCAGGAGACAGACGCGAGGGATGGGTCGATCGATGTTGACGTTTGCTCTTGTCGTGACCATGCACAAAGCTGGCGAGCACAAATGGCGCTCGTGGATTACAACTCATCGTCTTCGGCGAGTGAGGGAGAGGAGGAGAAGCGGGTCGTGGAGAGGACTGAGACGGTGAGAATCCCGCCGGCGAAGAGGTCAGCTTTCTACATGACGGCCGGGTTGTGTCATTCGGCGGGGTATGGAAGCTGACGCGACACAGGCAAAGACGACTTCCATCACTGCCCTCGAGCTTCAACACTGGTATGCAGACCCTCTGAGACTGTACACAAGAACTGGCGCTGAGAGCACTGCCCAGCACCGAAAGACGACCCGGCGCTTCATCAAGGCCGGACCCGCACCCGGCGGTACGTCGATGGCGAGTACAACACCCACGTCTACCTCTCCTGTGCTTGCCTTACCTCGACTATCGCATCCTACGCCCCCGCTAATATGCCTCAGTACCCATCCCGGACTCCCTCCTCAAGGAGCTCACCTCCCTCCTCGCCCGGCTTCCTTCGGCCGCCCACCCCATCCACTCCCTCATCCCTAGCGGGCTGCACATCTCTCTCACTCGGCCCATCCCGCTCCGGCGCGATCAGATCGCCCGGTTTCACTCGTCCCTGTGTGCGCGACTGGCGAAGGTGGGGGGATTTAGGCTGAGCCTGGCCGGCGGATTGAAGACGTATATCAATGAAGGGGAGGGAGGGGGACGTGGGGGGAGGGCGTTTCTGGCACTGAGGGTGGGGGCTGGTGCGGTCGAGGTGAGCTGTTCTCAAACTTCAGACGTAAACATCAGCGCTCGTGGATGAAGGGCTGACCCAGCATAGCTCAAGTCCATCTTGGAAAACACTCTCCACCCAATTCTCGAGGTCGTGCACCTCCCAAAGTACCACGAGAACCCAGAGTTCCACACCTCCATTGCGTGGACACTCCTCGGCACGCCTGGCGAGGAGAAGCGGTTGCGGTCGGCAGGGGTGGAAGCAGCAGGTGATTCTGATCAACTTTCATTGCGGACGAAGGAGGAAGGTGGGGAGGGAGTAGAGGGGTCGCCGTTCTCGCATGAAGTGCTGGAGAAGCTCAACTTGGAGTTCGAGGAGAAGATCCTGGCGGCTCAACCTACCGGAGGGTGGGATGTCGACTGTGTACACCTGAAGGTAGCGAAGGAGGTCATGATCATTCATCTCATGACATGAGTCTTGCCATATATGCAATGTGCCATCTATCAGGAACCACGTCTACTCCCTCCAACCATGTCCCCCGTTGATCGGCACCGGTACCGAAACGAACCGGTTCAGCACTTCCGTTTCCCACTCCTTGTAACCCCCAGCCCACCGTCTTTCCCTCACGGCTGCTTTGCTCCACTGTGACTCAAACTCCTCAGCAGTTAGCGACATCTGGTCCTCCTCCTTCTCCTGCTGTTCCCTCTTGATCATCTCTTGGCGCTCCGCCAGCGCCCTCTCAAACACTGCCCAGGGCACGGACCCTCCTGACGGGCCCGATGCTGCGGGCGGCGCCTCGCTCTCCCCCGCTGCCGACGCCGACAGCACATCCTCGTCCCCGAAGAGGCGGAACTGCCCTTGCCTCGTGCGCGTCAACCGCACGACGTGCGCGGCGCACCCGACGGCCAGTCCAATGTCGTTCACGAGCGACCGGACGTACGTCCCGCCCGAAACCGTCATCCGGAGCTTGAACGTCGGCGGTATCAGCCCCGTCTTCGGGCTGACCTCGGGGTAGTCCGGCGCATCGAGGTCAGGGACCATGGGCTCCCCTGCCGATGCCTCGGGCTTGCTTTGCGCGTCGTGCACAATAGCAGTGAGCTTGCGGAAGACGTCTTTCTCGCTGGCGTCGAGGCGCTTCTCTGGCCAGCGGTACTCGTGGCCGCCGTCGCCCGGGGTGACGGAAGCAGGGGTGAAGTCTAAGAGCTCTATGGCAACATTGCACTTGCGCGCGGGGATGGGGCGGGGGAGGGGCTTGGACTCGCGGGCGTACTCGTACAGGGGCTTGCCGTCCATCTTCAAAGCAGAGAAGCTGTTGTGCTGTCAGCACATAGTAGCGTGGGAGTGCCGGGGAGAGTTCGTACATGGGGGGAACCTGCTCAATGTCACCGCGGAAGCGGTCCAGCACACCCTCGATAGTCTCGCGGGTGACGTGCTCCCAAGCAGCGGTGAACAGGATAGGGTCATCAGAGTCCATGGAAGTGGTGGCGGCGCCGAGCATCCCGATAGTCTCGTATTCCTACACAGCCACACTGTCAGCAGATTGACCCAATGGGAAAACGGTGGCTTCCAGCTCACCTTTGAGCAGTCGAGAAACTGGGTCAGGTGCTTGGTACCCCTGTTCACGCCGAGCACTGCCAGATCGGTCAGCTCTGTCTTCACCACAGCAACCTGTCGAGAGAGCTCACCCAGAACACCATCTGCGAGAGGATCCAACGTGCCTCCCTGCCCGATTTTGATGCCATGCTGTGTCATGTTCCTCTTGCGCTTGTCTCTAGGTTGCTGCTGCGCCCTCTTCTCGGGATCGTCGAACAACTTGGAGTCAATCAAGAGCGGTGTGATCGCGTCAATGACCCTCATCCTGCAGCAGTCGTCAGCAATGGAAACGTCCAGATAGTGGAATCGAGCGTACGAGGACCTGCCTGAGGGCTTGGCGATTGGGACGAGCCCATTGAGGGGGAGAGTGGGGACGGAGGGGGCCTTGGGCATTCTAAGACGCGGGTTGGGGAAGGCTGCTGGTACACCTGCTGCTCGTATGAGAGCGGCGTTCGGCGCACGGATGAAGGGTGGCGTGGTGGGCAGGATCTGTTCGCTGGGGAGTAAGATATGGTCGAGGAAACAGATATCGATGCTTGCACTTGTTGTACTATTGATTACTTGTCGGTCATGGCGGATCTCAGCAACTTTTGGCCAGGCACCTCGTTACGTAACCACTCCTCACGCCGAGTGCGTTGACCAGAAGCTATAGCTCTTGGTCGCGAGCTCATGATACTCATGATAGCAGTTCATCATTGCAGACCACGGCGGCCATGACAGTCCCCCCGGCAGCAGCAGCATCAGCGGCCTTCGACGCTCCCTCTTCCTCCACCACACATGTCAAGCAGTACCGCCCGTACTTCACCCCAGCCGAGGTCGAGCGGCTCTCGGCAAAGCAGCGCGGCAAGCTGAGCGTATCTCGCGAAGAGCGGGTGCGGCAGCAGGCCTGTGGGTTTATCGATGCTGTGGGGGTGAGGTGTGGCTTGTGAGTGTGGTCATGGACCCCTGGTAGAACTTGTGACTCACTGATTCCCGCATAGCCCTCGGAAAACTATCGCAACGGCCCAGACGTTGTATATGAGGTTCCACCTCTTCTTCCCGTACAAGGATTTCAACTACACCGTGAGATCGCCCCGATGACTCTGCGGCTATCAGCACGCTGACAAGTACTCTCTACCTATCCAGGACGTATCACTCTCGACGCTCTATGTCTCGTCCAAGCTCCACGACACGCTCAAGAAACCGCGCGACATCATCCTTGCTTCCTATCCGCTTCGTTTCCCCCAGCTGGTCCGAAAGGGCACCATCGACGCTGTTGCTGCGGAGGCACAAGGGCTGGAGCACGAGCGGCAACAGGTTCTTAGCATTGAGCGGCTGGTGCTGGAGAGCATTGCGTTCAAATTTGGTGTGGACGATAGCCTGGGGGTGGTGCTCAAGATTGGCAAGAAGCTCGGGTGTGAGTTGGCTATGCGATCGTTCCATGCGTATGGACACCAACTGATGGCATGGTAGTGGGGAAGGATATGTGTCGGGTCGCTTGGAGGGTCGCCGTCGATTGGTAAGTTTTTGGAATACCACATCTGGACGTGCTATGGCTAAGCCTCGCTGTGCAGCCACCGGACCCCTGCGCCGCTGTCGTACCCCCCACATATCGTCGCTCTCGGATCCTTCTACGCCGCCGCACTGTTCCTCCTCGAGTCGACTCTAATAAATACGCATGATAATGAGGAAGGAGAGGAAGATAAATCTGCGGCTTCGATAGCCAATCTGCTGGGGAACAACGGGGAATGGGAGACGAGTCTGGCAGCCAGTGTAGGCCATGTCGATGGTGAGCGCTTCCCGCACCTGGACCACGAACGAACCTTTGTGGCTAAACCATCCACCCATATCATGCAGAAATCGTTCACTCCCTGATAGACCTCTACCACACCATCCTCTCCAACCCCACCGAATCTCAATTCCACACCCCCTCCCCGGCCTCACCGAAAGAACCCCTCGCATCCACCTCCATAACCTTCCCCTCCGCCCTGCCTTCTTCCACAGCGTTTACCCTTCCCGGGTACTGGACCCTGCAGACGCTCACGGAGCTCAAGATCCAGCTGCGCAATCGCCGGGCCGGGGAGGCGCCCGCCGCGGTGGGCTGGGCGGGCGTGAGGGACGAGGGGTACGATGAGGCGGCGGAGGAGGCGGCTGATGGAATGGGGAGGAATGACGCGACGGTACGGTTCGTCTGGGATGGGGAGCTGCCCGCGGTGAGGTCCGAGACAGCGCCGGAGGCTTGAACTTGTGTCTTTGTAGGGAAGCGCCTTCACAGAGTATGACGGACAGAAAAACAAATGCATTATATAAACATAGTTAAAAGGTTGATCTCGCTACATTCTTGGGCTACATTCCTGGTCGACATCGCAAGTCTCTCCGCCCCCCCTGCTCCACAGCGCTCGGGCAGCTAACCCGCCCTTGCAACTGCCACTCCCCGTCCCAGCTCCAGCTAGCTGCGTGCCTTCACTGATTGATACAGACGCTCTCATGGAGCAAGCCGCCCTAGTGCACAGCCTAGTGCTGCGGGGCCTTCTCGTTGTCGACCACCCTCTCCTCGTAGGGCAGGTCGTACAAGCTGTAGCTCCACTTGCCGTTGTTGTCGGCCACGAGTATGGGCAGGAAGGCGAGGTAGATCAGGTCGAAGCCGAAGAGCATCCAGCCGAGACCCTCGACGCCCTGCAGATAGAGAGATATAAGAGAGTGTTGTGTCAGTTTTATTTGAGGGAGAGAGGGGTATGTGATGGGATGGATGCTCACGCGAAGGACCCCGCACAGGTCAGAGTTGTCTTCGAGCTCCAGGTTGCAGTACTGCGAGTGGTGGCGGAGGACCGTTGTGGCGACGATCGCACCTGGCGCCGTCCATCCGTATCAGCATCATAGCGCCAGCGGCTTCGACTACCCCGGAGACCCCGGGCACCTGGGGCACGAGTACACTCACCAAAGTTGTAGCACGCGAAGAAGACGAAGGCCAGCAGCACGGCCGAAGCCTTGAAGACGACGCCCTTACCGCTCTTGGCCAGATACCAGAGACACCAGCAGAACTGAAGGATGGCGAGGACGATCAAGGCGATGACGGCTGGGGGGCGGGTATCGCTGTAGTGGCGAACCTTGATGATGAAGATGATGTCGATGATCCACTGTGGGTTTGAGAGGCGCCTGTCAGCGGAGACCGACATCGGAGGAACCTCAGGAGGGGGGGAGGGGGGCTCACGCAGGCATATGACACGAGGAGGACCAGTGCCAAGAGGAGACCTTTGAGCGTACGGAGTCTGTATGGGCGCACCGAGCGTCAGCCAGGGGGACGGACTCGGCGGTGCGCGTAGGCGACTCACGAGAGGACAGACATCGTGGCGAAGACTGTAGTCGTAGATGGTGTGGGATGGGGCGGTGATTATACTTGTTGTATCTTTGCGTTGCAGTGATTGGCGTGAGGTGAAGAACGGACCGGCCAGCGACGGGCGTCGAGGGTTATATAGACAGCGGAGGATGCTATATTCGGCCATGCTCTTGGCCAGTGGAACGAACATTCCAGACCGTCCGCCATCGTCTCCGACCACTTGCGTCATAACCACACTAAGCGTGACCACACAGGCAACGCCCGGCCTACGTAGGACGCCCTCGGTGTGTGGGTCGCTCCGCCGGCCGCGGTGGACATGAGTGGAACGGGGTGGAGGTGGAGGGGAGTGTCATGCCGGCCGAGTGATCTTGGCGTGCGACCCCGTGTGCTTCCTTCCTTCCTTCCTTCCTTCCTTCCTTCCTTCCTTCCCCGCCCCGCCCCGCCCACTGGCGCCCTCCCGTCCACTGACGTGTGCGCAGAGGACGACGGGTGCTGGCGGGTGGAGGTGGTGGATCCGTCGGACGGAAGACGTGTTCGTCCGCGGAGAGAGCGGCGGCGGCGGGAGATTCCGGAGGACACTGAGCCTGGATGCTGTTTGGTTCTGCCGCCTTGCACACGCCATGACGTCATCGCATGCGTCCGCCTTGGGCCGCTAGGCACCATCTTACGTCATCGCCCCTCGGCGCGTCGCCCGTCGCTCGACCTGTGCCCATGTCCATGCGATCTCACCCCGCACTTGTCTTGTCAGCACCAACCGCGACGACGTCGGCCCGCTGCTGCATCCTCATGACCTTGTCTCTCGACTCCACCGCCAGGCTCGCCAGCGGCCACCTTATCCCCCGCTTGGGCTTCGGGGTATACCAGGCCCGAGGAGCCGAGTGCGAACAAGCCGTCAAGGACGCGCTCGCGGCCGGATACCGCCACAGTGAGCTACAGCCCTGTCCTGCGTCTGTTTGTAGACCCACAATGCCGCTGGCTGACTAGCAGAATCCAGTCGATAGTGCACAGGCCTACCGCAACGAAGGAGGTGTGTCAGCGGCGGTCCCACCGCATCGTAAGAGGGTGCGCTGGCTGACAGACATACCGTCCTCCAAGCAGTCGTCGGCCGTGCTGTCGCATCCATCAGCTCCTCGCTCCCTCGCTCCTCAGTCTTCATCACCACCAAATACATGGCCACACACAAGGTCTACCCCTCCCCGGACGTCCTCACCCATCTCCGCAAGTCGCTCAAGCTTGTCGACCAGTCAGGCTCCGACAAGCCGTATATCGACTTGATGCTCATCCATGCGCCGTGGGGCGGACATGAAGGGCGCAAGAACAACTGGGAGGCGTTGGTGCACGCGCAGAAAGAGGGCTGGGTGAGGGATATTGGGGTGTCCAACTTGTGAGTGAGACCGGATCCCTGTCGCCATACGCGTCTCGCATCGCCGCCGCTTCCTCTGACTCGGCGGCGTGCGCAGCGGCGTACGGCATCTGCAAGAGCTCCCCAGCCCCCGACCGGCCGTCAACCAGATCGAGCTACACCCTTTCTGTCAGCAGCGCGACATCGTCGAGTACTGCCAGAAAAACGACATCATCATCCAGGCGTACTCCCCCATCATCCGTGCAACAGAAGAGTACTACCAGGATCCCGTACTGGTGAAGGTGGCCAGGAAGCATGGAAAAGAGGTGGCGCAGGTGCTGGTCAGATGGAGTCTCCAAAAAGGGTATGTCCTGTGATTCCGCATCGAGTGACTCAAACTCGCAATACTCACGTGTGCTCACATGTGCTACTGTCCCACCTTGAATGGCTCAGCTATGTCCCTCTACCCAAATCTGTGACCCCTTCCCGCATAAAGTCAAACGCCGATGTGTTCGACTTTGAGCTTGACGAGCAGGATATGGACGCGATCAATGGGCTGGACAAAGGCTCGGCGGGCGCTGTGACCTGGAATCCCGTCAACTATGCCGCCGACGATGAAGCTGGCAAGTGAGCAAGGACGGTGTGGTGCTGCGGCTATGGCCTGCTTCATGGGATACGGAATGCGCCGCGTGTCACTTATATAAATCGGTATGTCTCGCATCTCTCGGGTCAGGCTCGCAGCCCCAGCCCCAGCCCCAGCCCCAGCCCCAGCCCCAGCCTCAACCTCACCTACAGTGTTTGTAATTTCGACCCCAATATGAAAGTACCATCCATGCACGTCTCGTAATCTGATACTAGACACCCTCTGGAAAGATATGCACACAACTACAAAGCCCCCCCACCTACCACGGATTCTCCTCCGCCAACTTCTCGTCGCCCTTCCTCTTCTCAAGGTCCGCATCAAAGCCCCCACCGCCGCCCGCGTTACTCGCGTTGAACCCACCCCCGCTCCCGCTCCCGCTGTCACCCCACGCATTCAAAAGCTCCACAGGATGAGGCCTCGCCGGCGGCGCCTGCCTAGGGGCTCTCGGCTCGGGCGTGCCCGAGCCCGTCGAGCCCGAGCCCCACGCGTTCCACGAAAAGGCAGTCTTGAACCCCGCCCCGGCAGAGAGCGGCGGGGAGACATCAGCCCTGGGCAGCGGGCTGGGCACTTGAAGTGGCGCGGGAGCGTCCCAGCTCGGCATGTTTGGCATGTCGGAGAGCGACATCTGCCTGACCTTGTTCGCCGCGATATCTCCGTCGTCTTCTGTGACACCATCGCTTGCGACAGCGACGAACTGGGATGCCGACGCACTCCTGGCCGCTGTAGGTACCGTATGTCCCGTAGGTGCCGTAGGTCCGAACCAGCTCGCGTCGTCGGGAAGAGGCGGTGACACCTGGATGGCCACGGGGGGGGGAGCCGAACCGCTCCTCTCCAGAGGCGCGCGGTACTCCAAGGCAGAGACCGAGGGGAGCACGTTCGGGCGTCGCGCCTCGGGCTGTTTGAGCTTGTCGACGTCGATTTCCTTCCCGAGCTCTTTCGAGATCGCCTGGAAGTCGAACCCAGCAGTAGCCGGGATAGCTTTCACAGCCTCTGCCTCCCTCCTCATCGCTTCTTCGTGCTCCTTCTGCGCCTTGGCCACAGCTTCCTTCACCGCCGCCTTCTCCTCCTCCGTCCTGGGCTCGGTGAGCGTCCCTCCGGACAGATCCCCGAGGTCTGCATCCTCCTCCTCCCGAGGCGGAAGCTCGTCGTCCGCCAGCTCGTAGTCGACAGCATTGCCCAGTCCAGAGCCGCCAGACTTCTTCTCGGGGTTAGGCGTGCTGCTGCCCGACGTCGAAGTGGAAGACCGCGAGGGGAAGATGCCAAGGATCTTCTTCCTGTTCTTCTTTGCCTCCTCCTCGGCTTCGTTGACTATCGTCCTCTCCTGGATGCTCATGTCCATCTCAGGATCCTGTGCCACCGCCATCTGTCAGTACCGGCCCCACCACCAATTCCATCACACGACACTCACGTCAGGCTCGTCAAAGTAATCCGCCGTTACCGGGAACCCGACCTTTGCCAACAGCTGCGGCATGCAGCTCCTGTAGCTCATGTGCCCCGTGATGATATCCGTCGCATCCACATTTTCAAGCCCCTGCACAGTCTCCACAGGCCTCAGCCCAGCGACCGTGTTCAGCCCGCCCGTCGTCGCGCGGAAAAGGTACCCCAGCATCCAGTCGTTCGTCGCGTACCCATTGACAAACCTCCCTGCCACTACACTCCGCACGTCCAGCCATGTAGTCCTCGAGGCCGTGACGGTCGTGCCAAAGATGAAGACGTCTTCTACAAGACCATACGCCTTTTGCCGGGCGAGCTCCACGAGGGCGTAGAAGATAGCGCGAGCACCGAGCGAAAAGCCAATCAGGGAGATGGGGCGGACTCCCGCGTGGCGCTGGATGATGAGGTCGGCCAGGACGAGACCTGCTGCGCGTGCGCGATCAAGGGCGTTCGACCACGGGTTGTCGATCAGATAGCCCAGCTTGGTCAGAACTGCGGATGAGCTCGGTCAGCAATGTCGACAAGGAAACACGATTCGAGACACCCACTGATAGGCCACTGCAAAGCACTCAGCAACGCCGTCATAATCGTAGCCTGCAGCACTTGCTGCCCGACCTGCGTCAAGATCTCTCCAGTGAGGATCTTGAGCGCGCTTCCCATCTCGGCCATCATGTCAGGCTCCCACAGCACAGAGAAGACGTCGCCGACGATCGGGTCGATCACCGAGAAGGGCAGCCGCACGTCATCGACTTTGCTGGCCATGAATCTGCATTGATACAAGTCATGTCAGCCCAAGCCACCACGATTACACTATCCAGTGTCGCCACTTACCCTCCTACGGTGATATAGCAGTTCACGCGCTTGTTGTTATGCAACGGTTTGAGTTCAAAGGTCCTGACCTCTCGCGTCCGCTTCGCCATACCCTGTCCCGCGATATTCGCGCCTGTGAGGACACCGCCAGTAGTGATCATGGCGGCACCGCCAGCACCCGCCAAGAATCCGCTCGTCCCTGTGATGCCGACGGTTGCAAACGCCGTTCCTAGACCGGCACCGATAAAGGGCGCCATAAGGCCAGCCGACAGACCGATGACCAGACCACCGCCTATCAAATACGAGGCCGTCAGTGATGCCCGTTCTTTCTACCCTGTCTTGACGCACCGACAGCAGCCAGCCCCATCATTGCATATCGCTTGTTCCTCGCCGCCTTCCTCCTTCCCTCGATGATGGCATTCTGCCCCGTCTTCTCCACGCTCTCCTGGATCTCTAGCGCCTCAGTCACGCGGTTTTCGAACCTGACGACGTCGAGCCAACCAAACCCAAGTGCGGCAGCAACATGCTTCAGGAAAGCACGTGATCGCGCATCAAAGACCGAGTCGGCGATGAGAACGAGGAAAAGATCACAGAGCTACATATCGCGAGTCAGCAGCCACGATCGGCCCTTGGCACAAGGTCTGAGATCACTCACAACTGTCCACCGGATATCCAGCGTCACCATCTCATCCGTATTTGACAGCGAAGTCGATACGCCAGGCAGCGCAGGGAGAGATGCAGGGGCGTTAGGATCATCGTCATCAGACAACACTGTGTTCTCTCCCGTCGGTGTCTTCTCCGGATCCGCCTCTGCCTTCCCCTGCTCTCCCTCCTCGTTCCCATCTTGCAGATCGACAGGGGAGGTGGTGACTGGAGACTGGGGTACAGCTGGGGTCTCTGCAAATGGCGATTGGGAGTGCTGGGTGAGAGGCGGAGAGAGGGCGCTGCCTATGTCTCCATCGTCGTCGTCGACGAAAGAGGGGAGTCGAGGGGGTGCAAGGCGAGAATCGGGGGATTTGATTTTGGACGAAGATCGCGTAGGAAGACTGTCGTCCCCATCGTCACCGAAAGGATTACTCTTATCTTTAGGAAGTGGGGAGGAGGGGGAGATGCTGGACGTTGTCAACAGCGGGGATTTGGGGAGCGGCAAAGGAGTGGGCAAGTCATCCTCGTCTTCGTCGTCGCCGAAGGGGTTGATTTTTCTCGGAGAAAGCGACAGCACCGGTGATGTCTTCCCCGTTGACACAGATGTCAAGCTCGCTGCTTGCTCCTGTGGCTCGTATGGGGGCGGGGCTGCCTCCCCCGCCGTCTCCGTCCCGCTATCCGACACGTCGTCGTACTCCCGCAGCCTGTCCTTCTCCGCCTGCAGCTCCCTCTCCGCCTCAGCGTCGGCCTCAGCTTCCTTCACGACTGCTGCGTCCATGTCTGCCTTCTCCTTGGCCTTGGGGTCAAAGTCCGGGTTGTTGACGGTGTGGGTGGTCATGAGGGCAGGTACAAGGTCGGAGGGGTCCACGCCGTGCTCCGCCAGGCTCTCTATCATGCGTTGTTCTGTAGTTACACTCACTCGTTAGCCTGGTGCATCGCGGAAAATGCCAGTGGTCAGAAGAGAGCTTACCCTCTTTAGCCAGCTCCATATGTTGGTATAGCCTCGCCATGATCTTGAGCATCCAAATATGCGCACTCTCCACCACCGGCACCTCGTGCTTCCCTTTACTCTTCACCCCCAGCTTATTCTTCGCCCTGTACCCCTCCCACCCCCTCCCCATGTCCCTCAGCATCCTCCTCATGATCAACTGGCACAGCCCCACATATGCGATCCTCTGCCCCTCCGTCAACAGCTCCTTGGTCGCCTGCATCTGACTCAGCGGCGTCATCGCCTTATCCTCGTCAAACAGGTACCGTGTCCGCATATGCACCTCCTCTGACTCCTCGTCCTCGTCCAACCTCAACCGTGTATAGTCTGACTCGTCCTGCGCAGCCTTCTCGCGCCACGAGTCGGTAATGGCTGTGTCCGCCTCGAGCTCGAGGTGCGTGCCCGTCGCGTTGCCGCCAGCGTGGTCGGACGGGCCGGCCGAGTCGTCGAGCCGCGCAGGCGGGCGGTAGTGGTACCGCTTCTGGTCCTCCTCGTCGAGGCCAAACGGGTTGTCATCCGAGCGGACGACAGGCATGTCTGCGGGTAGGGAGTGCGGTAGATCATCGTAAGAGGGTGCGAGGGGAAGGGGCGCGTCGATCAGCTATCGCTCGCCTGGACACAAAGGTCAGACATTTGCTGAATAGAGACCTCACCTTGCCAACCGTCATCATCTTCGAAATCAGGCCATGTGGAGACAGCGGGAGTGGAGGCTGCCCGCCGAGGTGAAGGTATCATGCTGGGGGAAGCATGAATCTAGAGACAGGACGAAACGGCGGGCGGCTGCGCGGGTTGGGGAGCTGGGGGGATGTTGCAGGCTGTTCGGATGGATGAGAGCGGTGTCGCGGGAGAGATCGACGATGAAAGTAAATGCCCAAAGATGTACCCTCGTGCGGGTATGATCTGAAAGATGCTGGGGGGCTAGTAAAAATAACGGGAGATGGGCAAAACAAAGAGACTGGACTCCTTAGCTCAAATCAAGCCGAGGAGATTCAAGAGCGCGCGATGAGGTGGTCCCTGAGCTGGACGCTGAGCAGCATGTGGCGAAATCCATTCAACCTCATCACCCGGCATCGTCATCTTGCCTTCCACAGAAGAGAGCCCCAACAACGTCGGCCAGCACGAATCCACAGCATGTACGGCATTGGCAGTGTCACATACGTAGTACTCTAAAGACATAGTCGCTCTATCCCACCCGTCTAGATCTCAGCAGGCCCTTGCCCGCTGTTTAGCCGCTTCCCACCCCCCGCCCCATTCCAGATGAGAGGAGGGTCGCCCCTTAGGCTCCTCCACTTGTTGCTAACATCCACCACAGACTTGTCGACCAGGAAGCTGCGTAGCGAGCATCGTTAGTGGAGTTTGAGGGGATGGAGACATACGGCCACTACGTACTCGTAGTCCCGGATGAACTTCTCCGACACCTCGTAGCTTCTATGATCGAGGACATCGTCGCCATGCAGTGTGAACTGGGGCACAACTGCGTAAGCGCTTCGATACACCAAACAAAAGCGGTGGCATCACTTACCTCTGATAAGATTGCGTGGAATACTTCGATCAGATCATATTGGCCTGAACGAGGGAAACCGCCTTGTCAACAGCTGTGCCAAAGATGAGGAAGGGCGACAGCAGAGCACCCTGCTCACCTCTCAGCATGATCATTCTATCCCTGATGGCCGGGAAACAGACCCCATCTATAGCGTGCTCATGGTCTACTGTTCTTTGTACGACAGTCGGTCGAAGTGACGAAGGCAGGTGGTAGTCGTGGTTGAGGCGGAAACTGTGTGAGGAGAGAAACGATAGTCTGTCAGAATGGATGGTCGTTGTGCAATCTATACTGTTGGTACGACCTACTTGTTCAGGTGATACGTGATTAACTGCAGCTCATCTCGTCAGCTTTGGTTCTTTCAAACTTCAGGCGACTCGTCTCACCTGCATCGCCTCCAGCTTCCTATCAGAGGGATCACCCTCTTCAATACTCTTGATCAAGGACTCCTGAGCTCGCCTTCTCTCGTTCCTCTCGATCGCCGACATGCCTGGCCCCTCAAACGGATGACTCGTCCCACCCTGCGTCATCGTATCCATCGTCTTGCGCATGACCTGCTCCTGACGCGAGTGCCGGGCCATTTTCGACACAGGCGGGGGAGGTCCCTGTGACCGCGCTTGCGGAGTGTACATTTGCAATGGGGGGGACGCAGGGTGATCGATGCGCTCGGACGAGGGCTGGTCCGTCTGCCGGAGCCCACTGGGCCCGACACCAGTGCCGGTGTTCAGTAAAGGCCCGCCGGGCCCCACATTTGGGGGGAGGGTCAGCCCGAACCCGCTGCTGATATCGGGGTACGTGGTAAAGCCGTACCCCGCATTGTTCACATTCGGCGAGAACCCCCTCTGGCTGTAATCCTGGCGCGGCATGCCCTGCCCGACCCGCTGCTGGCTGTGCTGCTGCATCTCCGCGGTGGTGGGTGTGGGGTCGAACCTTTGGATCGACGGGTCGCCGTACCCGCCCCCCGGGCCCATCAGGATCCCGGTCAAGTCCGGGAAGAGGTATGCGTACTCGTCCGACGTGCTAGCGTGAACGCCTTCATCCGACTTGGTGCGCTTGAGAGACTTGCCCGACGCGCTGAGATCCCTTCTCTTGGAGTTGGAGTGTGAGGGGCCAGACTCGGGCGGCTCGCTGCCCCCGGCAGGAGTGTCCCCATCCTCGTCACCACGCTTGCGCTTAATGGTGCTGTTTTTGCGGCGCGGCTCGCCAAGTATAATACCTGGATTGGCACTCTCGAGCTCGCGGGAGGCTTTTAGGTTGATGAAAGCTTCGTAAGCGGTGTCGGTGTCGGCGCGGTTCAGGATAGCGTCGAGCTGGTCGGCGGACAGGCCAAGGCGGGGGAGGCAGGAGCCAAGACCTGGGTCACAGCTTGTTCAATACGCAGCTACAGCGAAGGGCTCCACTAGGCGAAAGACACGCGTACCTTCACCGACGAACGCCGCCATAGACTTGACCATTCCCCTCAACTCCTTGTTCTCCTTCAACAGATTGCGCACCAGCAGCGTCATGAGCTCTACCCTCTCCTCCTTATCGCCCGACAACACCTCCACTCGCGCTTCGAGGTCTCGTATCTGGAGCGACTTGCATCAGACAGTGTCATGGGTAACAGCCATGGACTGTAGGCTCACATATTGCTGCACGAAATGACATGGACACCGATCAGCACTGCCCCGCCATATGACGCGTGCCCGACTCAGAGAGGCGTCCGGCTCACCTGTTTTCGCAGCCTGAACTCTCTCTGTGCAATCCTGTTCTGGGCCTTCCTAATCTGGCTCGACCTGTGTCGGTGTGGGCCGCACCGCGGTCAGCCGCTCTGCATGCCATGCCCGTATCCGTAGACTGCAGACGGTGTTACTTACGCCCCGCCCTTGCCATGCGCGTCCTCGGGCTGCATCGAGTCGTCCCTCCCGGAACTCGCATCGTCCTACGCGCCCATACGCATCGAACCGGTGCATCCGTATAGGCGGGGCCAGGTGTACGGGTCCGGACGGGCGGGCGGACGAGCGATGAGGCGACGAGGCGACGAGGGATGGGATGAGCAAAGCGCGATGGGACAATTTTTTAGTCAACAGCGTTAGGTCAGCAGGAGGCAGCGACGCCGAGATCTCACGACGGACCGAGCCTTGGCTCGCGGGGGGGACAGGGGTGGCGACTCACGTCTGGGGTGTCGCCCATGAGGTCTTTCTCGCCCGGCATGGTGTGGTGTATGTATGGGCGGTCGTGGCGAGGATGAGAGATAAGAGCGCAAGCGGTGGCAAGCAAATGAGGAAGCGAAAAGACGGCCCAGTCGCGGCCGCTAGGGAGTCGGCTGGCTAGTGGCCACCGGACGGACACCGATGGCCGGCCTTTGCGCTCGCTGTCTCCCGCTCTTGGCTCGGGACAGGCTCATTCGACACTACCAAGCCTCGATGGCCGTGTCCCCAGGCGCAGCATGCACCGCAGCAGCTTAAACACATGCATCTATACAACGGTGACCGCGATCCAACAACAAAAACAGCCGAGCAAGCATCGACCCCCCCGCCCATGCTCACATGAACCTACGCCTCGCTCCCCCCGCGCCGCTCCTTCTGGAACCCCACCAGTCTCGGGTCTTGCGGCAGCGACGCCGTGTGCGGGCACGGAACAGCACCCTCATGGCTCCCATGCCTCGACGTCCATCCCAGAAGGTGCGACATCAACCACTCGCCTACGCCCTCTCCGGGCAGTGGCCGGATAGTCTCCACCTCGTGCGATTCGATGAGGCCCGAGACGGGGGAGAATGTGTAGAGGGAAGAAGTGTGCCATTTGGTTTCCTGTGGCCAGTGTTATCAGCTATGCCGTACGGCTTGGCAACATCCAGCGGCATTATACCCACATGGTGCGGAGGAAGACGTAATGTCCCCCATACCGAAAGGAGCACCCGGATTTGCCTCTGGCGGTGGACAGGGATTTTCTTCTGGGAGAGAACAAGAGCTGCTTTGGGACTCTCCTTTGAAGCGTCGGATGGTGTTGGCGAGAAGGTCATGCGTTCCATCTCTGACCTGAGATCCGTGTGAAGGGCTGAGGCGCGGTGTCAGACAGGATATCGATCCACAGCTCTACGCAGCTCACCTTGCATTCCACTCCGAGTTAAGGAGAATGCCAGCGAGTAGGCCGATAACGACGGCACCTGGGACACACGCACCTTGTCAGCTTTGCAAATAAGGAAGCTAATCAGTCTAGATACACACACACCTTGAGAGGGAGAGGTGCAGGCAGCTTCAAAACGACATGGCGACTGAAGATGTCAGGCGGAAGCATGTCCGCCGCTGTCATCTCATGGTTGAAGAACTGAGGTAATGTCTCTCGTAGATGTAGCATTCCCCGGGCTGTCTTCAGGTATCAGCTACACTATCATTGTTGCTTGAGACACTACTACTCACCGACTCTCATATCCCACTCCCTATCGTCCACCTCTTTCTCTGGATCTATTCCCTTCCTGCCACCAGGTAGTGGTCGCCCTTGTCCTTTAGCCCCCGTCCCTGGTATCTCGAAAGAGTTGTGAATAGACCCGAGACCGAGAGGCGATACAAAGAACGGGAGTGATGATGTTGGCTGCTGGGGAATGGTCGAAAGTGAACGTGGCTTGAGGGCGGTGACAGTGTGACGAGGGGGGAGGACGACTCGTGAAGTCGATGCTCTGCATGAGCGTGTGACTGTGTGCTGGACAGTCATTGATGCAGTGAACAGAAGCGGGCGTAAGCGGGTGAGAGAAAGTAGATATACTGGACTGGACAACATGGCCCTCCCTCCCTCCCCGCAATTGTCAACTTTTGGGCGCAAGCTGTGACGTATCTCCATTGATACGGAGTTCGAGCCAACTCCGCTCCCCAGTGCAGTGATTTCCGAGCTTCGCGATACGACGCACTCGACGCGTTACGTCGCACTGTCGTATGCACGCACCAGTCTGCCCACTCGGCGATTTTAGGAAGGCCCAGAAACGGATGCACGCTGGGTGCTATGTGTGCATATATACGGTACAACGAGGGTACGCGCCAAGTGTGCTTAGGGCGCAGACTCAGACTATATGCGCTGGAGATGTGCAGGTACTGGTCATCACGTGCGAATCGGGCACAGAGTGGATGGGTCAGACGACATGCGATAGAATCCAGTGCATCGTTTTCATATCGTGAGTTAGCTAGGCAAGCAATCATAAACGTTCCGTTCTACTGCCTGGGCACAAGATGAGATCCACAAGACAGAAGCTACAAGGTGCAAGCAATAAACAGGCACCCATGGAAGAAGGAAAGATCAAGTGCAGAGCCTAAGTAAACCTTTTGACCCTCGAGGAGCTCGCCATACTGGTGAATCCCGCTCTCGGGATTGTCCCCGTGGCTTTGATCCCGCCTGGTCGGGCGGGAGACAAGAAGGACGGGATGACCCCATCACCACTCTACACCGTCGTATCCTGTCAGCATTTACAGGCAGACACCAGTCTGGACTTGGCCACTCACGTTCAACACCGGGTCCCACGCAAAGTTCGCCACCGCACCGTTCAAAAGCCTCTTCTTCTTCTTCTTCTTCTCTCCACCTGCCCCAGCGTTCTCCTCCTCGGGCTCTTTGATTCCCTTCCCCTTTCCACCTTGCGCCTTGGAAGGGAGCGGTTGGTTGTCGACGTCAGACTCTTCAAGGGGAATAGCCGCTCTCTTTGACTTGACAGGCGATTTGGCCCGGGGTTTGGTAGTGGTCTTCTTGGGAGGAGGAGCGTCGGCATCGGAGCCCGATTCTATATCAGATATGACTTTGGTAGCTGCTTTGACCTTCGCCTTCTTGGGCTATGAAGGTGGCTTGGTTAGATGACCGTGATACACGATGACATCGTTCGACACTCACAGAATCAGCCTTGCGAGACTTCTTGGCCGGCACGATGTCCTCATCGTCTTCTTCGACAGAGGGGCTCGTCTGTGCAGCCACATCAGCCTTCTGCAAAGACTTGAAACCTTCTTCCGTCCATGAGACTTACCTTTCTCACACGGCTCCCCTTCGGGCTGGCCCTCCCTGCAGCTTTGAGCGCAACCAGCTGCTCCTCGACCCCCGCCAACTTCTCCCTCTCTTCCACCGCATCGCGCAACTTCCCTTTGAGCACCTTCTCCCGCTCCTTGCTGCTCTTCCTAACCTCGTCCAGTTCTTCCCGAACCTGCTCCACCTCCTCCTCTTTCCTCCTCACCTCGGCCTTCAGCCCCCTCAGCTGCATCTGCAGCTCCTTATCCTTATCCTTCGACTTGCTCGTCGACGCCTCCTCCCTCAGCCAGTTTCGAAGTTCAGAGCGGGACTCCTTTTCGCTCTCCTTCAGCCCGCGGACTTTGCTCTCGAGGGCTTCGACCTTGAGCTCAAGCGTGGAGATCTCAGCATGGGCGGCGGAGAGCTCGGAGTGCACCTCGGAGGTGGAGGCGGATTGGGAAGAGGCTCTGAGGGCGGCGGCCCTTTCGTGCGCGAGCGACGTGTTCGCTTCGGAAAGAGCAGTCTATACAGGGGTCAGTTACTGGGATCAGCCGTGACTGTGAACTACCTACCTCGAGATCATCAATTCGCTCGTCCTTCTCTTCAATTACAGCGGCGAGATCCTGCTCTTTGGCCTGGAAGAGCGCGATCTTGTGGTCACGCATCACTGTGTCAAGTCTGTCAGGTGTGCACAGACTGAAGGGGGGGGGGGGGGGGTGAGCAACGGTGCACTCACATCGTTCCTGGTCTGCGGCATTCAATCTCTTCTCCATCTCCACCACGTTCATCTGTTCTTGAGCAAGAGCAAGGTGGGCCTTCTGCTGCTCAATCGTAGAATGAAGCTGCAGCTACGTCCGGAATCCGTCGTCAGCAGCGTTCACTCAGTTCAGCAGACAGATCAGTATTTACTATTTCTCGCATGCCTTCTCCCTCGGCAACACATCTCTCCAGATCCCTCTTCGCCCTCTGCAGCTCCTTCTGAGAGCCGTGCAACGCGGTCTTGACATCATCGGCCTCTCGCGATTTCTCCTTGACGAGCTTCTCCCAGTCGGCCTTCTCCTTCTCCCGTTTTCGCTACAATATGTCCCACGCGCCATGTGATCAGCATGTATTCTGGAAAGTAGCAAGAATGCGAGACCCACCTCGAGCGCTTGGTTCGTTCTGACGAGCTGGCTCGCCTGGCCCTCGAGATATCTTATTCGCGCTTTCTGGGGGCCGGGGGTTTCTAGAGCCTCCTCCTTGAGAAATATGGCAGGCAGTCGTGGTGGCGTTCTATTAGCCATGGCGCATGCGATGTCTGATCTATTATGGGGGGATGGGGTGCAAGTACTTCACTCTTCGGGAGGCGAACTGTTTGTTGTTATTGTTGCTTGCATCTGAGCACCCGTGTCTTTGGTGACTTACGTAATATCAGGGAACGCCGCTGGTGTGCCGAGTGTTCGGCGACGACGATGTACGGACGCACGCACATGTATGCATTCTCGTCTGATCTGCGCAGCCTAAGCCAGGTGGAATGCCTGTGATTACTGTAAGTTGTATAAAGAAAGACGTCAAGCACAGCAGCCCCAATCATAGATCACACGCTGTCCCCTTCCCCCCTCACTGATTCACATTCTCCTCCATCTCCACCACCCTCAACTCCAACTCCATCTCCTCTGTCACCTCCGTCAACAACCCCTCCTCCCACCTGCCCCACACAAACCCTATATACAAACAAGTCGCTGTCGTCGCCCCTAGCAGCCCGGCCACCAGCGTGAAGATCGGCTGCAACCAGCTCTTTGGCTGCCACGCGCTCCCGACCGTCAGCCCCACCAGCGCGAGCAGCGCCACCGCGCAGATCCGCAGGTGGAGCGTCGCCGTGCGCTGCGACAGCCGGGTGTACATCCGCAGAGTGTTGAGCGCGCCGCGGATTGTGGTAGAGCGCACGGTGGAGAGGGTCGAGGTGGAGCTGCCTGTGCGGGTGTGCTGGGACGCGTTATGGAAGGGGTCGTAAGGCGCGAAGGTCGTGATGCGGTCGTTGACTGGCTCGGCCTCTGCATCAGAGATGAGCGGCACGAGGGAGGCAAAGTTCGCAGATTTGCCATTCGCGTTAGCGACAGGGGGCTTGTCGCGGTCGGGTGTTTCGACGGTAAACGTCGAGAGGAGGCCAAAGTGATCCGAGTACGAAAAAGATTGGCCCGGTACTAGGTCCGTGAGGACCACACGCGAGTCGACGCATCGCAGCCTCGGGGCCTTGGACACCGAATCTGGGAGCGGCTTCCCGGGTTCAATATGTCCCCGCCCTGACAGATCCCCGTTCCCATTCTCCCTTGCCCCGTCCCCACCCCCGCCGCTGGAGCCCACATCATCCCTATACCCCCACACCAACGGCCGGCGCCGTGCCACCGCAGGCTGCCGGAAAAAGATATAATCCAGCCTCTTCCCTCCCCTATCCAGCACTGTCTTCGGGATCGGCTTCCCCGCAGAATAAGTGTTGAGCGGCGAGTCGCATGTCAGGCCATACGACAGGAGCGCCTGCGCGGGTGAGGGCGGCGGTGAGAGGTCGGTGTTGGCAGATGGATGGGCAGAGAGGAACGAGTCGGATAGGTTGGCATGGTGCTGGAGGATGCCTATGGGGACGGACCATGGTTGCGAGTTGAAGTCGCCCATCTGTGGTGTCATACCTATCGTCAGGACCGAACTCTGGCGTTGTCAGGCGATCACGGATACTCACGGCAAGAATGTATCGCCCCTTGGCGGCGCCCCCGCGAATGGCATTCGCAAGCTGCCACGCCTGCGCTATCCTATGCGCCTGTCTCGTGTCTGGTGGGTGCTCTCCAGCCGCCTCCATCTACACCCACACTGCCATCAGTATACGCTTTTCACCTTTTGCCGTATGCCTTCCCGCCCCCCCCCCCCCCCTCACTCCCACTCACATGCGTATTCCAAACCTCAACCTCCCCCAGAACAGGGTGCAGAATCACCACATTCGCCGCGGCCTTCTTGACGAAGAAGTCGCCCGCGAACGCCTGTGCCGGCGAGCCTGAGAGGGAGTAGGGCAGCGCGTGTGCGGCGATGAGAGGGAAGCGCGTGAAGATTGCGAGGCCTGAGCCGAGAGCGCCTCTGCAATCACACAGAAACACACCCATAGCCCTGTCAGGTCGGTGGACGAGCTTAGATGCAAGTGAAAGAGGCGAGACTCACGTATGGAAGAATCTCGAGAAAGGCAAACACCCCCTCAGCTCCTCCCGCACGATCTCATAGTCCTTGTAAATCCACAGCTCTTGCAGGCAGACAATATCGTAGCTAGATGAGGCAATGTACTCTGCGATGGCACGGATACGTGCAGGTCGGTCTTTTGAGATGAGAGCGAGACCCCTGCGTGGCGAGGGGGTCAGTGGGATGGTCATGATTGCGCGTAGAGGACGCCTCCATGCGCTGACGAAAAGCGAATGGAAGTCAGACACACCAGACATTGAAAGAGAAGACTCTGAGAGTCCTATCGGGGTCTGCCAATTCCGGGTTCGGAATGCTCATCTTGATGCTCTGTTTGTCTCTTGCTCGTTGCTTGCGATAGAGAGAAAGAAACAAAGGAAGAGGATGCTTGAGCGACGTGGGCTGTCAGCGAGGCGAACCGTGCGTGCCTGGTGGCATGTGCGCGGCAGATGTTGTGGTCCGGTGGGCTGTAGAGTGTGCGTGTGGTGTAGCAACTCCTGCTGTACAACGTCTCAAGCTCGACGTGTACATACATACATGGACAAGTAAGCTAGTCTGTCGGGACGTAGTCCGTGTAATCATCATGGTCGTGTGTCTGGCCCGGCCGCTTCTCCACAGCTCAACCCTCGCCCAATACCGCACTCCGCTCAGAACCCGCCCACCCCTTCCACGTCGTCCTATCCTCCTTGACTCTCACCACCCATTCCAATATTAGCGGCTTCACCCACTCACCCGCATAGTCCGGCACCATATAGCTCCCCCCAACCCCACTATCGAACCACGCCATTGCTGCCCACCTGCCCGTGCCGAGCATCACCGTCCAGGTCCACACTCTCCCCCACGGCCCGCGGACTTTCCTGCCTGTCACGCGTTTAAAAAGGACTTCGAGGAAGCACCCGAAGCCGCAGATGGGGAAGAGAGCAAAGATGGGGAGCATGCGCGGGACGGGGTCCATGAGGTATTGGCCGAGGGAGTGCATGGTGCCCGAGAGGAGGAAGGAGGACATGAGAATGAGCGGGGAGGTCGCTGGGAGGTGGAGGACGCGGAGTATGAGTGTCGAGAGGAGTATGAATTGGTGCTGTGCAGATATTCCGTTACGTCAGTGGGGTAAATCTACTGGCGTACAGGGACGAGACAATTTACACGGAAGAACTGGTGCCACCTTCTCCCCCAAAAGTCCAGCAGGCTATCCGCCAGCATTGGGCTATCAAACAGTTCTACCTCCCACGCCTCAGTCTCATACAGCCCCGAGCCTACCGCTAGCGCCGCAATTGCATGGTAACCCCCCGAAAGTCCCAGCCAAATCGTCACCGCCACACCTATCACCGCCACCAACTCTACGAGCCACCACGGCGGGACGACCCCCCCTCCAGGCAGGCGGGGGAACACCTCCAACGTAACGTCGTGCGAAAACCTGTGCAGCGCGTTGGGGACAGGTGCGGCAGAGCCGATGGTGGTTCTGCCGAAATCACGGAGGAGAACGAGGAACACGCTGGTAGTGAAGGTGGTGGAGAGTGCGATGGCCGCATGGTGTACGACGGCTTGAAGGCGGGTACGGTGCACCTCGAGCTGCGGGAGCCACGGCTCGTACTGCCGTATACGAGGCACCTTGTCCCCCTTCATCTTCACCCCGCCGTCCTGCGCCACCCCCTCGTCCACCTCCATCCGCTTACCCCCCCTATTATCCCCCTTGGCCCCCTCCCCCTCCACCCCCACCGTCCCCTCATCCTCATCCTCGTCCGCATCCACCGCTCCCAGCCCGATCCACCGTGCGTTCACACACACATCAAACGCGGCGAGTAGCGGGTGCCGCCCCCGCCGCTCGTAGTACGGGTCGACGAGCTTCCCTTTCCAGAACCCGAGTTCGAGGTAGCGAACAGAGACGGTCATGATTGCGATACCGAGGCCGTCATTTAGTGCGTTGAGCCATGGCTCTACCCAGTGACGTGCCATCAGCGGTGCTTCCTCCCTGACATACGCACTTCCCACGAATCCTAAGCCCGAGACTGAAACTCGACCTGACTCACGACCAAACCGAAAACTAGTCCCCGCATTGGCCATCAACCCAACCCCCATTACCCCTAACGCCATCCTCCACCCCCTCGTGCCTTCATGCCTGAGCAGTAAAGCTTGGATGTACAGAGGTATGAAGGGAATGACGACGAGCTGGTAGGCATTGGACCATGTGAGCTGGGTGGCGTGGTTGAGGGTATAGGTGTGAAGGGGGTTGAGGAGGCCGAAGGGGGCGGATGAGGTAGGGAGGAGGGACATGGTGAGCGTGGGGGTGTAGGGGTGGGAAGGGGCAAGGGAGGAAGGGGGAGCGGCGGAGCGGCGGAGAAGGGGATGGGGGGAGGAGGAGAGGAGGCCGATATAAGTATAGTATGATCTGTGGCCGGGGTTGTTGTTGGAGTGTTGTTGTTGACCACTCTTATTGCGATCATTCGAGCCGTTACTGATCGGCGCCTCCTCGCTGCCCTCGACGCGGGTGGAGCCCCAAGCGCACGCGTCGTCTCTGCTTTCTTGCCTCGTGTGTCCGCCCTTATGCAGGCTATCATACAGGATCACCGCCCCGAAGCGACACCACTCCAAGATGCATGCACACCAAATAAGCGCAGCAATTACAGAAATCATTCATACCTACCCAGTCCAACAGATACGTATAGACATTTCTAGAGGAAAAATGGACAGCTACAAAGACGAATGAATGGATGGGGTGGGGAGGAAAAGGAGAGGAAGGGAGGATGGACATTCGCCCAGGCAGCCGCCGCATCGGGGTCATCCTGACCGAACTGGGCAGAGGTAGTAGCAATCCGGTGTGGTTTGTTGAAGTGTGGCGGGGGTATGGAGAGTCATTCGCGCGGGTATATACATATAATCTCGTGGAGGCGGCTACTGAATGGAAAAGAGGAAGGCTTGTATTAAAGGAACTGTTGGCAAGGCAGACAAGGGTAGTAGAGGTGACGGGAGAAGACATGTCGAAGGTGTATATGATAAAGGGGTTGAGGTCATTCAGACGGTCGTCCGAGCCCGATGCAATCCTGGCACTGTTTTGGGTGGTGGGGGTTGATGAGACAAGGTGAATGAGAGCTCGGCAGCCTGTGCTGGGTCGCTGCGCGTCAGCACTGCACTCTCAGCATGCGCAAAATAAACGACGCACGACTCACAGAGGACTATGGACTATCGGAAGCAACCGCAAGTCAAGAACCTCACAAACCCATTACCCTTGTTCTCCTGGCGGTAGTCCCCCTCCCCAACCTGCTGCGAGTTGGCCGCTGTGTTGCCTGCCCGCCCATTAACGTGCATCGGACTAATTGGTTGCAGGCCAGCCTGGGACGGGACGGCCACGTTGGACGGGTCGTACTCGTTCCGGTCCCCGTGCAGCGCGTTGGCAGAGGCAAAGGGATGCCCACCTTGCTGAGATTGGCGGCGCGATTGGGGGAGGGGGCTGGGAGCAGCCACGCCGATGATAGCCTGGTTGCTAACGTTGGGCGGGGCAGACGACCCTTGGCCGGATTTTCTTGTTTTCCTGTTAGGGGATCAGGACCGAATGATACGGGTGTGAGGTACTTACAGAGGTGAGTTGGGCCCGCCGGGAGCAGACCCGTTGCGCAGCTTGTCCACGCGGTCGCGGTACTCGCGCTCTCCTCCTCGGGTACGGGTGTTGTGGCGCGACACCTCGGCTTGGGCTGCGGACTGGCGCTACACGAGCGTCAACAATGCGCCTTGCACGATCAACCGCCATCACTCACCCCTGTCGCCTCCCACCCCTTTCCGTTGTTCAACAGCATCCAGTCGTACACGCCATCATCCGACTCCCCGTTGTTGGTCAACGCCAGGTCGAACAGTCCTCGCAGGAAGTCGTAGTCGGGAGTCTCGTCAAAGGTCAATTTTCGGACATAGTTGAGGTAGATTGAGAACTCGTCTGGAATTTCATCGTTAACGCCATCCCAGCCTGCACAACGAACGAGAGACCACGGCATAGCTTACTAGGGTACCCCTCCACGAGCTCGGCAATCGGTGTCATCTGCTTCTTCTCCCCAATCTTCTCATACTTCTGCTTGTTGGTCGCCGCCTTGAGCCCCTGCCACGGGAGCCCGCCTCGGAGGAAGTAGAAGAAGACGTGTCCGAGGGCCTCGAGGTCATCTCGACGAGATTGTTCTGCGGTACCGTCAGCCTATCGGCACGAAGCGTTCGTGGTGGTGCAAACCCACCTCGACCCAAGTGCGTGTTGATGCTCATGTATCGCGCAGTACCGCTCAAACTCTTCCTCTCCCGGTACGGAATGTGCTGCTTCCTATAATGTCCAGCCCCCTGTCAGCTTCATTCTCGCTTGCCATGTCACACGACGATACGCCACCCCCTGCCTTGGCCTGCACCACGCTCAAGCCCTCTGGCTCGCGTCAAAGTCACTCACGTCTTCGGGTCTCTATACTGCTTCGCCATACCAAAGTCCACCACATGGATGACATTTGCACCCTTGGTGCCCGGCCGGCCAATCAAAAAGTTGTCAGGCTTGATGTCGCGGTAGATGAGGTTCTTCTCATGGATCGTCTGTACCCTCGTCAACTGCAATTGTGGGTGTAAGAGGACCAAGTCAGCCACATATCTTGAGCTGTACTCGACGCGATAGCCACGTCCATAGCTGCCGCCCCTGGCCCCATAGCCATCCACGCCACGGCCCTGGCCTCCCCAGGCCCACACGATACGTATCATAATCCAGACTCGCGCACGGGCCACCTCTGTCCCCTTACTCCCACCCTGGCGAGCGCGCACGCGCGCAAAAGACGGACTGGATTGGGTGAGGGGTAGGTGGGTCACGAACCATCTGTTTCGCGGTCTGGCAGCATGTCTTGACGCTGAACTTTCTGCCGCACATGTCGAACAGGTCCTCAAGGGAGGGTCCGAGGAGGTCTATCACGAGGATATTGTGCAGACCCTCTTGGCCAAAGTAGTACACCTGGGGAATACCGGCTAGATGCGAGGAGGGGGCGAGTTCTATTCAGCGGGTGGGATCACACGACGGGGGGAAGGTGGGGGGGGGGGACACTCACGGCACCCGCTGAGGATCTTGTAAGACCGGTACTCGTCTCGCAGCTGGGGGGCTTCCGACTTGCGGGGTTCCTGAATGCATGCACTGAGTCAGCCTGGGTGCAAAGGACGGAGAGCGGCTGGGGCATACGAATTTGATAGCGACGGTCTGCGAGTTGAGCAGATTGGTGCCTATAGATAGACGGTTGGCCGTGTAACTGTCAGCTTTCCTTTCCCGCCTTGCATCGCCCACAGAGCAAGAGATAGATCGCACCCTCAAAGATGACGCCGAACGACCCCTCGCCAATCTTTTTCCCGACCTTGTAGTGCACGCCAATGATGTTGCTCGAGCTGGACGAGTGGCTCCCTGACGAGGTCAGGTGCGAACCGGGGTTGGACGAGCCAATGACATGGGTGGTAGCCATGTTGTCGATGGGTGTGGCTGGGTGCTAGGGGTGGGAGACGGAGGGGAGGAGAGGTGGGATGGAGGAAAAAGGAGGAGGTGGGATGGGCGGTGTGGTGTGAGTTGAGAGGGGAGAGGGCCGTGGAGGCGGCTTGAGCGAGCGAGTGTTTACACGCTCGGTTGGGTGGTGGCGGCGTGTGAGGGAGTGATGGGCGGGGGCGGCGGGGCGGGCGGGGGGCGGGCGGGACGGGGGAAGAGGGGTCGGGGGGTGAGGGGTGGAGGGATGTGGGCTGAAAGAGTGTGGTGAGAGGAGTGAGTATAGGAAGGAGGTATTGTTGAGAGTGGAGAGAGGAGAGTAGCAGGAGGAGCAGCAGCAGCAGATTGTTGGGCTCAGAGCCAGGCCCCGCAGCCACCGCCCAGCACCCCAGCCCTGTACCGTCCCTGATCACGCGCCTATCACGGGAATTCGCGGGGTTTTCTTTAGGCACGCAACGCGACCCCCTCGAGCACGTCCATACACTCCCACTCACAGATGCTGCAGCACTCAACTCATACGTGCATACATCACCAGCGCCAGCCACTGCACAGCTCCACCCCCAGCAGCCAGCCACCACCAAGACACCGTACACTGATTGCCCCTCCCACTCCCACCCGCCCCCGCCCGTCCTCCTCGTCCCGCCTCCCGTCCCTCCACCTTCCTCCAGCCCACCCACAACCACCACTTGCAGAGAGCATGGCGTCGATAGAGAGCTATATCAACCGTGAGCCCATTTCTCGCGACTACAAGATGTGTATCGATCTACAGGACAGCTGACAGTCAACACAGACACCGTTCAAGTCATCCTCTACGACGGCCGGATCATCGTCGTGCGTCCCTCCTTCCTCCACCTTCTCTCCTCTACCTTCCGTATACTTATACTTTGGAAACAGGGCAAGCTCAAAGGCTACGACCCCCGGACCAACCTCGTTCTCGCCGACTGCGTCGAGCGCGAGTACTCCCCGGACAGCGGTGTCGAGATGGTGCCCCTCGGGCTGTACGTGATCAAGGGCGATAACGTGTATGTCTTGCACTCTTTTTCGTGTGTCGGCTGAATTGCGCAAGAGTAAGAATGTGTGGAGCTAATCTGATCGTGAGCGGTGTAGGGTTCTGGTGGGAGATGTGGATGAGGAGAGGGACAGCACGATCGATTACAGCGAGGTGCACGCGGAGCCCTTGCCTGAAATACGGTTCTGAGGCGGCGGCGCTGAGGCGGGGCGGGCGGGGCGGGTCAGGATGGGGCGGGATGAGCAACAAGCGATCGAGGCAGCGAACGACACACTTGGAGTGCGGTCACGTCCTTCCAGCGGCGCGAGCTGGGTATAGGATAAGACGCCAGGGGGCTGGGCGAAGCACGGCAGCACGGCAGCACAGCGTGGGGAAATAATACAGTCACACTTGGCAAGATGAAGTGCTCAATTGTCAAGTAATTCGATACAGATGGAGTACCAGCACGACCATTATACCACAGGAACATACAGGATGTAACGTCTCTCTCAAGGGTGCTCGAGATGTGCAGAGCGAGTGTATGGGCGGTGATCAATACCGAGGCGCGAGGATGGGGGTGTGGAGTTGTCGACTCGTCGCGCATCCCTCCACTGCTGTCACCACTGCCTCGAGAGTATCAAGATCAAGCTACCGTTTGGTTACGCAGGCTTCTGGTACGTCTTCTGGGGATGTGGATATGTGCTAGACGGGCTCGGCACCGCTGCACGTCGTACATGTCACGGGCTTCTCAGGTTCCTTCTCAAGAGGGACCCACCGAACACTCTGAACACGCCCCGCCGCGGCGGCGCCCATCCGTCCCCCTGGCTGACAGGATGCCGGACGGGAGTGATCTTTTGTGATAATGACCGCGAGCATAAAGTTGACCAGTCATATTAAAAGTACCAACCGCAGTATCGTATCTTGTGTTTGTCGAATGATCGTGCATATGCATGAAACCCACATATAGCCCAGCGTATGCCAGCCACCCTTTCCGCCTACCCCTGAAACGCGTACCGCTCGCGCAGTCTCTGACCAAAAAAGAACATCTTTACTCACCCGCAATCAGCATCTTCAGCTTCTCCCTGCCAAACAACAAGCGCGCTTACAATTATAGGACACGGTATTCCCAGGAGTGCTACGCACGCGAGGAGGGTGGCACCCCACCCCCAGCCGAGGTGGACGAACATGTCGGTGGTGAAGAGGGGAAGGATACATGCTATGATTGAGCGGGCCTGGATGGGGGGAGGGGGGGGGGGGTCAGCTGTGCCGCTCGGAGCTGATTGCCAGTCTTGACTTGACTCACGGCTGTAGCGCCAGCGATGGCAGCCGCAGAGTACGGATAGAACGCGTCGACAAAGCTGCACTATCTTTTAGCGCCGGGCCCCAGATCGACATTGTCTATGCCACCATCCGGGGGGCTCACAAATTCTGAAGCGTGTTGAAAGCCAGCATAAGCCCGATGCCTGTGATCGTTTGTCCTACAAAGGGGCCCATCCAGTGCGTGTGGGATTGCGCTGTCCATGCCTGTGGCGGCATCAACCACCCCGTCAGCGACTGCTGCTCGAGATAAAGCGGGTAGCTTACAAAGATGAATAGACCGATAGGCATGATGCACATGCCCGTTTGGGTGAGGACAAGCTGTGACAGATGATATGTCAGCCTAACCGAACATGCAACCAACGAGGAAAGACGCACTCGGTACTCTGGTTGGCCCTTGTCCCCGTTGACCTTTGACAAGTGTTTATATATCCTATTTTGGGTCTGTGACGCAATGGCAGCTGCGGTGACGAAGCCGATACCTTTGTCCCACACATTGTTGTAAGTGATGGATCGATGCATGGATCGATGTTTTATCAAGTCACTCACCTAGAGGCAGGTACGACAGCCCCATCGTACCCAATGGCCACTCATAGGAGCGTAAACCTGGCCGGCTGTAAGGCGCTTTACCATACAGTAAAGGTAGTGCAACGAGGAAGATGTAGATGATGGCTGTGTGCAGAACGAGGATCAGCATTGGCGTCAACGACAGCGTCATGGCACTCACCGTAGGTATACGCATAGTAGATTGAGAAGGCGAACGCGACTGGGTTGGTCAATAACAGCCGGGGAGGCCGGGAGAATGCTCGGGCGTATACGGTCTTCATGTCCTGCCGGGATACCATTGCGGCCATCCATGAGAGGTCGGGGAGGTAGCGGCGGAAGCCGGTCTTGGCAGCTGAAAGCGGGTGAGTCGCGTGGTAGGTCATAATTTTTTGAATGGCACTGAATATAGCCCCAGACGTATCAGTATACAAGGGGCCGGATGGCAGGCTCGAGGGGCGAGGCCGTGGTCCACTCACGGGGCGTAGGTCTCTTTCAACACCAAAGCCATGAGGACGTAGTTGATACCGGAGAGCATCGTGAAGACGTAGTATGGCCACCGCCAACCGAAGAAGAGTAGCCAGTAGCCCAGCATGTTGCCGAGTACTGGGCCAGCCTACGTTTGCATGATGGTTAGCGCAAGTGGAGAGCGGTGGACGCTGGCGCGCTCACGTACCATGGGGCCGAGGGCGTACAGAGAGATTGGCGTGCCGCGTTGTTGTGGAGAGAACATCTGCAGTCGGAGAGATCAGGATGGCAAGGCATTATATCTGGCCTTGTAGACTTACATCAGCGCAGGTTGCTACCCCCAGCGAGGGGGTGACTGAACCAAACATGCCACAGAAGCTGCACTGCCGTTAGTGACCGTGTCGTGCTTCCCGCCTCAGTATATGGCTCACAAACGTAAGACGATCAACGTGGTCATACTGAAGACTATTATCAGTGATGCAATTACTTTTCCCTGGCGTCATAACACTCACTTTTGAGAGAACCCCACTCCCAAGGCGAAGATGGAGTACATGAGTTGGCTTGAGAGGTAGGCGACCTGGCGGCCGTATAGCTCGGAGATGGGGGCGAACAGGAAGGGCCCGGTACTGTCAAGGCCTCTGTCAGCTGGTATAATCCAAAGGGACGCAGCGTAGCTCACCCAAGACCCAGTACGTATGCACTGGCGATCATAACCCCGATCTTCTCATTCTTTACATCGAACTCTGCTATGACGGCATGTAACCCGGGTACACCGATCGAGCTCCCGGCCGTGGACACAAAGCCAGTCAAAGCCAGCGTGATCAAGATCGCGAGCTTCTTCTTCCTTGGCCAATTGACAGGGTTTTGCGGTGATGTAGGGAAGGCGGCGATGACTTGGCGAGCTTCGCGCGTCGAGAGGGAAGTGTGGATCACGTCAAGCCGCGGGAGGAGGGTAGGGGAGCCGGACGGTTCCTCCGCAAAGTCGAGGCCGGTGAGCGCCGGCTGGCGGCTACTCTGCTGTTTGATCATGGGCGCTGCGGGGGCGGATTTCTCTGATGCACCGACGGAGATCTGGGACTCTAGCCCGGTGTCATCCTGCCTTTCGTCGCTCATGGATGGATCATCGAGGGCGGAACGGGCCTGCGTCGGTTGCTAGAGATGGGGAGGGCCGACGAGATGCCGTGGATAGTTGTGGGAGGTTGTTGGCTAGCGGGCTGTTGTCACACGACGTGTCACACGATGTCGATGCGATGCTGAGGGGAGTGCATAGGTCAGCGAACAAGTGGCCGTGGCGGTATGGCCAAAAATACCACGTTGTCGGTATCCATTCGTGCCGGCCCGGCCGACTATCGCAGATGGCCGATATGGTGCGATCCCACCGATCCCACCCAACCTCAACCTCAAGCTCCTGCTCGATTTTCCTTTAAATGTCCAGTCCGCCAGGCCGGAGACTGGCGTCAATGTATCTGATAAGGTTACGGGATGCCCCACCCCTGCGGCGAATCGTGCATGCCTTCCAGGATAAGGAAGATAGACATCCGAGAGCACGAGGTGCCATGCGGCTCATACGTCGTCCTCCTCCTTCGGAGGAGGAGCTCGCCAGATCTCGGCCGGGCGCGTATTAGACGATGATATCTGAAGGCCGTGATAGGCTTCATCTATTCGTGGATAGATATGGGCGCTTGGGTGGCCGGTGAGCAAGTTCGGTTCCCGCGGCCCATTTTGTCGTACATCTCATCTCGTACAGGAAGCGTTACATGTTACTTCACATGCTGCCCGGAGGAAAGACGGGGAGAGGAGAGACGGGGCGGGAGGGCTGCGCGGGAGGGCAGGGCGGGGGGGCTGGGCGGAGGGGGTGCGCGCGCTGGATCTGCATCCTCAGGAGGCCGGCGACGAAGAGCCGATATCTCCTTGCAATCGCCTCTCCGGCCTGGTTAATGAAGTCGGAAGGCCGCCCGCGTGTGTATGAGATGGGACAGGGGGGCAGGGGGCAGGAAGGGTGTGCGACTCCACTTGCTCGGTCCGGCGAACCTCAACCGGGAGCGGCCAGATGGCCAGGAGTGGCCAGAGTCCAGGACGCCAGGCTCCGCTCAGGATGTACACGATGCCCTTCTCGGTTCAGGACGAGCGACGAGGAACGCTCTTGAGCAAAAGCAAACAAGTTTCCGAGCACTCCTGGGCGCCCCAGGGCGCCACGGCCCGACGGAAGAGGCAGCAGGCATGCACGCATGGATCCATCGCCGGCATAGAGACAGACAGACGACCGGCGCAGGGGTGCGGTGGGTGGAAGCGGGAGCGACTGCCGGGAGCCGGGGCTGGCTGAGATGCCACGTGGACCTGCCAAAAGCCACGAGCGCCGACGGACAAGGGAGGGGAGTGCGTGCGCCTGCGGGTTCAAATCTTCCAGATCCACAGGTTCAGGGACTTGCGCAGCAGCACAGCCCGACTAACCCTGGAAACGCTTCCGGTTGGCTAACTGTTTACCTCATCGCGTGGGGAGAGCGGCGGAGAGAGAAAAAAAAAATGCACCACGACCCCCTGAAAATGGGCTGGGATCCAAGGGACGTCAGAGGGGTGGCTATGGGCTGCCGTTTAACGATGCGGCGGCAAGTGGTGAGCCGTCCGAACCGAGATGAAGGGTCTGCCATAAACCCCGACCTCGTGTCAAGCGCCAGGGGCGTGGTTGTCGAGAGGGCCGAAAGGGGAGCCGAAAGGGGGGGCCGAAAGGGCGGGCGGTATCCTGTCCGGAGTGGTGAGGTCCGCTGGGAGCAAGGCCGAGAACCTGGGCTCTGCCCCTGATTGCCTTGTTGGGTGAAAATGGGAGAACGCAGCGGGCGAGACGAGCGGGAAGGACGGTATGTTATTGCTGCAGGAGGTACGGCAACCATCTACCGGGCCGCTTGCGGGCGCGGGCGGCAGGGGATCTCGCGGGTGGGAGGAACGGGGCCGGGTGGGAGGAACGGTGCCGGGTGGGAGGAACGGGGCTGGAATAGTGGTGTCTGCGGGAGCAGTTCAAGTGGGGTGAGCATTAGGCAACGGCGGCGCTTGCAGCGGCGGCGGCTGCAGCAGCGGCGGGCAGCGAGCCAGCCAGTAGCTTGCGAGGGGATGAATGCCCGTTGTACGTTGCGTTCTCATCTCTGCTCTACCCACCACCTTGGACCGTATAGACATTGCTACAGTGGAACCGCCCGCACCCCGCCCAGAGACGACCTGCTTCGGTTGGAAGCTTCATTCTCGGTGGTCACCGCTCACCGAAAAATCGTGGTTGGTTAATCCCGCCCGGTTGGTCACACTCTCGCGATCCATCCATCACCTTCCGCCATCTCCATCAGCGCCCCCCATCACCCATCACCCATCGCCATCACTCGTTCGTCCCTCTGCGCGCCCGCCGCCCGGACACCCACGGCCCCCGCACGTACCGCTCCGGCCTGAGCGACAGGACCCAGGACCAGAGGCGCCAGACGAGAGACGGGAGGCCGCCTGCTGAGGCATCCACGACCGCGCGAGCACTCTGAAACGGGCGATCCCTCCGTCCACCCTCGGTCTCCCCCCCCTCCCCTCCCGCCCGTCCCCTCGCACCGCACCGCACCGCACCGCACCGCACCGCACCGCACGGCCCCTCCCCCCGCCCGTGCGCTCTCCCGGCACCGCCCCGCCCGCGCCCCCTCCGCCACGTGCCCGCTCCTCCCTCCCTCTCTTCCCTCCCTCTCTTCCCTCCCTCTCTTCCCTCCCTCTCTTCCCCCCTCCGCCCGTCCCCACACACACGCCCCCCGCCGTGCGCTGGGCCGCCTCGCCGCTGCGCGCCCCTGCCCCACCCCGCCCCGCCCGCGCGGCGTCTTCCGCGTGTCGCAAGCCCCGCACACCGCCGCGGCAACCCGCGACCCCCAACAGGTCCTCCTT
>JANBXI010000107.1:0-37508 GCA_024271845.1 Cryptococcus sp. VH57_BW
CCCCCCCCACCCCCCTGCGAAAAAAGGCTCATCATCACGGACACACCCGTCCTAGCTACCTGCTGCATGCCATCCGACTCTCCTCCCTCCGGATAACAGACGACCCCCTCACGCCGCGCATCATCTCCCTCGACCCAGCGTCCGCCATCAACCCGTACATCACCGCCTCGGGCCTCTCGGACATCGACCGCTGGCCAGAGATCACGCGCGCGCTCGATAGCCCGCCGATCGAGGAGGGGTACCTCTCGGGTTCGCAGCCGGGGACCAGGGCGGGGAGGGATGGCGAGGTGGATGCGCGGAGGGCGGCGCGGGCTGGCGGGGGGGCGGGAGGAGGCGGGGGGTTGAACTACACCCAGACGATCATGGGTCCTGGAAAGACAGGCGGCGCCGGAATGAGAGTCTCGGGGCGGCATGCTCCGCCCCCCGGCGAATGGACGAGGCGGGGACAGGCCCTGCGTGCCTACTCGTCCAACACCGTCGCCGGCAGCGCGCCCCTTTCCCCCGGCTTGCTGAGCTCGGTAGCCGCCGCCGACAGGACCCCCCGGGGCCGCCTGGCGGACAACACCGCAGGAGGCGCAGGAGACGCAGGCGAGGGCGACATGTTTTCGCCGTTGAGGAGACCGAGGGCGGACTCGGCGCCGATACCTGGTGGCGGGATGCCGACGTCCCCGCGGCTCGCCGGCGCGGGTGTGGGCACGGGCGCGGGCGCGGTGAGCCTGCTGAGTGGCGGCGGGGGGGGAGGCGTCGACGCCGCGTCGCCAGGGGTGCTGCAGCGTGCCGCGCTGAGCTCGAGCCAGATGTCGAGTGGGTCGCACCTGCTGGATAGCGGGGCAATGGTCGCCACCCCAGAGGAGAGGGGGTCGTCGGTCGGTCTGGGAGCGACGGGCACGCAGACGGTCGAAGAGCGGATGACGGGCGCGCTCGTGGATGAGGGGAGTGATGTGGATGAGGAGGAAGCAGCCGAGGCAGAAGGCAGGGGAGAGGGCAGGGAAGCGAGTGCTGTGCCCGACTCGAGGAGGGTGTCGGTCGACACCATGAGCGATGTGGCGCATCTCGACTTTACACCGGTCGTCGTACCCCCCGAGGCCGCACCTGTCCCGAGACCTTCCGCCCTCACCGCAGCGCTCAACAAGCATGTCCCTTACCTCGTCTCGACCTCTGGCCTGGCCGACGGCCAACCGGCCGCCCCAGTCCCGTCCGCATCGACAAACCCCTTTTACAGCCTCTACTCTGCCATATCCGCACCCCCCCCTGCGCCCTCCGTCTCTCTCGAGCTGTACTTTCCCCACTCCAAGAACCCGACCGTCCCAATCGTCGCAAAGGTACGGAAGGATGCGACCGTCGAGGAGGTCACTGGGTTTGGGCTCTGGAGGTACTGGGAAGAAGGGAGGGAGCCCAAGCTCGAAGACGATAGCGAGGAGGTCAAGTGGAGCACCATAGGGTGGGGGCTGCGTATAGTTGAGGATGACGGCGAGGTCGACGAGGACTTTCCCCGTGAGTGGTCATGCCAAGTTCAACAGAACAGACAGCCATCCTGTTTCAGCGCTGACTCGTTCATTGGTTATAGCACTGGATAGAGAGAGCCAGATCTCAAAATTCTCTTACGGCCAGTTCGCTATCGTCGAGGCTTCCGAGGCTCAGAGTCAGTTGCAGCGCTTTATGGATCTTTGAATCTTCCAGCTCAGAACTAACACCTTACTGCTGCAGTCCGTCAAAACGCCGCCAAAGCACCCTCCATACAGCGCCGCCCCTCCCGAGTCCTCGCAGTGCCCATCACGTCCCGCCCGCCCCCCATGCCCAACGCCTCTAGCCGGGCCAACCTCGCACCGCCGCCGACCAACCAAGGCGGCAGTAGCACCGCGTCATCCTTTTCTTCGTCTGAATTCATCCCGCTGTCGACGACGGTAACCCCAGGGCAACTCAGCTCGACAGCGATGAAGGGCAGTGTGGGCTTGAGCTCGACGAGCAGCCAGGTCGTACGACTCAAGGTGCGGGTGAATGCTAGTGCGGACGTCCATTTCACCACGACTATCAATGTGTAAGCTGCACCTCACTCCTCCTGCCAGGATTGTATCAGCTGACGACCGGAAGACTAGCCCGGCCGACATGTACATTGCCGACCTTATCGAAGTGCTCTGCAAGAAGAAGAGGCTGCAGATGCCCGCTACAGATTGGGTGCTGTGTCTTGCAGACTTTTCCCTCGCACTGCCGCTCGATCGAACCGTCGCGAGCATGGAGGGCCGCTGTGAGCTGGCACTCGTCAAGAGAGTATGGGCGGTGGAGCATGGCCTGAGGATAAATGACAGGCGGGGCGGTGACCCCAGCGGTGAGTTTTCTTCGTCATATATCGAGCCGCGGCTCCCAGGGGCTGATCGTGAGGTCACGCAGCTTCCATATTCAGGAGGCAGTCCGAACCCGCGCCGATGCAGCGCTTCGGGCATCATCTCAATGATTTCTCACAGACGTACAAGGTGAGTCGCCGGTCCTGACCGCTCAAGGATGGATGCCTTTGTGCAACAGGACATCGCTCATGCTCTTTTTCAGAAATTCACGGTTCAGCGCAAGATAGCTATCGGGCGTCACGAACGAGTGTTGGCCATCGATGGCGATTACATACACGTACGTCAAGCGCTGGCACACCACTTGATTCGTGGCTGACGTAGCAAACGACGGTAGATTATGCCCTCCGAGTCCCGCGCATTCTTTGACTCGATGAAGACCACATCATTCCACATATCCCTTGTCGCCGCTTGCAAGCTCACGGGCCGAGCAGGGGGGTTCAAGATCAATGTGTGGCGGGACGGGGCGCAGAAGCGGTACGAGTTTGAGGCCGAGAATCAGAGGCAGGCGGTGGAGATCGTGTCGACTATCCGGCAGTTGTGAGTAGTCGTGTGCAAGTTGTCGTGCTGTCGTGCGCAGGCAGGGCGCGGTGCTGACTGTTTGGGTAGGATGAAGACGTACTCCGCAGAGAGGAACTCGGTACAATTGGCACAGCCAGCTTACAGGGCTGCGCCGAGGAAGTAATGCTTCCAATATGAGAAAAGATCGAGGCAATTATGCCTCTCGCTTCCGGCCATTGTCCCGTTGTGTTGTTGTACCATATATGTGAAGATGATCTACGAATGCATGAGATCAGGACAACATCTAATCAAGGGTATCGGGTGAGAAGGAATATAGAGAGGCCACTATGAGATCAAGCCTGCGCGTACAAACCATCAGCACGTGTCCCGTGTCCGTCGTACGCTGTTGGGCTACTCACCGACATCTTCATCTCAATCTTCCCATGGGGCTTGTAACCCTCCACCACAAAGTCCTCCACCTTGAACCCGTCGATATCCCCAATCTCCTCCTTACTCCTCGCCCACCGCAAGCTCGGGAAATCCCTCGGCTCCCTCTCCAGCTGCGTCTTCAGCGGCTCCACATGGTCCTTGTAGACGTGCGCGTCGCCCATTTGAAGGATGAACTCGTGCGGCTCTGTATCGGTGACGAGGGCGATCATGTGCGTGAGCAGCGCATAGGAGGCAATGTTGAAGGGCACGCCGAGACCGAGGTCGCAGGAGCGCTGGTACATGAGGCAGGAGAGCTTGGGTTTGGCAGTGGGGTTGGAAGCGGGCGCGAGAGTGACAAAGAACTGGCAGAACATGTGACAAGGGGGGAGGGCCATGAGAGGGAGGTCTGGATGGGTAGATGGCGTGGTGAGCAATGCTTGCGTGACTCGTGGTGTACAGCGCGACCTACCTTTAGGGTTCCATGCAGACATGATGATCCTCCGGTCTGTTGGGTTGTTTTTGATCTTGTCGATCACAGACGCAAGCTGGTCCACGCCCTTCCCACTGTAGTCCCCATCTGCATCCGTGTACTCCGCCCCGAAATGTCTCCACTGGAATCCGTACACGGGCCCCAAGTCGCCCTCGCGCCTGTGCCCCAGTCCGTTCTTCTCGAGAAACTCCTTGCTTCCGTTCCCGTCCCAAATATTCACGCCCTGCGCCGAGAGCACCTTCGCGTCGGTACAACCAGAGATGAACCAGAGCAGCTCGGCGATGACGCCGCGAAGGAAGACGCGCTTCGTGGTGAGCAGAGGGAGGACGGCGTCGGCGAGGGAGAAGCGGAGGGAGTTGGGGGCGAAGAAGGCGAGGGTGCCAGTACCAGTACGGTCAGGACGAGGTTCACCGTTAGCGATGATCCGCGAGATGAGGTCCAGGTACTGGTACTCCTCTGCGAACGCGTGAGTCAGAGAGAGCCTCAAGCGGCGAAGGGGCTGACTCACCGTGGTCCGGGTTAGAACGCCCCGGCTTGGGAGACTGGGCAATAGCAGTGGGCATGGTGGCGGAACACTTTTGGACGACGGATTGGGGTAGGAGGTGTAAGTCTGGCAACTTTGGTGGAGAAGAGTAGTGGAAAGCAATGTCGACACAAACACTACACTGCTCAGACGAGCGCGCAGAGAAAACGCGTCCCTCCGCCAGCGAGCCATGTTCCTGCGCGTGTCCCTGAAAGTGGCGCGCCATCCCATCCTTGTGTGTGGCACCCCCTTCCGTGAAGACTGGAGGGACCCAGACCATAAAGCGGACGACCACTGTAGCACCGTCAAGGGGGTGGAAGCTGTAAATCTTCTGGTTTGTGAGAGCAAAACAACCAACTCCTGCGACGCGCCCAGCTAATCCGTCTGCTTCGGCCAACTTGGCGGGGATCTGTCCGGTACTACTGTACTCACTACTGTACGTATTATTGCATATTACGGCCATCATGTCTATGGAGTTTATCTTGCTAAAAATGTCTGTAATAGACCTATCGAGGTCTTATGCTACAGTGGTCATCGCTTCATATCACCCCAGTCCGTCCAGCACCTCCTTCTCCTTCGCAATCCTCTCCTGCTCCTCCTTCATCAAGATCTTCGAGTACTTTGAATGTGCACGAATCCAAGGTCCGTGGTAGAACGCAATGAACGGCACAGAGGCTAGCACGAGGGACACGCAGCCCCATGTGAAGATCATCCACCGAGGAGTGAGGGCGCGATACATCTGCGTAGGGCGAGCGATCAAGGTCAGCTGGCAACTTCTGAAGGGTGAACGAGAGTGGAAACCCTGGCTCACCTTAAGGGTGAAGAGGGAGAATGCACCGCCAAAGGCGTTTCGGAGGAAGGATTGTGCGGCGATTGCAGACGAAGCATAAGACCCGTAGCACTCCGCCAGACTAATAGAAAGGGGCGGCTATCAGCAGAGGATTGGGGGATCTCAACTATCAAGAGAGCCAGCTCACTATACAAAGGCGCAGATATAGACGCTCAAGACAGCAGCTGAAGACGTCGTTGGTTAAAACACTGCATCGTCGCCCTTCCCCAGGAATGCTCACCAGTGATTAGGACGAGACCAATGGCGGGGGCAATCCAGTGGATAGAGGACAGGCTGGTGAAGGCAAAGATATAACACCCAACAGAGAACACGAGACCAGCGACCATGGGCCCATAAAGTCGAGCCTCGATCCCATCCTTCTCTACTCGGCGCCGATAGATAGCATCTTGAATGAAGTTGCAGCAGAACCCGATCAAGGCGCCGATCCTGCGAGGCGCAGTACATCAGCTCTGACCCATGAGTGTGCGATGAAAACCAAAAGTGCGATCACTCACACAAGGGAAAGATAGATCAAGCCAACCTGGTTGGTGGTAAAGCCGTAGATGTTGCGGAAAACATAGGGCAACCCGCCGATCTGCACGAACAGCACACCCCATACCACCGCCATCCACAACGCGAAGAACGTGACGACAGGCTCAATGACCAAAAAAGCTACATGTCGCGTCAGCTGGGGAACGTGGTTCATAAAACTATAGCAGACCTAGAACTCACTTATAGGACGAGAGCAACTAGTCGTCATGGCTTTCACGAAATTGACCTTCCCCACTTCGCTTCTAGCCGTGTACCGCCCCCCATCCTCCACACCACGTTCCTTCCTCAACTTCTTGGCTCTTCGACGGAGGATGCACGAGTCTCGAGTTTCTCGCAAGGTGAAGAAGATACAGGGGAGGAGAGCGCCGATGATCACTACGAGGGCATCCCTGTAAGCTCGACGTCGATTGTGAACGGACAAGGCTGGGTGGAGTGACGTACTGGTTTGTATCCACCAGATCCAACGCCACTCCAGCTTGGGGTTGGACTCGACCCAGGCAAACCAGAACGATCCAAGCCCACTCCCGGTGACCGCCGCGAGCGCAAACACGGATGATGGGAGCCCGCGTCTTTGTCACCAGTCAGCATGTGCGTGTGCGTGCGACGCGTCAAGATATATACGCACTGAGCAGGTATGAAGATGTCGGCAATGGTGCCCCCAACAAGGGTGGACCCAACACTACCAGAGCAGCCTTGGAGGACACGGGCGACCATCATAGTCGCGTAGTTGTTTGATCTAAGATGTCAATGAGTGTCAGCTGGCTGCAATCACAAAGAGGCAATTGTCAACGACACTCACGCAGCCATCATGATATGAAATGCCAAGTAGATAATCACAGCACAGACATAGGTCCACCTGCGACCAAACTCTTCTGAAAGAGGGGCCAGAACCATTGGCGCCACAGCGAATCCCTGTTGAGCCCTCAATGTCAGCCATTCCTTGCTGCAAACATTCAAAAAAGCGACCCACGAAAGCGTATACACCCAGTCCTGCAGCCGCCTGCAGATCATTGCAACCCAGATCCTTGCACATTGACACCTCCCCAATAGAGTACGCTGACGTGTTCGCTGCTGTCATCATAGTGAAGAACGTCGCCACCAATGTGATCGCAAGCTTCCTCTTGAAAGAGAAGAAGAACGGGTTCTGAGGGCTCGACGGGGGAAAGTCTACCCAGATCACCTTCATCTGGACCGGCCCATCTCCCACTTGGACATCTGCCAGATAGTCTGCCTCCCCTGGCGGGAGCTGCAGCATCTCTGCAAGGTCGGGAGTGAGTACCGGCCCCCAATGACACCCCGGTGGGAGGCTCGAGGTTAAGTGCCTGCTTCTGGCGGTCGAGGGCGAGCTCTCGGGACCCGACAGCGGGGGGTTGATCTTGTCATCGTCGTACTGACCGGGGTCAAGGGTGGGGGAGGAAGAGGGGAGTGATGGGGTGGTGTGAAATGTGGCAGGGATGGTCATGTCGGCGGCTGCTGTGGTGATCCGGAGGTGTTCCTCGAGTGCGGGGTTGCTGGTGACAGCCCCGGAGGTGGTGCCTCCCTGAGGCACTTTCTCGTCGTCCATTATTGGCGGGACGTCGATGCGAGGGGGGGGGGGGGGACAGGGGGTAAAAGGGGGGCTTCTCTTCGCCCTATTTTAGATATTTATGGATCATAAGACTTCCCACACGACAATGATAAAGTCACCTAGGTGCTTCCCGTGATTTCTGACTCGAAAAAAAAGCGCGGTGGCTGATCGACGCTTTGGTCACAACGGGCAGCTGATCAGCCAACATTGCCGAGAAAGGCGGATTTAAGCGCGCAGGTACGCCATCGGTCTTCTAGCAACTGAAAGTGTAAGTCTTTGTGGTGCAGACTTGGCATCAAGCAAGCTAGTCAATCCTCCGCTAAATCATCAAAGCCGCAGATAGGGACAAGCAAAACAAGGAGAGAGTGATAGGCGGACGAAACCGAGTCGAAGCCAAGCTGTCAATGATCCTCCTCCGACCACTTTGGTTTTATGTAAGGTCTGACGTTTCGGAGCAGCTACCTCATGACCATCACTGGAAACGGCTCTTGCCGCACTCCTGTAGACTATCAGTAGAGATACTCTGCATATCATACATGCCGCCCATGAGATCGATGACTGATGACTGTCCTTGAGATGATACTCTCCGATATTTATACAGTGTCGCCCCCTCGTTCTGCTGTCCCCCCCCCCCCCCCCCCGGATCCCTATTCCTCGCACCTCGTACCTAAAGCGCCTCGATCTTCATCCGGTCCTTCCGCGTCTGCTCCATGAACTTCTCAATCATATCCTCCCCCTCCCGACTCAGCGTCTCGTACCCTCTCCGCATCTCTGCTCGCACAAGATCTTCCACCGTCATCTTCTTCTGCTCCTCCGTCAGGACCACCGGCCCTTCCCCGGGGTCCGCCGCGGTATATGGGGAGGGAAACGGCGCGCGCGGGGTGGGCGACCGTGCAGGGGAAGTAGCGGCGGTACCCTTGGGCGTCGGGAGGAGCGGGGAAGAGAAGAGGTCGTCCACGACTTTCCGCGCTTGTAATGCTCCTCTTGTAACGCTCGCGTCGAGCGCATCGCGCGGGAGGCTCGTCGTGTGCGGGGATGGCCTGCCAGGCTGGGCAGAACGGAGGGTAGCCTTGGCACGCGGAGTGGCGATGGGGGATGAAAGAGGGATGTTGGCGAAGCGGTCAAGCTGCGATAAGGGCCGAGGGGCAGGTGTAGGGGAAGGGGATTTGACGGGGGTGGAGGAAGGTGGGGGGAGGGAAGGTAAGGGTTTGGATGTTTGCGACGAGGACGAGGGCTTAGGCGGCTGAGCACGCTGCGTGGCCGATCTGGAGGATTGGGAAGAAGGCTTGGTGACCACCCTTGACGAAGGCTTGGCTGCGGGTTTGGGGGTGGGCTGAGCTTCTGACTCGGGCTCAGACTCGGGCTCTGGCGCCGGCTCGACCTTAGTCTCGGACTCTGTCGGTACCTCCAATTCCACGTGACCCTCCTCCTCTTCCCCAATTTCATCCTTCTTCGCCACCACAGCCTTCTTCTTCCCCTTCCCCTTGGCCGTCGTTGGTGCCCTAGACTTTGTCACCGCAGCCTTTGCCTTCCCTCTCGGTTTCTTCACCGGCTCCTCCACCTCAGCTTCAGGTTCCTCCTCCACCTCTGGCTCCTTCGCCACCTCCACCTCATCCACAGCCAAAAGCTCCACCGTCTCTGTCTTCTTCCCCCTCCCGCCTTTAGGTTTCGCCATCGTCGCGCGGGACCGCGTCGCCCGTCGACTAGCAGCCGACACCTGCGAGACAGCGGGCTCCTCTGCGGCCGCGTCTGCGTCCGCTTCTACATCGGAGGGTTCGGGTTCGGTGTAGGTTGTGGGCTCGGGCGCAACAGTGGTACCGCGTTTTGGCCTAGGATGATATCAGCTTGAAGCCTACACGCAATATATATACTACGAGAAGCTCACTTCTTGGCTGCCTCTGACTTTTTGGGTCGTCCCGCAGGCTTGTTCTGTACCTCACATCAGCTGCTGTTCTCCGACTGCTAACGAGCGGTAATTTCAGCTTACAGCCTTCTCTGGAACAGCAGGAGCAGACTCTTTCAATATAGCTCTAAAGAAGTGGCAGTCTGGCACTTTAGACTGGTGTATAGCCCTAGATACGACAGAAAGCATGTCAGCTGAGTTGCCGTCGGCGAAATCGCCTACATACCAAGGATCGTCCGTCGCCTCCCACCCCTCCACGCCGTACTCGCAGTACGGGCATATAACCGCATCCTTCGAGTCTGTCGAGGGGTTATACACAAACCCTGCGCGGGCAAGCTACGGTATCGATGTCAATCATGCGCCTTGGACGGTGAAAATACCGGCATAACCCACTGCTTTGACGGAGGGGAGCCATCCGGCCTTTTGCTTGTGCGGCCACCACTTTTTGAATGTTTGTACGCGGACCTCAATGGACTCTGCAGATTGGGGCAGCGTATCCGGGGTTTCGTATATCGTGCTGTACACCACCACATAAGCCTCACCGTAGGCAGCTTCCGGAAACAAATCGAAGTAACTCACGAGTACATCCCATTGCTCTGATCCCGTTTCCGCTTCTCAATCTTCACCGCACACACCATCTCCGCCCACGCGCAGCCTGCGCGCTTCGCATGCTCCTCAAACGGGTCATCTTCCTCGTCCCACCCGCCAAGCTCGAGGTTGCACAAGAAGCACGTGCAGTTGTCCCATGCGCCCTCGTCGGGGCCCGGGGTGTGGTAAAAGCCCGCGTCGGCGAGGGCGCGCGGGGTGAGGTGCGGGTGGGAGGAAGGGGAGAGGGGGAAGGCGCGTTTCGCCTTCAATTTCGGTTTGAGAACGGCGGAGAAGGAGGATAAGCGGTTGTCTAGATTCTGCATGGTGCCGGGGTGTCGGCCAGGGGTAGGGGTGCTGTGTTGTTATGCTGTGAGCTGGGGAGTGGAGATGTAGAGGATGCAGTGTTGATTTGTTTGTGTATCGACGCGTCTGAAGCCCTTCAGTCGCCTCAGGTAGGTGCCACACATCTCAAAGGCCGGATATTGCCGACTGGCATCGAGATTTCGACTTCCATGACTTTGCTTCGTCTGGTCTGGTATTGCTCGCTCAAAGTCAACCCAACCAAAAGCTCGACCAGCACCCCAGCCAGCATGTCCCGCCTATTCAGACGGGCACTCTCCACCTTCCCCCCCCGAGCAGGGCCCTCCACCCAACTTCCCTCCACGCTCTTCCCCTCCGCCTCATCCGTCGCCCCCACCCTCCCCCTCGCTGTCCGCCGTCGCAGAGAACTATTCCCCCCTCCCAAGCTCGCGTCTGCCTCCCCCCTCTCTGACCCTGTCCTTCACTCCCCCAACTCACCCAAACCGTTCCCCCCCGCCCTCGAGCTCGACTTCCGCGCCCTCGTCGACGAAGCAGTCTTCAACGACAGCGTCACCGAGCCCGAGCTACGCGCGCTCTTCTTGAAGGCCACGCAGGAGTGGAAGTCGCGCGTGAGGGGTTACGCACCACGCGGGAAGCGCGGGAAGAAGGATTTCCTGCTGGGTGTGATGGGCGGGCGGTGGGCCGAGGTGGTCGCTGCGGAGGCTGAGACGGCCGCCGAGAACGCGAGGGCAGAGGACGAGGAGCCGCGGGGCGGCCAGGGCCGGGTCGTCGGGCAGCGGATCTACCTGCCCAATGTCCAGATTCGCCTGATGCGGAACTACACCCCCCCCGGCCAGGCGTACGACCCGATGGTCGCGACGTTCCGGATCCCGCCCAGCATGACCAAGACAGACCTGCGTTCGTACTTGCACGCGGTGTACGACATGTCCGTGTCGTTTATCCGGACGGACAACTATATCGGGCAGATCAAGCGGAAGAACACTGGGCGGGTGGAGCGGGTCGGGGGCGGGCAGCACAAGTATAAGCGGGCGGTGGTGGGGCTTACTGAGCCGTTCCATTACCCGGACGACTTGGAGGAGCTGTACGCCCAGGGCGAGCTGCACGGCAAGGGCACGGCGGAAGCGGACCTGAGGCGGACGTGGTTGGAGGAACACTTCAATATTGATGCGATGGAGGATGCTAAGAAGAGGGCGATGATGAAGGTGTTCAAGGGGTACAGGTGGAGGTCGCGCACGCACAACAATGCTGTAAGTTTTCTTGCTTTCTGTGGTAGTCGATCGGGCGGGGGGGCATGAGCTGACGGCGAGTCAACAGGCCCACACGATCAAGGCAATCATGGCGAGGCGTCTGGCGAAGGAGCAGGTGGTTTACGATACGATTGACGATGCTCGTAAGGAGCATGGGAAGAGGACTTTGGAGGCGTTGAACGCTGGGGCGTTTCAGGGGGCTGGGGATGCGTCGCCAGCGCCAGCGGCGTAGTCACCATATCGCATGATGCATGTCTTTACGCATTGTTTGTTGCTGATAAGCAGAGCTGAACGCTAGCAATGACATTGATCTTATAGTCACAAGAATACCAAAATGAGATAAAACTGATCAACAAACTATACTTTTCGAGCTCTCGCTCTTCAGCATCGCCCTCCTCTACAATCTATCAACAACCCCAGGCGTCACCCCCTGATATACACCGCGACCTAGAGTGCATGGCTCCCATCCTCCTTGTCTAGCCTGTTGAGGTGCACCGTGCTCCCATCCAGGCCCAACTCCACCTCGCTCCCCATTTTGGTCGACGTCGTCGGGCTGTCCACCTGGCCGTCGTCCACCTCCTCAATCTTGCTGCGCGACTCCCCTCCCTTGGTCTCCATCTCCCACTCCTCGCTCCTGTTCATCCTGTTGGTGAAAGCCCTCTCTCCCCCCTCCCCCCCGGCGAACCCACCCGCACCCGCACCCGCACCCGACCCGCTGGCGTAAGCCCCGCTAAAGGACTGCCCATACGCGGGTGTACCAATCGTAGTGGTGCCCCCAAAGCTGGAGGACGTGACGCCCATTGAGTCCGACATGAAGGTGCGGGTGGCGTTGCGCGAATGGTCGAATGCGGACGAGTGGTTGGTGCGGTTGAAGAAGCGGGATTTGGACTGTTTGGACTCGTTGCCGAGAGCGGTGGAGCCGACGCCGGTCCATGTTCTGTGCGGGGGGGGGGGGGGGTTAGTGGTTCGTCTCTGGTAAGGTAAGTGGAGAGGGCTGATGGAGGGAGGACGCACCGATTCTGAGAGATGGCCTGCTCCCTTTTGTATCGTGTCCTGCACGACCTGAAACCCATGATCAAGGCGCAGAGCAACAGCACACCACAGATCGAGCTCATCTATCACACTCTACCCGTCAGCTTGCCCCGTCCATACAGGCATAGTCTGTGGAGGAAAAGTGGCGACGCACCACAGCCTGGATGTTGGTGTATGCGCTCGAGTAGAGCACGGGGGCAGAGAGGACGGGGGTGCCTGACGCGGTGGCGGAGGAGGAGGAGTTGCTGCATGGGGGGGAAGGGTCAGCAAGGGCGCTGCATGAGGTGGGTGGCAAGTACTCACGTTCCAGTGCTGTTTGTGCCGGTCTGTGGCCAAGGGAAAAGTCAGTTGCTGCCTGGGAGTCTCTGATCGCCATCGGCTTTGCAACCCGACTCACGTAGTACGAGCAAGCGGTGTTGGAGTAGGCCTCTCCGACGGCAATATCAGCGGCATTGCACGCCCCGCTCATGCACGTCTGAATCCCCACCGAGCGTCAGCCTTGACCTCGATGTCTCGAGGTCCCCACCGACAGGCCTCGACTTTGAAGCTTGGAGATGGGGATGCGTGAAGGGGGGGACTTACAGCGACAGAAGATATGTACGTGTTCGACACGCAGATACAGGCATAGTCCGTGGCCCCCGTGCACCCGGTAGTGTTCCCTTGACTCATACTATGGGAGAGACACCACACGAGACATGGTCAGCTTGCCGGTCCAGATGGGTGGTGCGGAGAGTGCATTGCAGGATGCCGAGTTGGGGAGGGGCCGCCGTAGGTCTGGTGGGCCGGGGGGAGGGGCGGGGGGCAGAGAGAGGGAAGAGGGGTCACGTACCATGTTGTGACACATGAGGGGATACCGTCAGCGGCCCGCTTGGTGTGGGCAGAGACGAGGTCGAGGTTGCGGGGTGCCATCTTTGGTGGATGAGGAGTCTCGGTGGTGGGAGTGGTGGTGGGCGTGAGTCTGTTGGAGAAGAGGGAGAGGAAGAAGAGAGAGAGATGTGTCTTTAAGGCGAGCTGCGAGGCTGTGAAGGAACAATAGGCTGCTGTGCCGCCCTATTCGCACCGAAGACGGCAGACTAGAGGCTGCCCCGTCCTGGACAAAAAGCCAGCGCCGAGGGTCTCTAGTCCGCAGAGGAACAATAAGGCGGCGGGGTGCACTCAGGGGAAACACAATAACCATCTCGGGGAATAGCACTTGTCGGGCCCGCACTGCTCAGGGTCCGGTGCCTGGACAGCTGGTATCATTACATGCACCATCTATAGACTGTATAACTTCTATACCGTAGATACACAAGGATGCCACCAATACACTTACAGGCCACAGCTCGAGAGGGTAACCAATGCCGGGTATCACCTCCCCCCCCCCCCCCCTCAATGCACCCACTCCACCCCCTCCCGCTCCCAGTCCACCGTCTCCATCTCCCCGCCCCATCTCCCCTCCATCCAGACCCCCAGCCGCGCGCGCACCTGCGCCGTGCTCTTGTCCGTCTGATCATCGTTCATGCACAGCATTGCGAGCTCGGGCTTCATGTCCACCGACTTGAGCTCTTTCACGAGCTGCAGCGTCGTGTGGATCTGCGCAAAGCGCGAGGGGGTGGAGCCTGTTGTGTTGTCGGCAGGAAGAAGAGGGTGGGGAGTCAGTCAGTTGCACGCGCGGACGACGGCAGGAACAGCTAGCCCGGTGGGATAGAACTGACCGTAGATGTAGTTGTACCTCGACAGCAACTTGACACACCACCTCCTCAACTCGACGCCTCCGTCCTTCCTCTCCTCGGCGCCCTCCCACGCGTCCTGCCCTGTGCGCACATTCGCACCGACACCAAAGTCCGCGTCCTGCCACCGACTCACGAGGGGCAACATCGGCTCGCTCCTGCGCCACATGGCGGCGGCGGCATCGTCGCCGCCCTCGTCAACATCAGGCATGTCTGGAGGGGGAGGGGGGTAGAAGACCGCGTCGCGGGCAGGGAGAAACGCGTCTATCCCGCGGGCGCCCGAGGACGCTACGAGGGCGTCAATCAGGCAGGTGCCGCATTCTGGTTGCTCGAACGCGAGGCGGGTAAAGAGGGCGGAGGCGGAGAAAGTCTGGGAGGGGTCGAAGAAGTCAGGGGGGAGGCAGCGGTCGAGGCGGAATGTGCATTCCCGGCGAGGGGGGCCGTCGGGTTCCGTGGGGAGGTGGCCGTCGAGTGATGCTGCGAGGGGGGTGCACGGTCAGAAAAGGCGGGGGGCCGAGACAGAGGAGGTCAAAATCAAAGAGATACTCACAGAACGTGTAACGCGTGGCTTTGGGCCCCTCCCAGCCTGCTTTGTCCATCAGACCGCTCATATCACTGAGCGTTTTCCTCGCGAGGTTCCTCGTCACGTGGACGTTGACGATCCCCTCGCCCTCACCCTCGCCGAGGCCCAGCACCTTTCGCAGCGCACTCTTCTGCTCTTCGCCCCAGACCCCATCGACCCCGCCGAGCTTTGCAACGACCCACGACCACAGCAAGGCCTCCCTCCACCTCTCTACTCTGAGGTGGACGACCAACCAGGCCATCTCGACGTCCCCGTTGCCCTTCTTGCTCTCCCTGAACCCCCTGGTGGCAGCGAGGCTGAGCTCGCCTGCCCACATGACGCTCGCCTCTTGGAGCAGGGCGCGGGACTGCGCCTTGGGGAGGTGGTGCATGTACATCCTGCGCTGGGGGAAGAAGCGCGCAGAGAGCAGTTGGTTGGCGTGCTGCAGGGCGCCCCACTCGCCCGAGTCGGAGAGCTGCTTGGGCGTCATCTGCTCGGGGACGGTGAGCCCCGGGTCGAGGCGGACGAGGTTCCCGCCGAGGGGGTTCAAAAAGTCCGAGGTGGATAGGGATCGTAGTAGGAACATGTCGTCGTTGAATGAGATGCTGCGGGGGCACGTGGTGTGTGTCAGCGTGGCGTGGTGGCGTGGTGGCGTGGTGGCGTGAGGATGAGACCTCGCTCACAAGTTCTCGGAGAGACCATCGAGCCAGGCGAGGCGGGACTCGATCCCAAACGAGTTGAAGCTCGGCATAGCCTCCGCCTTCCATTCGTCTTCACTCTCCCAGTCGCCGTGCTCGTTTTCCCGCCCGCTCCCGAGCCACACCCTCCCGCCGTCCTTTGGCAGCTGGAACAAGTCGGAGTGGAAATGCCACTGCAGCCGGTTCTGCCTCAGCTGACTCCTCCAGTCCAGCCACTCTGCCACCTGCCCGATCCGCCACCCACCCGCGTCCCCTTCGGCCTCCGCGCCGTCTTCCGCAGCGCCGGGCCCGGCCGCCTGGCCGACAAACGGATCGTCCGGCCGTACCCCCCAGTCAGCAGTGACGACATGTATCCTCCCGGCCTCGTCCCCGAGTGCGGCGACCGCCGAGCGCACGGCCGCGCGCAGCTCGCCATTATCCCGCCAGTGGCGCTTCTTTCCCGATCCGCGCTCGATGCGCACCCCCTCGGCTGCGGCGCGGTCGGCCATCTCGCGCGCGAGGTACGGCGAGCTCGCGTTGACAAACAGGTACACGAGGTCGAGCGGGTGCTGTGCCGGGGCGGAGGCGGGGGAGGCGCCCGCGGGGAGGGAGCCGGAGGAGAAGTATGCGTCGAGGAAGGGGTAGGGGAGGCGGTCGTGCAGGGGTTCGAGGAAGGGGACGGCGGGGGCGGGGTGGGACGGGAGGAGGACGTGCGTGGGGTCGGAGGGGAGGACGCGCGCGTCGAGCTTCCACGATGGGATACCCTCGGTATCGTTCGAGCCGTACTGCTCCGAGTCCCAGCCGCCCGAGGTGCTTGCTGCGTTCGGCTCGAACCCGGGCGGGGAGGAGGTGAAGACGGGCTCGTCAGAGAGGAGCAGGGCGAGGAGCACCGCGCCGATGAGCAGGGACGCGGCGGCGCCCCCGACGATGACGTACGGCGTGAGCCGGCAATTGCGCTTCCCCCACCGCACCGGCGGGGAGGAAGGCGGGTAGGCTCCCCCCGTGCGCCCGGCGCCGGCGCCAGCGCGGGGCCTGCGCGCCGCCAGCCCGAGAGGGAGGAGGGAGTGGGACTCTTCCTCTGCGCCGTCGTCTTCCGCGTCGGGGCGCGCGTACTCGGCTGTCCGCAAGGCTTCGAGGTCGGGATGTCCCGTGCGCGACGGGGTGTGTGAGGGGTGTTTGTCGTCGTCGCGCGAGCGGGAGGAGCTGGACGCAGGAGAGGTGTTGGCTGGTGGGCCGGCTCCTGCGGCGTGGGCGGTGGAGCTGCTCGCGTGCGCGGGCATGGTGCGGGGGGCGGGGGGGGGCTGTGTGTGCGGTGTCGGTTGGGGAGTGTGCGCCGGTGCGCCGGGTGGGGGGAGGGAGGGAGAGAGAGTGGCGCGCTGCCATGCCCGGATGACTCGCGCTGTCTGCTCTCGCTCTTGCTCTCGCTCTCGCTCTCGCTCTCGCTCTCCTTTCCCCCGCGCAGCGCGCAGCCGACAGGCTCGGGAGGCTGCGGCCAAAATTAGGGCGCGCGCAGCGGAAATAGCATCCAGCCGCCCGCCCCTGAGCCCCCGTGCCTGCCGCACAGCCAGGCTCGCAATCTTATATACATACACATGCTACTAGCTACGACCCAACCGTATAATCCAGAACCCGCATGCTACGACATCCCGTCAGCCCCGCGCGCACGACCCCGGCACACAGCACCCACCTCCTACTCCTGCGACTGCGACACCCGCGTCATCCACTGCCTCAGCGTATCCGCCAGCACCCCCGGCAACGCCTCCACGTCCCGCAGCACGACGTAGAACTCGAACGGGAACGTGTCGAGGTACCGCTGCATCTCGAGCTTCATCTCCCCGCCGACGTTCTTGTACTCGACCGTCTGCATCGACAGGATGCTCGGGCGCGACGACGACGACGACGACGACGCAGCGGGGCCCGACGGCGTGCCGGTTTGGTGCAGCGAGTCGACGATGATGAAGACAATCATGACGCGCTCTTCGAGCGCGCGGCGCAGTAGCCGCCGGAGCTTGGCGTGGTCCTGGCACACACCGTCCGAGATGATGATCTGAAGCTGCCAGAGATCCGGCGCGCTCGAGCTCGACGCCGGCCCGCTGCGCGCCTCCCCGAGGTACGCCAACGTCCTCTCCACCAGGCTCGCCACGTCCGTCTTGTGCTGGTCAAACTTGAAGCTCGACATCACCTTGGCGCCGTCCGCGTCCGTGAACCCGCCCTCCTTGAACGGGTGCAGGATGTCGACCGCCTCGCCAAACTTGGCAATGCTCACCTGGCCCACCTCGAGCTTGTTCATCGCCTGCGACACGAGCGCCAGCGTCTGGTACGCCAGGTCCACAGAGTGCGACTCGGACATGGAGCGCGAGTCGTCCAGCGACAGCAGCACCTGGTACTCGCGCCGCGACGGCTTGGTGCGCCGCAGCCATATCTTGTCCTTGGTGTACTCGGACGCGATGTACGGGATGATCTTGCGCATGTTGAGCCGCTTGCCCGTGCGGAAGTCACCCTGCAGCCGCGTCGCCAGCGTAGGCTCCAGGATCAGCCGCAGCTGCTCGCACAGCGCGTACGACAGGTCGCTCGTCATCGACGCGTACCGTCGCCAGAGGTCCTCGGCAGTCGCCAGCGTGCCCGCCACAGCAGTCGGGTCCACAATCTTGAGCTCGGGTTCCTCGCCGTCCTCGTCCATCGGCACTTCCTTCGCCTCAACACCGCCCTCCATGTCCTCGGCGTCAACGTCCATGGCGTCGTCCGCGGCATCGCCAGCCGGCCGACCACCAATGTCCGCCTGCGTGAGCGCCTTCTCAGTCTGCTCGCGTTCGCCGTCCATCTCCCCGCGAGTCTGGTGCGCACCCTCCTTCCCACGCTGCTCGCGCTCCTCCTCCTCATCGTCCCCCTCCATATCCTCATCCTCAAACGCCCGTCGGCTGTCCGGGCCCTCCTCCTCCTCCTCCTCATCCACAATCTGCAGGTCCTCGAGCTTCTGCCTCTCCTCGTCCCCGGCAGCGCCCAGCGCCTGCTGATCGTCCTCCTTGGCCTCGTCCTCCTTGACGTACTCCACCTGCTGCCCAGCAGCCTCTTGCGGCGCCTGCTGGTCCTCAGTGGCCTGCTCCCTCTCGCGCTCCTCCTCCTGGGCGCGGATCTCGTCGTGGCGACGACGGATCTCTTTCAGGATATCGCCCAGCGACCGCGACGTCTGGGGAGGCGCACTATCGTTGGCAGGCAGCGGCGCGCCAGTCGAGTCGGTCGGCCCGTCAGCTTGGGGCTGGTCCGACGAGTCGCCCATGTTTTCTTGGGTCTGGGGCGCAACGCTGTCAAGCGTGTCAGCTTTGCACAAGTTCTTGTGTGCTCTAGACAACTCACCCGTCTTTGCCCTCCGCCTGCGCTTCTGCATCGTCCTTCTCGACGTCCTCCTTCTCTTCGCTCTCCTTCTCCTCCTTCTTCTCTCCCTCGACACCGCCAGTCACGCCCTTCCCAGCCTCCGACTCCTGCGTCTGTTCGTTGGCTGCTCCGAGGTCCGCGTCCTGCGCCATCTGCGCCTCCTCCTCCGTCTCATCCTCCCCCTGGCCTGCGGCAGGAGGCGCCTCCTCCACAGCCTCTCCCTCCTCCTCGTTCGTCCCGTCAACCTGGTCAGGCTCCCCGCCATCCTTCTCCTCCTCCTCGCCATCCACCGACATGCCCATGTCATTCTCAAGCTCGTCGTCCTCCCCTTCACCCTCCTCGCCCTCCTCCTCCTCAAAGTTCAGGTCCTCGGGGAGGTCCAGCGTCTCGCCCTCGGGCACAGCGACCTCTTGCTGGTCCTGCCCCGCCGGCTGCTCCTCACCCTCCTCGTTCCGCTCCTCGCCCAGCACCTCCTCCTCCTCCTCCTGGTCAAGCTCCTCACCCTCGTCCCCGCCCTTATCATCCTCAGGCTTCTGCTCCCCTTGCTCGCCCTCCTGCGCGTCCTTCTCCTCCTCCTTCTCCTTCTCCCCGCTCTCCTTCTTCTCATTCTCCTTCGCAGCCATCTCCGACTCCCCTTCCTGCTCTTCCGCCTTCTGGTCCATCAACTCATCGCTGTCCTTGTTGTTCTCTTCCTTCTCCTCGTCTCCCCAGAACTTCTCGTCCACCGCTCCAGGGTCGAGCGGGTCCACGTCCCCAACCTGCTCGTCATGGTCCTCCTCCTCCTCTTCCTCCTCGTCCCCGCTCCCTTCCTCCTTCTCCTTCCCCTCGCCCATATCCCCCTCAAAGTCCTCGTCCATGCTGAACGCATCGTCCTCCTCCCCACCCTTATCCTCCTCCTTGTCCTCCTCCTCGCCTTGCAGCCCCTCCACCTGCGACTCCTCAGTGATCTCCTTGCTCACGTCCTTCTCCCCAGTCCCCTGGCCCATCCCCGTCCCCTCCACCATCTCCCCGTCCGCACCGTCCCCGCCATCTCCTTCCTCCTGTGGCTTGCAGAAGCCCTTCTGCGCCAGGTCCAGCACGACCCGCCCGACAACGTACGACAGCTTGTACGTAGCCTTCACCGTCTGGATATGAGCACTGACCGACTGCGAGAACGTCTGCGCAAACACCTGCAGGAAGGGGACGATGCGCGCGAGGCACGCAGGGATAGCACCCCCGGGGGCCGACGCCAGGAGGCGGGTGAACGCGTGCAGCCGGCCGAGAACCTCGGTCACATGGAGCGACGACGTGAGCGCGCGCTGCTCCTTGAAGTCGGTGGGGATGTGCGGGTACTCGTCCTCCTTGACTTGGGTGGCATTGGGCGCTTTCATCTGCTGTGCGACGACAAGGAGCGACTGGATGAGCTCGTCGCTCTTGGCCCACATGTCGGAGGCCGAGGCGGACGACAAGTCGGGCAGAGGCGGGAAACGCGAGGCGCGCGCCATGTCGACCACTGGGTTCAGGAGGTGACGGAACTCGGGCGAGGTGGTAGCTTGAGCCGAGAAGCGCTCGATGAGCTTGACCTGGATACGGCCCGCAGCTGCAAAGAGCGAGTGCTCGTCTGTAGAGGAGCAAATGTCAGGTGTGCACCGATAAAAACAGCACCAGGGTCCGGCTCACCTTGAGTAAACAACAAACACTCGGCGTCCTTGGCCGAATTCAACGCCAGAGACAATGCTTGCACCAGCAAAGCCGTCTCCTGCCTCAGCTCATGCACCGCGTCCACATCCTTCGTCTGCACCTGGCGCCCCTGCAGCTCCCGCAGGTGGCGCATGCCGTCCTCAACCTCGCGGAGAGCGCTGTGGATCTGGGATATGGCAGCCTCGGCAGACTTGAGCGCATCAAAGACGGACGCCCCGCCGGTGACGGAGGTGGACTTGGCGCAGAGGGTGATGCGGTCGAGGAGGCCGGCTACCTTGGCAAGGGATTGCGTGTTGGTGACGACACTGCGGTGGTCTCGTGTCAGCTCATATCCGGCCAACATCAGAATCATCGATACTTACCGGTTACGCTCATTCAGAGCACCCGCATACACCGACTCCACAAACCCGATACCCCTCTCAAGATCCTGCGACGCGATATCTGGGTTGTGCCCGTTGAACGCCGCCCTCAGCGCCGACATCAGCACCTCCAATCGATGGTGGTAACCCTCGATCTTCCTTGCGCTCTCCTTGTCAAACCCATCAGGTAAACCCTCTACCAGCACCGGTTGCTGGCTGGCCAGCCATGTAACCGACTGCTGACGCTTGAGCTGGTCAGCACGCACGCTGTTGGAGAAGCCCGACGCGCGCAGAGCCTTCAGCAAGTCAGAGTATGCCTTGCGCTTGCGGCTGGCGAGGTTGTTGACCACCTTCTCGTTCTCCTTGGTGAGCGTCGACGGCGTCTGCTTGGCGAGGTTGGCGGCCGTCTCGATGATATCGACGGTCATGGAGTCGACAAGAGAAGCGGTAGAGTCGGAGATGGATGACTGGAGTTTGGTGTGCACCAGGGAGTACCGGCCGAGGGTCTCGTCCAGACGCACAAGCACCTCCGGCAGCTTACCACCCGCCTCCTTCCTCGCCTCCATAACTTCAGCCGTCACAGCCGACACCTCGTACACCGTAGGTGTTGCCTGCTCCATCAATACCGCCGCCTCCTGGGGCACTATACCGTTCAGCTCGCCCATGGCAGGCGAGACCGGCTGGCGGAGGACGTCCCTAAACTTTCTTATACTCCTATGCAACGCCTTGTGCGACTTTTGCGCGCTCGCCTTGAGCGCAAAGACGTTGACATCCTTCCAGCTCGCGAGGCGCACAAAGTCCCTGATCGCCTTGTCAATGACCGCCCGCTGGCTGCTCATGGAGTCGCTAATGCGCGGCTCAAAGAGGCGAGCGTTGGTCAGCACATTGTGCAGCATTGTGGCGATCGCGGCGAGGTTGGAGCTGTCGCCAGACATCTCCGTCGCCATGCGCTGGAGGCACGCGAGCATGTCGAGTCGCGAGCTGAAGCGGCCAAACGTGCTCGAGTTGATGTACGTCGACACCATCGGGAGCACCTCCTCGATATGCTTGGCGATGTCCGGGGCGCTGACCGCCCCGTGGATGATACCGCCGTACAGCCTGAGCGTCCATTCGTTGTCCTCCGCCCGGTACATCTCTGCCTGGTCCTCCAACAGCCGCATCCACGACGCCAGCTCAAGCTTCCTCCACTCGATGATGAGCTTGGACGTCTCGTCCCGAAAAGCGGCCAGAGAGTTCTCGCGGTGGGAGTAAGCCTCCCAGTCCTCGGTATGCAGAAGCAATAGTTCGAGGGCGGAGAGAATCTTGGCCACGGGGCTTCGCGCGTCGAGTGCAAGGATGCGCTCACATCGCTCGCGGATGTGCACGAGAACCATCTGCTCCGACCACTCGTTGATGAGGAGGTCGAGACGCGCAATCAGGCGCACAAGAAGGTCGTGGGCCTTGCGGACCTCGGGCTCGTTGGGCGAGAGGTAGAAGTTGGGCTGGACGGGGGAAGTCTTGACCTCGGATTGGCGATGGTGGAGGGTAGAGATCTGGAACGCCAGACTAGTGACGTCGAGGCGCTCGTCAAAGTCGGCGGCTCGGAAGCTCGCGTGCAGAGCCTCGTCAACCAGCCCCTTGAGCAAGGCAGCTGGAGTTGAGTGGCCCCTGCCAAACACGTGCTTGATGAGAGAGGTAAAGGAGGCAATGTGCGACGGCAGGAAACCCTTCTTCTCCTCCTTCTCACCGGCCGCATCGTCCCTCGCTGGCACAGCGTCCTCAGCACCCGCGTCTTCGTACTGTGGGAACAGCTCCGCAAACTCTTTCTCCTCCTCCTCCTCCTCCGACAACACATGGATATCCGTCTTCCTTACACGGTACAAACTCTCCGCGTCCTGCGCCTCCTGCTGCTCGCGCAGCCGGATCGCACTCCAGGTCTGATACAGATGGTCAAGACGCTGGGACAGTCCGGGGAGATGGGCCGCTCGCTGCTGCTTCGTCTCCAATTCGCACAGGTGTGCAGACGCCGCCAGTAGGTCGATGGGGACACCGGTGCCCTTGTCGACGGCAGCGTTGTTGGCGAGACGCTGCAGCTTGCGCACCCCTTGAGCAAGGGGGAAGGACACAGCGAGTGAGATAGTAGGATCCTGGGCGACACTGCGCAGCTCGACGCCTCGCGCAAGGCAGCGCACACCAAACTTGCCAAAGAGCACGGCGGTGATAATGGGCCGCACGAGATCGGACATGTCGCTGTAGTTAGCGGTGAGGCGTTGGACAAAGGCAGCTGAGGCCAGCTGGAAGTCTCGCTCGCGGGCAAACGCCTGGGGGTGGTCCATCTCGAGCACGTTCACGAGCTGCGAGACTCGAGACTCGCTGTAGGGGTCTGCCAAGAACGCGTGCACCTCGCTGAAGAGGTACGACAGGCGAAGGGCGTCGGACTCACGCTCGAGCGATGGGCCAAGAGCATCGCGGGCAGCCTCTAGAGAGGCGACGCGCTGCTGGATCTCGGCCGCCCGTTCAGAGTCGCTCACACCCTTTGCCACCACCTCGGCGCTCTCTACAGCTGCAAGTTCCTCCTTGACCAATGCGACTCGCGTCTCAATCACCTCCCCTTGAAGGGTGCGACGGACTCCGGGGTCGATTGGGATATTGGTGACATACAAGTCGAGAAGGAGGCGCGAAATGGCGAGCCACAGACTGCCGAGGTTGATGAGGTCATGCGGCAGAGCGGAGATCGCGGTGAGGGCAGAAGCAACTCGGGAGAGAGGCACGCGGAGATAGCTTGACTCGCCCTCAGCACGGAGCTTGTCTGACACCACTCGCGCCATCTCCACGGTCGATTGCTCGTTGTTCGCGGCAGTAGACACGCCAAAGGCCGAGAGTATCTGCATGATTTCGGTCAGCCGTGGCTCAAATCACCGGGTGCCCGATATGGCACTCACCAGTCCGATGCAAGTGACAGCCAATTTCAATGTCCCTTCCCTCCTGCTCTCCGACTCCTGCACACTCCACAACGCCGTCCGGTGCGAAAACCTCAATGCGTCATCCTGCGCGGGTATCTCGGACAATTTCACCGCTTCAACAACGCTACATAATTGTCAGTTCGTGCTCGTCACAAAGGTCATTTGAAGACTTACCCGAAGCGCAAGACGGACTCGAGCTTCACCGGCTTGAACAGGTCCGCCGGGCCAGTGAGGTATTCCTCAGTCGACTCGGCGTGATCCCATACGATCTGCATCCACCCCGACATCGCCTCGAACACAACCGCCGGTGCCACCGACGCGTCGAGGTCCCTCTGGAGTGACAGCAATGACGAAATGTTTACGTGGCGATCGTGAAGAATGACCTGGAGGGCGTCTCGGGCACCAGACTGATTGCGAGGATTAGCGACTGGATCCCCCGCACGAGACGATGCACCACCACTCACTCCTTGAAGTATGGCGAGTTCCAAGCACGCCAGCACCTTCCAGTTCGCCCAATGCACGTCGTCCGTGATCTCATTCCCATCCCCCTTCTTCGAGGAGACGATAAGGGCTTCGAGCTCGGTGACAGCTTCTTCGGAAGAAGCAATGTCGCTGATGGACGCAAGCGCCTGAAGCAAAGATCCTCGAAACTCTACACCATTAGGTCAGCATATGTCAAACGAACGTATGGGGACGTGAGCTCACCTGGGTCCTGCACACCGTCTGCAAGCTGAGACAGCCTCTTGACCACCGCCAACACCTCCAAATCATTCTTCGCGTCCCTAAATAGCATCCACACCTGTGCCTGTCCCATACCCGTTGTCAACTGCACCGTCTTCGCCAGACTCTGCAGCTTCTCCAGCACAGGCGAAAGAAGCGCAATGCCCTCGAGTTCATCGGCGAGCCAGCTCGCGAGGAGCTTGGTCGACGAGTAGTCGAAGGCAACATCTTTGGCGTGCTCCTCGATGAGCTCAACGTAAACGAGAATGCGCTCCATCCGCTCGAGAACACCAGACTCAGTCAAGACGGCCGTCGGCAGCTGCTGGCGAAGGACTTCGCGGAAAGTGCTGGTGAACGGATAGACATCGTTGCCTGCCTGCTGCTTCATACGCGAAGGTCCGCGCTTCGCCGCTGCCGCCGACAAGGCCAAAACACTCTTCACGTTCATCCCGTCCCCGAGCCAAGCCTGGACCAGCCCTCGTCGGGCGTCGTTGCGGAGCTGTATTTGTAGGATCGTGAACACCGCAGCTGCGTTATGTGCGTCGGAGCGAATGTTGGCATTGAGGGTAGGATCGATTGACTGCAAACCAATATACAATATATTAGCAACGAGACAATCCCATAAGGCGCAAGACGTACCAGATCAGAGACGAGATCCTCATCAAAATGCTGCCCCGAGGCCGCCCTCAAACTCTGCCCTTTCACGATTTGGCGCAGCGACTCATCCTTCAGAAGCTCGCCGGCGACCGAGTAGAGAGCACCAGTGGAACGACCAAAGCGTGCGAGGAAGGGCAAAGACGCTTGGCTCTGAAGAGATACCGAGTTGGCCACAGCCGACGCGCCAACGTCCGCCGTGTCGGTGTTTGAGGTGGTGTCAAGAAGCGTTGCCTGTCGGAGTAAGGATTGGTCCGCTAGAGACAGCGACTGCGGTGCGGCATTCACAGCGTCATCCCCCCCGCCGATAAACAACTCCACTCCTCGGTTTCTCATCGCCCTCGACAACTCCCCAAACCTAGGATCATAGGTCATGAACAACCTGAAGTCCTTGTGCGGTTTCAGAACCTCCGGGCTACCCGTCGACGACCCCTTCTCGCTGAGCACCAGCATCCCATTCGTCTCGCACAGACTGTTGAGACGGTCAAGGACAGAGGCACTACACAGGTTGGCGTCAGAGATGAGGAACCAGCCGCCGTTCTTGATGGCGTGTATGAGCTGGCCGTCGACCCATGCAAATCCGGATGCATTAGGCCCTGCCTTGACGAGGTTGGCCAAAGCCTCCTGGGCGAGGGTGACGTCGACCAGGGAGGTAAGCTGCGTGATAATAGACTCGCAGAGCTGGGTGAAAAATGTGACAGCTGCGCTGTCGGCAGGACTGTGGCACAGCTGCCTGGCTGATGCGAGCTCGGACAGGCGGGCGGTGATGCTGGGGTGATCATCGGATACTCGGGTAATAAGGTTCGTAACTGCACGGGCGGCGGCGTCGAGGAGACGCCCGACGTCCTGCTGCTCGAAGCTCCCCAAGATCTCCGACGTGTCTACGCCCGGGTGCATAGCAAACTCGCCAAGCTCCCGCCCTGCTCCTTCCGCCAGCCCGCGCACCAAGGTACGCTTCCCAACCCCACTATCTCCCGCCAAGATGATCAACCACCCCAGCTCAATCCCCTTGAGAACCGATTGAGCAATCGCGAGATGCTGGTGCTGAAGATGAATGTCGACAGCTGATGCGCCACCTCGACGGATGAGAGAGTGGCCAACCTGTAGCCACGAGGGGGTGATGCTTGAAGCAGGACGCGTGGAGTCCACCTTGCACCCAAAGATCCCCTCGAAGATGTCGGTTACCGCCTGGCGATCTCGCTCGCTCCTGAAACGCTGGCGATAGACCATCCAGAAGTACTCTGCCGGATGGTCCGTCTTCTCCAAGCCGTTGGGCTGCTTGAGCAAGCTGAACCACCTGAACAGATCTCGCAAGTTGAACTCCCATGGGCTCCCTTCCCGTCCTATGACCCTCGTAATCATCGTCTGCACCCGCATGATCTCGTTGAACGCAATCATCTTCTCCACGACATCCACCGGCATCGGATGGAGGTTCCGACAAATGATCAAGAGATCCTCGGGTGTGTGCTCTTGAAGGTAGACCTTGGTGAATCTGTTGAGGAACGACTTTGGAAGACCCTTTCGACCACCGCCTTGCTGGAGAGGGTTTTGCGCGGCAAAGACTCGGAAGTCGGGGTGTCGGTCGAACGACTTGCCCAGCTCGGGAATGTAGACGGTCCCACGGTAGTCAAGCACCGCATTTAGACCCTCCAGCACCGTCTGCGACGCCAGGTTCATCTCGTCCAACAGGACCCAATCCCCCTTCTGCATCGCGTCGAGAAACGCTGCGTCTCGCCACTGAAACTCGCCCGGAGCTCCACCCTCGACCGGCAGATCGGACCCGAAAAGGTCTATCAGGTCCGTTTGGTCAGACAGGTTAATTCGCTGGAGGTGGTGGCCGGACAACCCAGCGAGGGCATTGACGAGACTCGTCTTGCCGACACCGGGGCTCCCCTCGAGCAGGATGGCCTTAGGGAGCTGGCACCCTCGCACGAGGCGCATGGCATTGAGCGCCGTGGTGGGTGCCTCGAAGCGGAAGTTGGCGTCTTCGGTGGTTAATGGTCCCCGGGGGATATCGAAACCGCCGATGGCCACGGTGTCCGGGCCGATCTGAAAGTCCAGCTCCGGAGTGGTGGGTGCGTTTCCGCCGAGAGTCGCCGCGAAAGCGTCAAGCTGGGAGAGGCAGTCCTGTCGGAGACCGTTGATGGACGCCGTCGACATGCCGGACACCTGTGGGAGCGACTCAAGACCGTCGATCAACACCATCTGTCCTCCGTGATGCTGCAAGACTGTCAGCTATGGTCGCGATAGGCTCAGCAAGTTCGCGAAACTCACGAAAGCTTGGGGTGCAGTGAGCCCCTTGGTGAACATATCATTGCTGAAGCTGACCCAAGCCTGCGCCGATATCAGTACTGTCCCCTAAACCATGCACCAACGAGACAACTCACCAAGACATCACGAAGACCCAGTCCCGACGCATCCCCCAATCTCTCCCCAAACCACATGAAGAAGTCCAAGATTGCCGGTCCCGACACTCTCAGCTCTTCATGCTTCATTGACTGCCCGATAATCTGCAGTAAGTCGTCCCTTTTGTTAAGAGCAGGAACCCAGATCTCAGTGAACCTGTTCCTGAGCGCTGGCGACAGCTCCTTCTTTCCAAAGTCTCCTCCAGGGTTCATCGTCGCCACGACGTGGAACCGCTCGTTGGCCGTGATCGTCGCCTCGTCGATATTCACTCCACCCTTCTCCGCCAGCACGAGCGTCCTGCCAGGCTCTAGCACCGAGTTCAGTCGCTCGAGCACAGAGTCGTCCGCGAGCGAGACCTCATCCAGCAAAAGCAAGTCGCCAGCCGCCATGGCGTGGACAAGCGGCCCGTCAGACCATTCGAAGAGAGCCGAGAGCTGCTTGACCTCGCGTTGGCATTGCGCGATGACCTGCTTGTCCACGTCCTCCCTTTTCGCCAGTCCTGCACACAGATCCAACATCTCCTCCTCCGTCGCCGTCGCAGACAGCTGCGCGTACTGACTGAGCGCGCCGACGATCTTGGCGCGTCTCTCGAGCTTGTTGCGCACTGGCCGCTGGCTACCCAGCAGGTCCGCCGTCTCCATGTTCTGGTGGCAGTTGACGCCAACGAGCGTCTGCCCAAACATGTGAGCAACCACCTCGCACACCGATGTCTTCCCGCACCCCGTCTCACCTACGAGCAGAACCGGCTCGTTGTGGATGAGGGCCGCTGCGACGAGAGCGAATAGCCGCTGCATCGCTTTTGTCCAGACCATGGACGTAGGGGGGAGTGACGTTTGGGGAAAGCGGGAGAGGATACCGCTGGACTTGTCGAAGAGGTCGTACATGTTGTTGTCGTCAATGGTGACCTTCATGACCTGCTCGATCACCTGCTTGATGACGACCTTGTCCTCGTCCTGTCTAGCCCTCTCCGCCAACAGCATATAGCCGTCTTCTCCCAGCTGCTGGTACCCCACTGCGCCTCTCTCTGCCCATCGGAACAAGTCTCTCAGCGTCGCGAACGACTGCTTCGACTCGAACACTCTCGACGCCTGGCGCCGATGCCGCAGCTCCTCAAAGACCTGCACGATCTTCTTGGCGTACGACGGCGCGATCTGGCATCGCTGGCACAGAATAGTCTCGAGCTCGCCCTTGGGTACGTCGTCGAAGTGGACCTCGAGGAATCGGTTCCTAAAAGCTCGCGAGAGAATTTTTCGACCAGCATACAGCCCGGGAGGGTTCTGCGTGGCGAAGAGGATGAAGTTGGGATGGGGTTTGATGACCTCCTGCGTCTCTGGTATGACCAGTTCGCGGTTGTCGTCGAGGAGTCTGTTCAACGCCTCAAGAACATCCGTCGGTGCCAAGTTCAACTCGTCCAGCACGATCCAGTGCCCCTGCTTCACTGCTGTCACCAGTAGACCCTCCTGAAACACGAGGTTCCCCGTCTGCGGGTCCGTCACGTACGTGCCCAGGTACTCCTGGATGTCCGTGTGCTCGTGGTTGTTGATTCGCACGAAGCGGTGGCCCGTCTGCCGAGCGAGGAACTCGACGGCGCTGGTCTTACCCGCGGAGGTAGGCCCTTGTATGAGGACGGGGTACCGCTTGGTGAGGATCACGCGTGCGAGGTCGGATAGCTTGGACTGGACGGAGGGGGTGATGACGTAGCGCGACTCGGGGGTAGGAGGGAGGGGACCGCGCTGAAGCCAAAAGGGCCCGAAGCGCACAAAGTCGTCCGGGTTCATCGATGCAGGGAGTGTGGGAATCTGCGCCAAGACCGCTCTTGCGTTCTTCATCGGTGCCACGATAAACTTCTCCCCTGCCTCGTGCGCTATCCGTGCACTCGGTCCGTCCAAGGACATTGTGAACGCCATCAGATACCCCTCCCACAGCCCCCGCCGCAGCCCAAAGAGCGGTGCGCTCTCCACTGCAAATGTGAGAGCTCTCGCCAAAGTCCTCATGCTGAAGTGGGGCGGTGCGTTCGACCCGTCCACAATCTCCTTGGCCGTCGACAGCTTCTTGAGTGTCGTGTACAGTTCCGCAACATCGAGGATGACGCTCTTGTCGCCCGCGGCCGCGTCGCCGAGGTATTGAGAGACGATCGAGATGAGCGCCTCTCGGTCGTCGTCGGGCGGCGGCACGTAGAGCTCAGTGAAGCGTGCTCTGAGGTTGGGCGGGAGGTCCTTCTTGCCGACGTCCGTGGCTGGGTTCATGCACGCGAAGAGGCGAAAGTCAGGGTGGCGCGCGATCGGCTCGACATCGCCTCGCTCTGTGAGGACGAGCGAGGCAGTCGGCCCTTCGAGAATGGTCGAGATGGCTTCGAGGGTCTCTTGAGAAGCGAGATTGACCTCGTCGAGCAGGATCCTACTTTGTCAGCAACTATCTGGAGACGCTTATGACTCACCATTCCCCAGATTTGATGGCCTTGACCAACGGTCCCTCCACAAATGAAAACACAAGCTTGCTCTTCATCTTGGCGTGATGCAGGTCAAAGTCCGTGATCTCCACAAGCAACGCCTGCCATTTCACTGCCGCCCTAGTCGCCTTGGTGATTTTTCTACGCTTGAGAGGCGAGCCTTCAACCGTTGGAGCATCACTGAAACAAGCTGTGTTAGCTGAGCTCCCATCATTTCCTAATCGTGCAACTCACGGTTCCCCTTTGCCAAGCTTATCAATAGCACGCCTCGCCGAAGACGCCCACAGCTCCGCGCATCTCGTCCACTTCCTAGCGCTCATCGCCCTCGATGCCGCCTCCACGTACGCGCCATTCGCCGGCTTCCCCATGCTAAACGTATCGCAGAACAGCTTCTGCCACTTTGCCTGCAGATTCCTTGCGGCGATCGACGCATCTATAGGCTTGAACCCACCGAGCAGATCACTGCTCTCTGTTTGCATGGACAAGTTAAGCACCGTAAGCGGCTTGCGCATGATGGACGCGATGTGCTGCACGGCGGTGGTCTTGCCGGTACCGGTCTCGCCGACGAGTAGCGTGGGCTCGCCAAGAGTGAGCGATACAGCGATTCGCTCGAGGAGAACAAGGGAGGGTTTGGTGAGGGCAAAGGGGCGAGAGGTGGATGCGACGTCGCGCCGCCCCTCGCGCCGCCCCTTCTCTGACGCCGCGATGTCCATGACGACCCGACCTACGTGGAGTTGACGCGAGCCCGGGCTGAGCTCGAAGTTGGGTCTTCTCCCGTCCAGAGCTGCGGTCCTGTCCTCGTCCATCCCCAGGCCCTTGGCAATCACCGATACCATCTGCCCCCTCTTCTCGAGCGACACGCTTTTGGTGTCGAGCGACGCCACAAAGATATCCACGCCCTCAAGGAACACCTCGTCCTGCAGGACCGTGTTGGCAAACACTCCCGAGCCGGACTGCTCCAGTGCCGCAAGAGACGCCGAGGGAGGAAGGTTGCGATCCACTCGTGCACACCACTTCTCCAGATCCCGCAGCCCGATATCGCGCGCCTTGACTTGTCCGGAGAGCTGGTCGAACGGGCGGAGCTGGTGCCAGATGTTGACGAGGGTGGTAAGGACAGACTGCGGGAGGCGCCGGAAGCGCTCAGTCAAGATGGAGAGGATGTCGTCGTCCGAGGGAGAGTCAAGGAGGACCTCGTTGAAAATGTGGTGACCAAAGAACACGGGGTCCGCGTACCCCTGTCGTGTTGTTCGCGTAGCGAAGAGCGCGAACCCATCGCCGGCCTCCACGTCCTCTCGCCCGGGCACTGCCAGCCTGCCCCGTCGCCCAGGACGGCCCACCTTCAAGCTCCTTGCGATTCCCGCGAGGGTCACTAGCATCTCTGTGCTTCCCCTATCCACGTCCTCAAACACCACCCACCTCCCAGCCCGGATGGCCTTTGCCAACGCCCCCTCCATCCACTCAAACGTCCCAGGCTTGGTGGGCGAGGAGACGTACGTCCCGATCAAGCTCTTGACGTCGATGGACGTGTCAGCAAGCGGAATGGTGAGGATGCGGCTTGTGGGCTGCTGGGAGGGGAAGAGCATGGATGAGAGGTAGTGGAGGATATGAGTCTTGCCGGAGGAGGGAGGCGACGTGAGGAGGATGGGGATGGTGCGCTGGACGAGGGGTAGCAGGGACCGGAGAGCGGTGTCGGTGGGAGTAGTGGGGACATGGAGAGTGGTGTACCTCGGGTCGGGCAGCGATGCACGAAGCACGATCATGTCGGCGACGACGGTCGACCGAGGAGCGAGGTCCGAGGATGCGACGGTGGGGGAGGGGGAGTAGGTGTGGTCCGCAGCAAGGTGTCGAGCTGAAAGAGAGTCAGTCCGATTCCACCAAGTCCGTAGCAGCTAGACATACCCTTCTCTACCCTCCTCGCCTCTATGACCGGCAAGATCCACCCGTCCACTCTTAACGGCCATATATCCAGCCCCCCTCCCGCTCGCGGCACCACTTCCCAGCCCACTACCACCTCGGCATCAACACTCTCCACATCTCCCACCCACTCCTTCTCCATAGACATCCTCTTCTCCTCACTCCACCCCTGTTGCCTCGCCAGCGCCTGGATTGCCAGCAGACGCACTCCCCGGTCGGGGTGCTCGGTGCGGAGTGTGTGAAGGGGTGCGACTGGCCAGCCGTTGCGCGAGGCGATCTGGGGGTCGGCCGTGAGAAACCGGAGGTATGCCAGGAGGAGGAGATTTAGGCGTTTTTCGGAGCCTGACATCAGCTCGTCGCTGGAGATGACAGAGAGGGGCGATGACTGGAAGGGGGATTTGAGGATGAATGCCGTGATTAAGCTGCCATGAGGTGTCAGCCGAGAAGTTTTTGCGGTTGAACTCTGGCTCAGCTGCCTCACCTCCAAAGCTCCGGGTTCGTCTCTGTAACGCTGGACAGTACCAGCAATCGTTTCTCGACCACGGCCTGGTCCGTGAACGCCGCGTCCTCCAGCCACCTCGCCAGCAGATCGACGATCACCGGCTGGAACCTCGCCAAGACGAAGCCCGATAAACCGTCGTTCGCAGCGAGCGACGATAGCTCCCCCAGTAGTTGAGAGACAGACCCCTGTGCCTCACTGCAAGAGGCATAGTCAAATATTATACGTGGAATGATGCTGGGGGGGGAGTCGATGGCCGGGGAGAGGCCAAGGTCGCTGAGGAAGAGGGCGGCCTGGTGCCGCAGGTCGAGCCGGAGGGGGGAAGGGGTGGAAGGGGTGGCGATGGGTATCTCAGGGGAGGGGGCGAACAGAACGTCCGCCTCTATATTTCGGCCCTCCTCCATCATTCTTGGTGTCGTTGTAGCTGGTATTGCGTCCCCCTGTGTCGAGGAGTGCTCTGTGGACGGTCTTTGAAAGGGTGGATCGCTCAGAAATAATTTAAGAGCGTGATATCAACACGGAGAATTTTCAATCTCCGTTCCAGCTACGCGTTCAGGGAAGAGCTGACGGTGGTGCTTCTTCTTCCTCCCATTTGGCACTCTGCACGACAATGCATGCTCGCTGGAGACTTTGACGAGCATGCCTAGCATCAATATCACCCGGGCTCTCTGCAAGTGACAGAATTGATATGCAGCAAGAGGGAAAAAGTCTCACAAGGCGACCTCGCCTCTGGCGCGATGTGAGGAGAATCGCTGCACACCGACCCCCAGCCAGGCCACGTCGACCATGGCACACACTGACAGCCATAGACCTTGGGTGAGTTATATTGTGTCTATACAAACTCTTCATGTATTGGCCCAGTAGACTTTGCCTTTTTCTCACTTTACATTCATCCCGTTTCATATTTCCACGTTTGCATCTCACAGTCTTTCACCTATCTTCTACCTCAGAGTCACCTTTTCAACAATAAGAAGGTAGATATCTACTTGCTCGCCAATGCCCCCTGTTTCCACATGATACGGCTGCTGAGGATCCATATCGCCGTATGATAAGAACTGCTAAGCATGATCCGCTCTTTACCTCTCTTGTCCATGATAGCGCGAATTCGGATCATTTGGATCATACGTATTCCAACCCTGAGCAGAATGGCCCGTATTCTGATCATAATGGCCCGTATTCTGAGCATAATGGCCCGTATTCTGAGCATAATGGCCCGTATTCTGAGCATAATGGCCCGTATTCTGAGCATAATGGCCCGTATTCTGAGCATAATGGCCCGTATTCTGATCATAATAGCCCCTATTCGGATCATAATGGACCGCACTCGCCGCAATTGGCTCAGTTGACGAGCTCACCGTACCCCGGTACGCAGTGCTGCTGCCAGAACTATCGTAGCTGGCGTTCGGCGGACCATAATTCGGGTTCATCGTACCCTGGTACCCGGTGACGCCGCCAGAATTATCCGCATAATTCGAAGGATCAATGTTGGTGCCCGTCGAGTTGGGATCGACTTTCTTTCCCTTTCCCTTCCTCATAAACTTGGCCCTGCGGTTCTTGGCCTTTGACAAGAATGATTGTTTGTCCGGTTCATGGTTCTCAACATAGCCAATGTTGCTCAGTCTATCAGGCAGTACCGTCAGTACAGGTGTTATCAGTCTGAGGGCAACTTGAAACTTACATCTGTTCAAAAGTGGCGGATGTATTTGGCTGAATCTCCGTCCCAGTCCCCATTTCAGTCCCCATCTCAGTCCCAGTCCCCTCAGGTTGATCATCTTCCTGATAATAGTAGCCGAAATCATCATATGGGCAAGCTCGATAGCTGAGGTCTGTAACGTTGGACGGGGTAACGGGATGCCCAATGGATAACTTCTGAAAGTCCGTGTTGAACGATGAGTTGTCGCCAGTGTCTCCTGCGCCTTGAGAGTTTGCCGACAAAGGCGAAACAACATATCCGTCCGGGATGCTACCAGGGCTCAAGGCAGAAACTGGTCCATCTTTGTTGTCGCTCGACTTTGGGATCGTAAGTCGTAGACCATTAGTGTTCTGTGACATTTGCAGTAGTTGAAGGAGTTGCTGAAGAGTAGTTGAAGGAGTTGCTGAAGAGTGGGCATACCACGGTGCCGGGCGTCGTTTATAACCATGCGGCCGTTGACCCTTGGATGACGATAAGCTCGCTAAGCTCGCTAGACAGGAGGTATCAGCTCCGTGTATCAGATGAGGCCTACTCGATCTCTTCAAAGGACGGCAGATACGTCGGTAGTCTTGCCGCACTTGATATACAAAGGAAAGTGAGAAGCCACGTTATCGGGCGTTCAGGCTCTGCGCGTGTCAGTGCGGCCATACAGTCGTGGTACGCTATCAGATATCATTGCCGATGTTATCGCACACCGCCAACCGATTTCGCCATCCGCATCCCAGAGGCCTCTCCAGCAGCGAGGGGCTCCCAGAGTGGTTCGCGGCGGGTGAGAGGAGAGGAAGTTGAAAGGATGCTGGTCACGCAAGACGACGACGCTGCGGGAGTTCGGCACGCTACGGTCTGGCGGCCCCCGTGTGGTCCGGTGTCATCGGTGCTCGCGATCCACGGCACGCACGCCGAGCACCCGAGGCGGCACACGTGACTTGATCCGCTCGCCCCACCGCCGCGGACCGCACTAGAGCGCGGGGCCATGCGGGCGTGCAGGGCAGCCAGGGTGTCTGTCCACGGTCCCTGAAACCCCGCGCTGGGGCCGCGGGGCGCCCGCGCTGTGCCGGCGGTCACGGGTGGAGACCCGAACTGGGCGGACAGGAATAGCACTCAGCCAGCTAGCGTCCTTTGTGGACAGATAGCGAGAGCGAGGAGCGAGGAGCGAGAGGCGAGAGGCGGGAGGCGGGAGCCTGCAGGCAGCCGTCCCCCCCCTCCGTCCCCGATCGTCCTCTCCTTGGCACTGCCGGCATCGCAGGTAGGGGGCGCGGGCTGCCCACGGTCCACCGACACCGAGCAGGGTGATGAGGATGGGGGGGTGGGGACGCGGACGCGGAGAGACCGACAGGGGCTAGGCAGCCTGGGGGACGGACAGCACAGCGGCCGGGCCAGGCCGCCGTGCATATATAAGAGCGGCCCCATGCCACGACCCCCGCTCCCCCCGATCACTACTCCCCCTCCGTCGTCTCCGTCGCCCCCACCCAGCGCCCGCCACCATGTCCGCCATCACTGGCTCGCCCACCCATGAGACCAAGCAGATCCACGACGGTGACTCGGAAGACCTCGTGCCCATACGCCACAAGTCGGCGTCCATCAAAGACCAGCTCCGCGGATGGCATGCCTACAGGGGCGACAAGTCCTTCTTGTACAGCATGGTCCCGCGCCTCCGCCAGCCCATCGACGGCGAGAGCGCAGAGACCAGGAACCCCATCAAGATCTTCAGGTCCGTCTCTGGCTTTGGGTGGCTCATGTTCTTCTCCGTGAGCTCTCCCGTTCTTTGGCGATGCGCGATGACGACCCACAGCGCTCACCCCGGCATCACAGGGCTGGCTCGCCTGGACGGTAGACGGGTACGACTTCTTCTGCGTCTCCCTCACCCTCGAGTCCCTTGCCGAGCAGTTCGGCGTCAAGCCCAAATCCATCACCACCGGCATCACCCTCACCCTCCTCTTCCGGTCTCTCGGCGCTGTCATCATCGGCATGCTCGCGGACAGGTACGGGCGAAAGTGGGTGTTGGTCGGCAACTGTCTCTTGATCGCGGTCTTGGAGCTTGGCTCGGGGTTTGTCAACACGTACAAAGAGTTTCTGGCTGTCAGGTGAGTTTTGCCTTGCCGGCATATGCGGTACCCGCACCGTCTAGTTGGTAGCTGGGCTCACAGAGCACCGCGTCTGTAGGAGCCTGTTTGGTATAGCGATGGGTGGGATCTGGGGTTGTGCTGCCGCAACGTGGGTAATCGTTACACGGGTAGAGGAGGACCGACCTGATAGCTAAGCCGCATACAGGGGTTTGGAGAACGTCCCCCCAGTCGCCCGAGGTCTCTGCAGCGGTATCCTGCAGCAAGGCTACGCATGTGGTGAGTACCCGGCCCGGCCCTCTCCCCACCTGTACTAACCCGCCCTCCCCAGGCTACCTCCTCGCCGCCGTGATCAACCTCACCGTCGTAGAGCACTCGCGCTACCACTGGCGCTCCATCTTCTTCTTTGGCGCCGGCATATCCGTCCTCGCCGCCATCGTGCGAGCGTGCCTCCCCGAGTCGAGGCAGTACATCCTCGCGCGGGAGGAGGCCAAGGCGAGCGGGTTGACGAGTAAGGAGCAGACCAGGGGGTTCATCAGGGAGCTGGGGAACATGTTCAGAACCAGTTGTGAGATTCGTAGGCACTCCCGTGTCGGATGGTCAAGCTGACGAGAGCGGTATACAGGGCTGCGATGGATCTGGGCTGTGTGTCTGATGACCTTCTTCGTGAGTTGTAGTCTCCGCGTTCGGTCGACCATAGCTGACTCGCCCCCTCTCCGATGCAGAACTTTTTCTCGTGAGCCACGGCCATACAGCCATGCCCGTACCCCCGCTGACCCCACCACCCCAGCCACGGAAGCCAGGACCTCTACCCCACCTACCTCAAGACCACCAAGGGCCTCTCCTCATCCCTCGCCTCCAAGGCCACCATCATCTCCAAGTGAGCCCCGCGCCGTGCTATCCACCTAAGCGCAAAAGACGACCCAGTTGACACACCGTCGCGTGCAACTTAGCTGCGGCGCTATCGCAGGCGGCTCTATTGCGGGGTACATGTCGCAATACGTCGGTCGACGATTCGCCATCATCGCTTGTGCGTGCTACACTGTGAGTTGCCTGGTCATCTTCTTCCTGTGGGCGGCCCTCGCTCACCCCCCCCCCCCCTCCCGGCCCCCTTCACACAGGCCTGCTGGATTCCTCTTTGGATCTTGCCCAACACGTTCGGCGGTCTGGCAGCTGGCGGGTTCTTCATTCAGAGCGGTGTGCAGGGCGGTCAGTGCTAACCTTCCCCGATGGGGTGTTCTCGATGGGCTGGCTATATCTGACATGCGGTGTTCGATACAGCGTGGGGAATCGTCCCCGTCTACCTCGGCGAGGTATCCCCCCCTGCCTTCCGAGCTCTCTTCGGTGGGCTCTGCTACCAGGTACGTGTGGGGGGGGGGGGGGGGGGGGGGGGGGGGGGGGGGGGGGGGGGGGGGGGGGGGGGGGGGGGGGGGGGGGGGGGGGGGGGGGGGGGGGGGGGGGGGGGGGGGGGGGGGGGGGGGGGGGGGG
>JANBXI010000108.1:0-35389 GCA_024271845.1 Cryptococcus sp. VH57_BW
GGTGGTAATCACGGGGTGTGCTGCTGGGAGTGGGAGTGGGAGTGGGAGTGGAGGGGAGGGGAGGGGGAGGGTGAGTATATCTCGCGAGAGTGCGGAGCGGGAGCGCAGGACGGACCTGGGGTGTAGGCGTGGTGGGGACGAGGGGGTGATGGGAGGGGGGGGCGGCGGTGCGAGTGTGAGTGGTTGGGGTGGGCGGGGTGTCGTGCAGGTCGTAGCGAGTCGTGTCCGAGAACAATAAGGGCCGGGGGCGGGCGCAGGGGTCTGAAACCGAGACGAGGGCCGGGGAGCTGGGAGCGGTGCGGTGCTGGAACAAGAGGATGGGTGGGGCGGCGGTGGCGAGGGGAGAGGCGAGCTGGGTTATAGAGGGCGGGGGGGGGGGAGGGGGAGGGGAGGGGGGAGGGGGGAGGGGGGCGACGGGTGAGGACTAGTGCGCTCGGCAGGATCGGGCATCACGCCGCCCCATCAGCACACACCGACACCATCAGCCCACACCACACACGCGCCGGCAGCAGCTGCGCCCAGCGTGCCCCCTCGCGCCCTCCCCCGCGCAGAGCGGACCAGCACGGGGCGGAGGGCGCGGGGGCGGCCGTGCGGCACCCCACCCGCCTCGCCTCGCACCCAGCACGAGGCAAGGCGGGGTCGCTCGAGCCGTCGCCCGTCGCCGCGCCGTCCGCCCTCCACCGCCCGCCTCCACCCGCCTCCACCCGCCGCGGGACCAGATCCCCCGCGCCGCGTCGCCGCTGCTCTTGCCCCGTCAGCCTCCACTTCTCCTCCCCCCCCACCCCCACCCCCCACCCCACCCCCCACCCCGCCCGGACGGATGCGCCGCCTCCTTGCGCACCCGCTCGCCCGCGCCCTCCTCGCACTCGCCGGCCTCCTCCTCACCATGCACGCCCTCAAGGCCCAGTGGCACAGGCGCGCACAGACACACAGCACCCCGCCGCCTCTCCTCCAGGCCCACCCCGCCGCCCACCCCGCCGCCGCCCCCGCCGCCGCCGCCCACGCGCCCAGGCTCGTCGTCGCCCACTTCATGGTGCGTCCAACCGTCCGCCCAGCCCACCCACGAGGCGCTCGCTCACCCGCCGTCCCCGTCCGTGCGCCGTCCGTGCGCAGCTCGGCAACACGTACCCGTTCACCCCGCAAGACTGGCTCGCAACCTTTGACCTCGCCCGCGATACCTCCCTGTCCGTCATCCCCGTCATCCCCCTCCCCCCCGTCCCCCCCGTCTTGTCTCTCGACCCCACGCGTGCTCGCTGACCCCGGCCCGCGAGCACCGCAGCGATGCCCTCGCGCTCAACCTCGGTCCGGAGCAATGGCAGCTCTCCCAAGCCCGCACAGCCTTCTCCCTCCTCTCCTCCCCCTCCCCCTCCCCCCCCTCCCCCCGCAGACTCAAACTCTTCCTCTCCCTCGACATGAACGTCCTCCCCGCCTCTCCTCCCCTCCTCGTCCCCAAGATCCTAGACATCCTCTCCTCCGGCCCCGACGCCCGCCTCGTATGGGGCGGCGGCGTGGTCTTGAGCACGTTCGGGGGCCATGCGCTCGGGGACGACGCGTGGGCAGAGGTGATCAGGGGCGTGGAGCAGGGGCTCGGCGACAAGGTACGTCTGGCGCGAGGCCCGAGACTGGATCGATCGATCGGTGGCACAAGGCTCACCACACCCGCCCTCTCACTCACACGCACAGGTGTTTTTCTGGCCCGCGTTCTTCCTGCCCCCGCACGAGATCCTCGCGAAAGAATACGTCGACGGCGCATTCGCGTGGAACAATGCGTGGTGTGTTCACAGAGTCACCCACCCACATGCCCATGCCCCGTGAGAAACCCTTGACCGGCTGACTCCCGCCTGCAGGCCGATGGGAGACCACCCCATCACCCCCGACCAAGACGCGCCCTTCCTCGACAGCGTAAGTCCGACCTCACTCCCACCCCGCCGCATGGCATGCATGTATCCCGCGCTACCTCGCGCGCTCGCGGGGACGGGCCTGACGCCGGGGAGAGCAGAGCAAAGCATACATGGCCGCCGTGTCGCCGTTGTTCTTTACGCACTACGGGACGGAGGGCGAGTGGGCTTGGAACAAGTGAGTGGAATGAGCCGGCAGCGATCTCATACGGCCGGGGCGCGGTGGCTGACGTTGCGAGTTGCAGGAACTGGATCTGTCAGTTCCGCACACTGACCGCTTACCCGTCCTCGTCCTTACTAACCCCCCCCCCCCCCCCGCCACGCCCCCGCCGTATGCCAAACGCAGACCGATCCGACGACCTCCTCCTCCCCACCCGCTTCTCCCACCTCCTCTCCCTCCCGCCCTCCCGCTCCCCGTCCATCATCCAGATCATCTCATGGAACGACCACGGCGAGTCGCACGCCATCTCCCCCGTGCGCGGGGCCGAGCCCGGGTCGGAGGCGTGGACGCGCGGGATGGCGCATGAGGGGTTCAGGTGGATGGTGCGGTATTATGCGAGGAGGTGGAGGGATGGGGTGGTGGAGACCCGCGAGGGAGGGGGGGAGGGTGATGGGGCGCGGGTGGTGATGTGGTATAGGACCCAACCGAAGGATATGATCGGGCAAGATACAGTCGGGAGACCCGACCACGCCGACTGGGCGAGTCCTTCCTTCTTCACGTCTGGTCCACTGCGAGCCTCGCTTCGGGCTTGCCCAACCCACCCCGGCTAGCCTGGCCGAGGGCGACAGAGACAGATCACAGATCGCTAACCCCCCCCCCGCACAGGCCCGAGACCTTCTCAACCTGTTCATCCTCCTCCCCCCGCCCCCCGCCCCCCCGACCCCCCCCTACACCTACACCCTGCACATCCAGAATGGCCCCGCCACACACACACGGCGCCTCGACCCCGCAGTTGTGCGCCCGGGGGAACCGTTCTTGCTGAGCGTGCCGTTCGTTCCTGGCGGGGTGGCGTTTGAGGTGCGCCGCGGGGTGGGCGCGCAAGAGGCGGAGGCGGAGGCGGAGGCGGAGGCGGAGGTGGTGTGTCGCGGCGAGGGGAGAGAAATCACGGAGGGCGGGGGGGCATACAATTTCAACATGTGGAGTGGGGTGTTTTGAGATACGACCAACGTATACGCGTCGATAGCTACTCTTGGGAGCCATGGACCATTCAATGGCCATCAAAGCACCCAGTCGACACGAACGGTCCAGTCGGTATACAGCGACCAGCGGGTCAGCAGCCGCAGCCAAGCGGAAGCACGGAACACGCACACGCACATGCACACGCACACGCACGCGCACGCGCACATGCACAAGAGACTAGATGGGTATACAATACATGACAACACCAATGTCGCCCGTAACCGTACAACGTACAGCCAAACATTGTAGCCACCAGAGTGACGACCGGCCTCACCTCTGTCCACTCTGCCCTCTCAGACACAACAATACGGTAGCACGGACCACAGACAGGAAAACATCATCCCCCCCCCCCCCCCACCCCCCCGCCCCCCGAACACCACCCGCTCAGCGGAACGGATTCCGCTCACCCACCCCCGCCCCAGACCTAGACCCAAACCCAGACCCAGACCCAGACCCATCCGAGTCCCGCGTCCCCCCCGAGCTCGTCGGGCTCTCCACCCCGAGCTCCCCGAGTAGATCCACCTCGTCCGCCCGGAACGTCGCCCACGGGTTCCCCGCCTTGGGCCGGCTGCCGCCTTGCGACGCCGAAGTCGGCGTGTAGCCGTACCCGCCGTAGGACGCGGCGGCGTGGCCAGTGTGCGTGGCGTACGCACCGGATGGGGCGCCCCCTCCCCCGCCCCCACCCCCGCCCCCACCCCCGCCCCCGCCCCCGCCGCCGGATGTGGGGTCGGAGGGGAACGGCGGGGGAGAGGCGGTGCCGGTATAAGGGGAAGCACCGTAGGGCGAGCTGCTGCCCGTCTGCGGGGAGGGGTAGAAATCGCTGTCGAACGGGTTTACCGCCGTGCGTGGTGGATGCGCGGCGTGGGGCAGCGCAGGGAGCGCCTTGGAGGAGGAGGAGGAGGAGTGGGAGAGGGAGGAGGAGTGGGAGATCGGGGAAGGACGGCGAAAGTGGTCGTCGGCGCGGTTGCGGTCGTGCCGGTCATGCGACGACGGGCGGCGGGAGCGGGATTTGGCAGAGGATTGGGAGTGGGGGTAGGTGTCGACCTGGGCGGGGGAGGGAGCATGTTCAGCGGGGGGAGCATCCACGCGAGCAGACGCGAGCAGACGGCCACGGCCACGGCCACGGTACACCCACCCACGACGCAACTCACCTCGTCGTCCTCATCGAGCAGCCGGCCATACACGCCTCCTCTACCGCTGCCCATGCCCGACATCTCCATCTCGCTTGCCGTGTTGGACGCGGCGGGCACATCGACGAGGACAGTCTTGTTGCCGCCGTCCCACTCTACGGTGAGGACGTTCTGGAGGTGGGCGCGGGCCTGCGGGGGGAGGGGTATGTGAGCGGGAGCCGGGGGGCGGGGGGGGGGGGTTTGGGGGAAGAGGACGTACGTCGTTTGGGATGAGGGAAGAGAGTTTCTTCTTTATGCCCATCATGCTGCGTGGCGTCGCTGCTGTGGTGCCAAGAGGGAAGAGGAAGGGAGCAAGTGAGCAAGTGAGCAAGTGAGCACCCCCGGGGCTGGGCGGGATCAAATCCATGGGGGCGGACTGCCGGCACGTGGCTCGTAGCCCTGACGGGCGGGTGGAGGGACGCCCAAAACGAACACCCTCCCATAGGCTGGCTCTGCAAGCTCGTCTCCACAGCTCGTCCCCGCCCCAGCCCCCTCCATGCTCACACAGCTCAGGCCAAGCACACACTCCATCCGCTCAGCGACAAGGCTCTTCTCCACCACTCACCCGTGCGTTCCTCCCTCCCGCACCCCGCACCCCACACCCCACACCCCACCCACACCCACACCCCACCCACACCCACACCCAGCAGCTGAACCCCCTCCGCTCTCCAGCACTGCCATGAAAGTCCTCCCCTACCAAGCCCGCTCCGACAACTGGATGTACCTCCTCGTCGACTCGTCCGGCGAGGCGGCCGTCGTGGACCCTTATGATGCTGGCAAGATCTCGCGTGCGGCCAAGGAGCAGGGCGTGAATGTCACGAGTCTGATCACCACGCACCATCACGATGATCATTCGGGCGGGAACACCAAGTTTGTGAGTGGGCCCATGGCGTCGATGCTAGGCGGTGGGGCGGTGGGGCGGTGCGACGGTGCGACGGTGCGACGGTGCGACGGTGCGGGACAGGGTGTCTCAGTGAGATGCCAGGGTAGACTGCAAAGACAGATGCGGTGGCGGGCGTTCCACCTCCCGAACCCAAGCTGACTCATCCCCTCACAGCTGTCTCTCCACCCAAACCTCAAAGCCTACGGCGGGTCAAAGCAGAGCCCGGGGACCAACACGGTCGTGAAGGATGGCGACACGTTCAAGATTGGAAAGGATATTGATGTCAGGTAGGCCGCCCATCTCGCGTTCATCCCTGGCGCGCGAGATAGGCTGACAAATGACCTTGTGTGTGCGTGGTAGGTGCTTGCACACGCCATGCCATACCCAAGACTCGATCTGCTTCTATGTGGAGGACAAGAAGACGAACGAGAGGGGTGTATTTACCGGGTGCGCCGAGTCTGGTCTATCGCCAACGATCCTTCGGGGCTGACCGAGTTTACCTTGCCTCAGCGATACGCTCTTCCTCGCCGGGTGCGGTCGTTTCTTCGAAGGTGCGATACCTACCCCCCCACCTCCGCCCGTCCTTCTACTTCATCCAGTCCTCGCCCGGCCTCTGCATCCCGCCTTGACAGCCCTAACCACCGCGACCACCACACCCCACAGGCACACCCGCCGAGATGCACGCCGCGCTCACAAAGCTCGGCAAGCTCCCTGAGGACACGGTCGTCTTCAACGGGCACGAGTACACCAAGGGCTCTGCCACGTTCGGGCTGACTGTGGAGCCTGACAACGAGGCGCTCAAGGGGTGAGCACCGCTGTTCTTCTCTCTTGATTCTATGGACTCCGGACCCCCCCCCTCGCTTCACATCGCCCCTCCGTATCCAGGCAGCGCTCGAGCGCTAACGACGGCCATCGGAACAGGCTCTTGGAAAAGGCAAAGACAGACTCGTGCACGACCGGCAAGTCCACCATCGGCGACGAGAAGACATGGAACGTATTCATGCGGCTCGACAGCCCCGACGTCAAGTACGTCACGCTCCTCCTTACTGACCCCTACGAGGCCTCCCGTCCTGCGAAAGTGGGGCTCGGTCCAGGATCCAAGAGAGGGACGAGGCTGATATGGTATTGGTGGGGAATAGGAAAGCGACGGGCGAGGAGGATCCGGTGTCGGTCATGGGCAAGCTCCGGAAGATGAAGAATGCTATGTGAGCTGGCTCCTCCTTGGCTGCCTCGGACCGGAGGTCGGGCGGGGGGGGGGGGGTCTGCGGGCGGGGGGGGGGGGTCTGGTGGGGTCTGGTGGGGGTCTGAGACGGCGGAGCAATGGGCGATTTCTGGGAGCTTGCTTGCGGGAATGCTGTACCAGAAGCGAGCACGCGAAAGTTGTATATAATACTCTGCAGAGGAGAAGAGTTATGCATGTTGGCGGATGGCACCCCTCCATGACCTGAGCCGAGGAATGAAATGCGGGGAAGCGCGGGGTGATCTCGCGCCTCGTCTCGTCCCATCTCCGTTCCTCTGCTGCTGACCGCCCGGCCTTGTTGTTGCTTTCCCCGTTACCTGCTTGACATATACTGCCTTATCATCACCTCTTTAACCCCCCCACCCACCCCCCCACCCCCTTTCTTCCCCACACTTCCTCCCCCCCGGCCGCCCCCACATCCACCGCACCCAGATGGCCCCCTACTCCCCGCCCACAACCGACCTCACCGCCTGGCGCCTCCTCGTCGGGCAAGACTCGCACGGCCAGCAAAAATGGGTCTACCTCAAGGACCCGGCTGAGCGCGAGGCGTGGAAGCAGAACACCGTGGAGAAGTACTGGCTTGGGCTTGAAATGGTTGGTCCCATGCGCTCTCCTTCCCCTCTCCCCCCTCTCCCCCTTGGGCTGTGCAACGCGCCAGGTAACAGGCGTGCAGTCATACCAGCACAACCCGTTCAATTCAGCTACATAGAGCCGACGGAAAAAATCAGGCGCAGAGCTGACTGCCGACAATCGCAGGACGTCCCAGACCTCCCCGAACCTGCTACCCCGCTCGAAGCTGCTCGCAACGGATACAGATTCTACAAGGAACTTCAGAGCGACGACGGACACTTTTCTACCGAGTACGGAGGTGAGCCTCCGCCTCCCCCTTCTCCCCTGCCTCCTTCCCCCCAACAAAGCGCCAAGGCCCACCGCTAACACACCGGCAAACCCGGCCATCCTCCAGGCCCGCTCTTCCTGATCCCCGGCCTGGTCATCGCCCTGCAAGTCTGCGGACAGTCCCTCCTCCCCGAGCAGTGTATCGAGATGCGCCGGTACTTGCTCAACAAGCGGCGTAAGGAAGGTGGCTGGGGGTTGTGCGTAACATATCCCTTCCTTCATCCTTGGGGCCCGGATCGCCCGTGGCTTGGGGTTCGGGTGAGGGGGGCTTGAGTGGTCAAGCTAACGTGGGGTGCGGGGGTAGGCACACGGCATCGCCCCCGACAGTGTATGGCACAGTGATGAACTACGTTGCGCTCCGTCTGCTGGGGATGCACCCCGACGAGGGACCCATGACCGAGATCCGCGCCCTGATCCACAAGATGGGTACGTCGCAACGCTGTCCGTCCCCGGGAGGAACGTGGCTGACAAGGAGAGCATGGTAGGCGGCGCAACGGGTATACCCACATGGGGGAAAGTGTGGTTGAGTATATTGGGGGTGTACGAGTGGGATGGCGTGGGGTCGGTGCCGCCCGAGCTTTGGTATGTGCTGCTCGCTAGACCTGGACCGTGCGAGCGTCTCGGTCGTAATCTGACGGAAGGGACGGTAGGCTTCTGCCGGACTGGGCGCCGTTTGCGCCTTGGCGATGGGTGAGTCCGTTGTGGTTCAGAATATATGGGAGGGAAGAGCTGATGGGTAAGGGGCGGTGGTAGTGGATCCATGTTCGGAATGTCTGTGAGTACCACCAGTGCCGCCCCGTGCGGGCGGGAGTGATAAGTCCTAACTGACACGAACGCATCGTAGCCACACCCATGAGTTTCCTCTACGGAATACGCTTTGTCGGGCCGTACACCCCTATTGTTGCCAGTCTCCGAGATGTACGTTGAGCTCCCACGTTGACGGTCACATCGCTTACCCCCCCCCCCTCCCCCTCGAGCCAACAGGAGATCTACGTCGAGCCCTACAGCTCCATCCGGTGGTACTCCCACCGCTCCCACATCAACCCCATCGACGTCTACAACCCGCACCACCCGATCCTCGATATCGCGCACCAGTTCCTCAGCATCTACGAATCCCTCCCGCACCTCCCTCTTCTGTCCTCCGCTCTACCTCTCCGGCAGATGGCACTTGACCGGGTCTACGAGATTATCACGTACGAAGACGAGAATACGGGGTACCAGACCATCGGTCCTGTGTCGAAAGCCTTCAATATGGTCTGCCGGTACGCGCGCGAGGGTGCCTCCAGCCCCGCCTTTCTCGCGCACCTCTCGCGGGTGGATGATTTCCTCTGGCTGAGCAAAGAAGGGCTAATGATGATGGGCACCAACGGGAGCCAGCTCTGGGATCTGGCGTTCATGGCGCAGGCGGCGGTGGAGACGGGCCTGGCGGAGGAGAATGAGTTCAGGGAGAGTGCGAAGGGGATGCTGGATTGGGTGGATAAGGCGCAGATCAGGGGAGATCCGAAGTGGTACAAGGAGGGCTACAGGCATACTAGCAAGGGGGCGTGGGCATTCTCGACTCCAGAGCAGAGCTACACTGTGAGTACCCCCCCCCCCCCCTCCCACATACACACACACCCCGCGGCGGCGGAGCTCCAAACCTTCCGGAGAGATACAAACTGGCCCATACTGACTCGGTGATCCTTCTAAAAATCTAAAAATCGAAAATCAAACAGGTCAGCGACTGCACTGCCGAAGGCCTCAAAGCCGTGCTCGCCCTCCAGTCTCTGGATTACACCCCGAACCCTGTCAGCCTCGAGCGCATGCGCGACGCGGTCGACACGATGCTCACGATGCAGAACCCCAACGGCGGGTTTGCGAGCTATGAGCTGACGAGGGGGAGTACCAAGTTGGAGTGGTTGAATGCGGCCGAGGTGTTTGGTACGTCGTCCTGGCCCGGGATTGGGCGTGTGCGATGGAGGGTGGAAAGGCTAATATGGTGGGGCAGGGAACATCATGGTGGACTACACTTACCCCGAGTGCACGACGTCGGTACTCTCTGCGCTCAAGTACTTTTCCAAAATCGACCCGACGTACCGCGCCGCGGACATCAGGTGAGCGATGGGACAGTCGGAGTGGTGCATGACGGCCGGGCAGCACTGACACGGCGGAACGGGTAGCCGCACCGTGGAGAGCGCCATCAAGTACATCCACGATGTCCAGTACCCCGACGGATCATGGTACGGCTCCTGGTACGTCTTTCTCTCTCTTCCTCCTGTTTATCCGTAACTGGAGTAGGTTGGCAAGACGTATCTCAGGGCTGACATATGGCGGTCGCAGGGGCATCTGCTTCACCTACGCAACGATGTTTGCGCTCGAGTCCCTCTCCATCGCTGGAGAGACGTATGCCAATTCCGAGCGCGTGCGTCGCGCGTGCACGTTCTTGGTGGGCAAGCAGATGGAGGACGGCGGGTGGGGGGAGACCTACATGGTGCGTTTGGGGCGAGTGTCTGGTTGTGGCTGTTTCCTGGGGTGCGATCCAGCGCTGACGCGGTGCCATCACCCCGACAGTCTTGCGTCACGGGCAAATACGCGCAGCACGAGAAATCCCAGGTCGTCCAGACTGCATGGGCGATCCTCGCGCTGGTGTATGGGCAGAGCCCTGACAAGGGCGCCATCGAGCGTGCGGCGAGGCTAATTATGAGGCGGCAGAAAAGGGACGGGAGCTGGGAGCAGGAGGACACGGAGGGGGTCTTCAATAAGAACTGCGCGATCGATTATCCTGGTGAGTCTGCTGCCGAAGGACGTCTCGGAAGTGTGGGAAGCAGCAGCGGCTGATGGGGGTGCAGCGTTCAAGTTTGTGTTTTGCATCTGGGCGCTTGGGAGGGCGGACAAGTACTTGAAGAGCTGAGCGGATGTATATGCATGCATGGGTGTGTGGCCGACGTCGACGCTCTCGAGTGCAAGGCACCACGAAACTCGCTGCGATTACGTTTACCGAGCTCTTCCGATAATACCGCCGGCCCCGCGTGGCTAGTCGGGACTAATCGCGCCGGGGCGCCATTAGTAATTACGCCTGCGCCATTAGTAACTTCCCCCGCGCGTTAAGTATCCCCGAAAAAAGTCTAGTCCCGGCGTCTCGAGCGCTCCCTCTCGCAGCTCTCAGCCGTCTTTCCGTCTTTCCACCTCCGACTCCCCCAAAAAACACCCGCAGGACCGTATCCCACAAAAAGGCTCGCACCCTCCTTCCTCCCACCCCACAGAGTCCCCTCCCCCCCACCCCTCAGCCTCCCACCCCCCGCCGGCACCGTCCCCCTCGCATAGCCCTGCCACAGCGTACAAAAGGTTTTACCCCTGAACCAGCCCCACATCCGCCTTCCGGGTCAGCCGCCCCGTCCAACCACAAAAACTCTCCCCCCACCCACCCTCCCCCCCACCCACCTCACCCAGCACCCAAAGAAAATGGCCGTCGAGCCGGTGTCTGTGCAGGCCGAAGTGCCCGTCGTGGACAAGTCCGCCAAGGCCAACGGAACTGCCGTCCCCAACGGCGCCGAGCCGGAGCAGCAGCCCGAGCAGCAGAAGGAGCAGCAGCAGGAACAGCAGCCGGAGCAGCAGCAGGAGCAGCAGCAGGGGCAGCAGCAGGAGCAGCAAAGCGTGGAGGGTGTGCAGGCGGTCAGCCCCGCGGCTGAAGGTGGTGCGAGCGACTTTCACGCTGCGTGTGCCGAGGGCAGGCTTGAGGACGTGAGGGCCATGCTCGGCGGGGGTTTCGTCGCGCTTGAACGTCTAGGTGAGTTTTGAAGGACGATCGGATGAATCGTTTGGTGCGGCGTGGGGCATGGGTGTGGGGCGTGGGCGTGCGGCGTGGGGAGTGGCGGCCAGTGACGTTGTCTGCCATGCGGCGTGTTGAAAACTGGCTACTCGTGCTGACATGCGTTTTGCTGTGACAGACCCCAACACGGGCTGTACCCCAGTCGTGCTCGCGGTGCGAGGCAACCACCACGAGGTCGTGCGTGAGCTCCTCACCGCCGGCGCCATGGTGCCTCCCCCCGGCCTTACCAACGACCCCCTTATGCTCTCGGTACTCTACCCTCAGCCGATTTACGGCATGCCCCCGCAGTTCATGGGGATGCCGCCGCAGGAGTACTACCCCCAGCCCAACTACTTCCCGGGCCAGGGCGGCGATGTGCAGCAGCAGCAGCAGCAGCAGCAGCAACAACAGCAGCAGCAGCAGCGAGGCATGTTCCCCCCGAGGAAGGAGTCGGCCGGCACGCTCAACGGTAACGGGCCCGCTGCCAACAGCAACCTCCCGCCTGCCGAGGTCAGCAAGACCATCCCTTGCCGCAACTTCCCGAACTGCAAATACGGGGCGTCCTGCGTCTTCTTCCACCCCCGCCAGATGGGGTTCTATTCCCCCGGCCCCCAGGGCGGTTTCCTTCCCCCGCACGGGTACGAGGGTGCCTACCCACCCCCTTACCCCCCCATCCCCGGGCCGTACTACGTGCCGGGCGCCAACGGCTTCCAGTCGTTCGCCCCCGCCGAGGGCCAGCAATCAGCATCCGAGATACCCGACCAGTCCACCACCCAGCATGACAATACCCCCCTCCCGAACGGCTCGGCTCCCATTCCCCCCCACGTTCCTTCCGCCGTCGCGCCCGTGTTTGTGCCCGGCTTCCAGCCCGGCGACATGATGCACTCCCCTCCCCCTCCTTCCCACTTTGGTCTGTCCCCTCTGTCCCCCTCCATGCTCGGCAGCTCCCTCCCTTCCATCCCTCCGGCCGATGTCTTCTTCGCGACATCGCCCACGAACGGCTTCGCGATCCCCCCGCCAATAAACGGTGCGGCCCACGCCAGACATCAGAGTTTCGGCCAGGGAGGTCAGTTCGGCGTCGGACCCCACCAGGGGGACAAGCCGTACGGCGCGCACGGCGGCAAGAAGCCCGGCTATTCGGGTGGGAAGCCGTGGGTCGGTGGCAGGCAGTCCATGGGCGCGGGCAAGCTCGGGACCTGGAAGGACGGGAACCCCCCTCCTTGTGCGTTCTTCAGCCAGGGAAACTGCAGGAACGGCGAGTACTGCAAGTTCCCGCATCTCGATGCTGAGGGTAACGACTGTAAGTTGATTGAAAATCTTTTGCGAGTCGTGGCTGTGGCTGTGGCTGATGTCTTGTTGCGTATCCACAGGCCGACACCCGGACGTGGTCCGCGGCGTGATCGCCCCGCTCCCGTCGCTCTCGCGCCAGAACCGCGGCATGCGCATGGGCGGCCCCGGCTTTAACTCGTTCGACCCCGCGTTCAGGCAGCAGCAGGCCCATCTGCAGCAGATGCAGTTCCTTCAGCACCAGCGCATGGCGGCCGCCCAGGCTCAGCAGGGAGCCCCCGCCCCCGTCGCTGAGGGCGACGCCTCCGGCGCCACCGCCTCCGCTGAGGCGGCGGCCAAGGCCGACGCCGCCCCGGCCAATGACGAGGCCACGCCGGCCGCCCCGGCCAAGGAGGACAAGGAGACGGAGTCCTCCACCGAAGCCTCGGCCTCGGCGCAGGCGACCCCCGCCCAGCCGAGCGGGAGCGCGGCGACGCCCACGCTCCCTCCAAAGCCGACCGCGGCGCCCATGCCGAGCATCATCCGCTCGGCCTCCCAGCCGGGCGTCCAGCGCGTGCATGCCAACGGCCTCAACTCGCGCTCGCACTCGCCTGCGCCGAGCAACGTCTCGTTCCACGGGAACGGGCACCCGCGCCGTGCGGGCTCGCGCGCGCCCAACGGCGGTGCGAACGCCGCGAACGCCGCGAACGGCAACGGCAACGGCAACGCGGGGGGGAATGTAAGCGGTGGCGGTGCGAGGTCGGCGTCGTCGGGCGCGGCGGAGAAGAAGGCGCAGGCCGCGCAGAGGGTGCCGCAGGCGCACGAGTTCCCTGCGCTGGGGATCGCGACGCCGACGAGCGAGAAGAAGGAGCAGCAGTGGGGGGCGGGCGGCAAGACGGCGGCGCAGGTGCTGCAGGCGCCTGCGCCTGTCAAGCCTGTGTCGGCCAAGGTCGCGGATGAGGAGGGGAGTGCGAGCGGGAAGAGCGAGGGCGCGAACGTGAGTAAGGTGCGGCAGGCTGTGTCTCGCGCGTTTTGCACCCGGAGAGAACAAGAGCAGAGCTGACGTCTCGTGGTGGGTGCAACAGAGCGTGACGATGGAGTCGGAGAGCGACTCGGACGCCGTGCTCGTCTCGTGCAAACCCTCGACCACCACCGCCGCCGCGCCCGCCCCCGCTGCGTCCCCCGCGCCCGAGACCAAGAAGCCCATCAGCTTCGCCTCCGTCGCCGGCGCCGTGCCCGTGGCCGCGCTCGAGTCCGCGCCCGTCGCCCTCAAGGTGTAAGTCGCAAGGCAAGGCGCTTGCTCCTCCTGGACCGAGTCCTCTTTTGCATCGAGCTTCCCCACCTATTGGAGTGTGGATAGTGCATACCTTGTTCGCTCTTTTCATTGCGTGCACTTTCGCTTCCTTGTTCGTGTACACTTTGTCATCACATCTACAAACTACGTTTCCCTCGGAGGGACATTCTTTCTCTATTCTTTCTTATTTCATCGTATGTTCTCTTTCGTAGTCTCTTTTTCATCTCCTCTCCTCTCTCTCTCTCTCTCTCTCTCTCTCTTTCTTTACTCTAGGCGCTGCTTCGCGACGTGTACCAACCATGTTTAGCCCATGCTATATCGTGGCAAACTCCATCTCCATCTCTCAAACCTGCTACCCATCGCCCTCATCGTGTTGGGCATCATCACGACCCTTGCCGCTCTCCCATCACCCGATCACCACCGCACCTCTCTCATCGCCTCGCCACGTCACCTCCCCTCCCTATCCGCCACACCCGTCACACCCGCACACCCGTCACACCCGTCACACCCGCACACCCGTCACACCCGCACACCCGTCACACCCGCACACCCGTCACACTCCTTCTCGATTCGTCCGGGGTGTCAGAGCGATAGCCAGCCCATGCTTGAACGGGTTCAGACCACCCGGAGGCTAGACAGCGCGTCCCGCCGGGCGTTATATACTTGTGTTCCTTCTCTTCTCTTCTTGTTCTTCTTTTTATCTTCGGTCGGGCGGCGGGGATGCGGCTGTGCTCGGGGATGTGGGGGGGGGGGGGGGTGGAGAGGATGGTGTCCATATTTTGATGTACGGTTTCTGATTGCCAGGTTGTTGCGCTGCGTGCAGGGCTGCCCAAGGGCCTACAGTCGCCCACTCCCCCGCCACTCGCCCACTCACCCGCCACTCGCCCACTCACCCGCCACTCACCCGCCACTCACCCGCCACTCACCGCCACTCCCGCCTCTCACCGCCTCTCACCTCTCACCGCCACTCACCCCCCGACCCACGCGGGACAAGTCGCAAGCCCGGACCTATGCGTGCCTCGCTCGTTTCAGCTCTCTAGGCCCAGCCCCCCGCCCGCCCCGCAAGCACGTGAGCTGCGCCGGGCCCAGACCATGCCCATGCCCCTGCCCCTGCCCATCCATGCATGCCGCTACTCGCCGCCGCTACTCGGCACCGCCCCCCCCCCCCCGTGCCCCCGTGCCTCCACTCCGCGTCTCACCTCCAGTCTAAGTGAGGGAGGGATCGGGTGGGTGGATCTGCATTCCCGTCGGGCCGCGGCGAGGCCCCCGATCTACGCGCCAGGCGGTCGGTCTATCAGGGATCCCGATCGATCGTTGCCGCGTGGCGCGGGGTACATACACCTACACGGACAGTCTCTAGTCGATGATGATGAATGGATGAATGAAAGGAACAAAGGCCATGCTAGATACTCGTCGTCGTGCAGGATCGCTCCCGTGTCTAGACCACTCGCTCGGGATGGGACGTCGCGCTTGCACCGGACCAACGCTTTCCAGGTCCCACCCATTTTTTTTGATTCCTTTTTGAGCATCCCCCCCCCCCCCTCTTTTCTCTAGCGGGGGACTTGAGGCGCATAGCGTAGTGAGCCATCAGCGTCAGGTGCTTGTGGCGGTGCAGAGTACGACACGCTGTGCTCGGTGGCCTCGGTGGCCTCGATGGCCAGGACAGCCACGACCGTCTTGTGCATCTGCTGATCGGCGAGCACAGGTGCGAGGTACGGACGGTAACGTACATCCCGGCGGTACTTTTGATCTCGCTCTCGTCAAGGCCATCCATCTCCTTGCACAAGTCTCTTTCTCCTCGGGAGTGGGACTGCCCCTGCGCCTAGTCTCCGTCCGGCCCCGCCGCCGCCGCCGCCGCCGCCGCCGCACAACGACTCCCTCCGATGCATGCGCCATTCGAATAGCGTGCTAGCCTGGGCCGAGCGTCTATCGGGCCTCGAGACACGGCACCGCAGGTCCCGCTGGTCGCAGCCGTAGCTCAGCAGACCGACAGACAGGTCGTGGAGCGGATCGGTCCCACGCATCTTGACTCGGTGAAAGGAACGTCGGGCTGTGCTGCAGACAAGCGACTGGAGAGTCCGTCGTCTAGGGCGCTGGCATCATCTATCATTCATATAGGCAGGGGAGGCACGCAGCAGCTGCTGCGCGCGCGCGTGGGCGCGTCGCTGTTGATCGAGGAGCGCAGTCGTATCGGCTGCTCTCTTCTTTCAAGTCAGCAGCTCCTTCATCACCGCGCCACAGGGCAGGTACTAGCCGCTCGTCCGCCGCTCGTCCACCGCCGCCAGGGCAGCGGCTCCTCTGGATGCACACCCGTGTGTGTGTGTGACCGATACAAGCCCCGCGGCTATGCGCCGAGGCTGACCGGCGGGGATGCAGAACTGCGCGTGAGACGAGGTGTGATCCTGCTGACCAACGTAAGCCGTTTCACCGGGCGGCGCTATAGGCGGGGGGGCGACGGGGCGACGGGGTGCGCGGCGCTAAGCCTCGGCCCCGGCGGCCTTGTTCATTCGGGCCGGATTGGGCGTTTGTTCGCGATAGGCGGGGGGTGCGGGAGGCACGGCCATAGAGAGCCAGTGTTTAATTCTCGGGCAGTAACGTTTGGGCGCTGCCGGATTGGGCGTTTGTTCGGGATCCGGGCGGGGGCGGGCGGGGGCGGGCGGGGGCAGGCACGGGGCATGCCCGCCCGCGCACCCTCGTTTGCCGAATTGGGGTCGGCGGGCGCGGGCCTGGACACGGGGGACGCGCGCGGGCCTGGCCGCCGGGCGCGGTCTCTGGGACGGGGACGGGCCCGCGCGGGATGCGCAAGCTGGCGTCCGACGGTCCCCGGACAACTGTAATTAATCATAAATACAACTGTAATACTATCTGCATACGGTTGCAGGGGAGGGAGCGCGCGCGCCTCAGGGCCGCCGAGGAGCTCTGGTGGTTAATTTGTTTCAGCAGTCCCGCCAGGCTGGGCCACGCCCGCACCCCTCGTCGTGCCGGATTACGACAGGCAGCGCCGAGCCCAGATCGGGTGGCCACCGTCTGGCATCTGGACTCGGCACCGCACCGTATATAGATAGATGGCATGCCGTGTTTGCGCCGCCCCCCGTTTGTCACACAGCCCAGCGCCGTCGCCATCGCCCGTCCCTCCCACTCTGCGCGTGCCCGCCACCCGCCCCCCCCCCCGCCCACACCCCGTCAGCTGGCTGCCCCCCGTCGCACGCACAGCACAACACAAACAGCACTCCGCCGCAGTCCTGAGCCGGCCCATCGCCCCCGGCCGCAGCGACCTTTTCACCGCGCTGCGTCCCCGCGCTGCGTCCCCGCGCCACCTCCCCTCTTGTGTCTCGCAAGATTTCTCCCTCGTCCTCGGTCCCCCCCCTCCCCCCCCCACGTCCCCAGCGTCTTCGAGCAAAGACGAAAAAGCCCATCCCTTTTTCTCCCACGAGCTCCGGGAAAAGCCCGCAACAACGCCGGCTGGGGCTTCTCCACCCATCAGGCCTCTCGTAGAAGCCAGTACAGCAGCAGACGTGACCGTGTATCTCGTAAGCCCGCCCGCCCGCCCGCCCCTACGGCCCCACGGTCCCCGCCCCCGCGCCAGTCGGACCGCACAGGACGACGCTGACGTCCCGACTCCCGATGGATCCGACCAGCCCACCACGCACCATGTCGTCTTACTCCCCCCCGCCACAAGCGCAGCCTACCATGCGCTTCTCCGTCAGCCAACGCTCCCTCCACTCCCACCCCCACCCGCACCCGCACCCGCACCCGCACCCCCACGCCGAACCCGCGACCCACAGATACGGGTACTCGTACTGCCCCCCGGCAAGCTCGTACTCGGACGGCAGCTACCCCGACAACCACGTCTGTGAATGCGGGCACTGCAAATGCCTGGTGTACACAAAGAACAAGATGTGTGTGAACGTGAGTCGCTCCCGTCCCGTCCCGTCACGCCCCTCGGCAGGGCCAGCACGCTGACGGGAGGCCGCTCCGCCCTATAGTGTCGGAAAGGCAACCACGCATGAGCGCCGGCGACACCACCACCACCACCACCACCACCACCACCACCACCACCATCCTTGCGTCCCGACGCGACTACTTACGACACAGCCCAGAGTGGGCGGGCATCCTTCCCACCAGGCCACGACGCGGTATACGACACACTCCACGACACACTCATGCCCTGCTCTCCTCTTTTTCCGGGTCTTATCTTTTTTTCTTTTTCTTTTTTTCTTTTTCATCGTTCTGGGAATCATTCTTGTAGAAATAGACATGGGGAGGGCTCGGTGCGGCGTGCTGGGCGCGCGGTGTGGAGGGAGGGAGGGAGGGAGGTCGCATGGGGGGGGGAAAGGCGGGGCGCGCAAGGTACTGAAGCGGGACGTCAAACACCATGTAAATCCCGCGCCGTCAAAAATCGTTGGTCCGATGCAATAACTGCCTACGGTCTAGGTGTGGATTAGAGGGTGCTATTCATACACGTTACGTCGGCGCGTCGGTGCGTCGATTCGGCAATCATAAGACGCGTAGGTATGGTTTTGCCTGGATGTACAGTGTGTGTGTGTGCCGGAAGAGTCTATCAAACTACAGATGACCAGAAAACCCCAAGGGGCCAAACCAGAAGATTGTTGAGGGCAGGCCAGGCGCTTAACCGACGGTGACGGCGTTGGCACCCGTCGGGGTCCACTTCTTCTTCTGGAACTTGCTGTTCCCGCCTTGGTAGCTCGACGAAGAAGGGGCCCGCCTCTCCGCATGGGGCTGAGTGAAGCGCTTGGGAGGTCCAGCATCAGTAGACTGGCCCTCGGTCTACGGTAGGAAAATCATCAGCGTCATTCCACCCCCCCCCCCCGACCTATCGCACAGCACTCACCTTGCCCTTCTTCGCCTTGACCCGTCGCCCGCCCCGCACCTTGACCTTCCCCCCCTCAGCGCCCACCCCCCGCTCGTCCTCCACTACCACCCCTGCCTCCACCACCCCCCCTGCCCCGCCCGCCCCGCCCGCCCCGCCCTCCTCCCCGCCTCCCTCCTCCTTCTCCCTCTCCGCCCGCTTCTCCCGCTGCTCCCCCACCCGCCTGTTCCGCACCTCGATCTTCTTCTTCCGCTCCTCGCCCGCGCCCCCCCCGCCTGCCGTGAGCTCGACGTTGATCGTCCGGCCCTTCAGGGTCGAGTGGTGCAGCTTCAGGCACTCCTGCATCGCAGCAGAGGAGGGGAGCTCGAGGAAGGCGATGCCGCGCGACTTGGCGGCCTGCGTCGGGGTCGCTTTCGTGGTGAGGAGGCGGACAGCGGGGAGGTTCCCTGGGTAGTAGGGGTCAGTATGGAGGATGAGGAGAAAGGTCGGTGCATACGCCACACCACACGATAACGCACCGGTGGCTGGCTTGAAGTGCTCGGCCACTTCCTCTCTCGTCGTCTTGAACCCGAGGTTACCTTGCAGGCCGCGTCGTCAGTATAGGGAACGTCGCACGACGGGGGCCCACCCACCCAGAGTACTCACCGACAAACAAGATAAACCTCTGCTTGGCATCCTTCCTGCCCTTCCCCTTCTTCGCCCCTTCCTCCCCACCTTCCTCCTCGTCCCACGCCGTCTTCCTCTTCTTCTTCTCCCCCTCCTTCCCCTTCCCCCCAGCAGTCTCCGCCCCCGCCTTTCCCCCCTCCCCTTCCTCGCCATTCTCCCCCCCGCCCTCCTCCGCAGCACGCTTCCGCTTCTTGTCGCCCGCGCTCACCGCCTTCTCCTCTTCCTCCTCCACCACCTCCTCGTCGTCGTCCTGCATCACATCCTCCTCCGGCAAGTCGGCCGGCGCCTCGGCACCGGCTTTTTTGGCCTTTTGCTTGCTTCGAAACGCGAGCGCTTTTTGCTGCTTCTTGGTGAGAGCGGTGGACATCGTGTGGTCGATCAGATGCACAGGCTTAGGACAGCTTCGGGGGGGGGGGTTGTGTAGTATAGACTGGGAGGAGGTGGTGCAGGGGACGCAACTTTTGCTCCGCCGGTCAAGCGGAGATCCGTGAAAACTCCGCTCCCGCCCAGCCAGCCCGGATACCGCAATTATCAGCCAGAACGAGAATTCGACTCCAGGAACGCGGCAAGCATCAGGCTCATGAGTCAGAGTCGTGAATTTCTGAATCTTGGACCCCCATCACCCACACCACGCCCGCCGCCAACCGACCTGTCTGTCGTGCGAAACGCAGACAGAGTCAAGCCAGCCAATGACCGCCCAGAGCCTCGCAGGCTATCTAGGTAGCTGGTATTTACGTTACACACGAATGCCACATATCAAATACATATCAGGACGAAGTGAGCATGAACCTGAACATGGAATGACGCCACAGACGCCACAGGCAGGCCGGGAGCACTTTTCTTTCTACGATCCACGGCGAGCGTCGCATCTTCAGATAGAGCGGCGTTTGGGTCCAAACATCCCATGCCCGAGTCGATTTGTCGATTCGCAGGCATAGCACCGTCACTCGCATGGGCTCTGGTCAGGGCAGGAGCCCCCCTTCATGCATGCATCGACTCAGTTTTCCGAGAAATCCCGCGAAAGCTGATAAAGATGTGCAATTTTAGCCCTCGGTAAAATGGATGGTGGGAAAATTGATATGATCAGGTGACGTTAGATCGCCAGCCACTCACCGTAGGTGAAGGGTTCCCGCTCAGGCGAATCACAGGCGGCGCAATGCCGAGTCCTTATATATTCCAGCCGCCCCCCACTTTTACATCTCTCTTCCTCCCCACATACCTTTCCCGCCTCTATCACACTGCGCAAAACATGTCGTTCAGAGCCCCCATGCTTCGATCTGCCTGCGCCAAGCGCGTCGGCGTCAGCCTCCGCGCACCCGTCCTCCGCCGGCGTTTTGCCACAGAGGGCGGCGCGCCCGAGGTCGTGAGTTCCCACGCCGCCCCGCATCACCCACCCCTGCACATCCCAACCCGCTGACTCATCCGCCCATCCCACCCAGCCCAAGAGCACGCCCGGCAAATCCAACGTGCCCTACCTCCTTGGAGGGTTGGGTGTCGCTGCCCTAGGCGCCGCGTACTACTTCTACGGGACGGCGGGCTCGCCAAAGGACTCCGCCAAGGAAGCCGCGTCCGCGGTGCGCGGGGCGGTGGCCACTGTCGAGGGCAAGGCCGGTCTCAGGCGGGGCAAGGACGAGTACCAGAAGGTCTACGACCGCATTGCGGACACGCTTGAGAAGGAGGGATACGATGGTGAGTCACCTGTGTGCATAGCAAGAGGATGGATGCATGCATGGGGGGGGGGGGGCAGGCGCTGACGCGGAAACGGACGGGAGGACAGATGGCTCGCTCGCGCCGGTGCTTATCCGTTTGGCATGGCACTCGTCTGGTACCTACAACAAGGAGGACGGCACAGGCGGTTCCAACTACGCTACCATGAGGTTCAAGCCCGAAGCCACTCACGGGGCCAACAACGGTTTGGTAAGCTAATTCGCTTACACCCCCCCCTTCCCCCCTTCCTCCACACGATCGCAACAGCCGAGTCAGGGATATGCGACCTCGCTTATCTTGCACTTCAACCCGCCTCCACTCTTCTATCTCCTGCTACCCTGTACCGAGTCGAGTGCTGACTCACTGCCCGCCCCTGGCCCCCTGCAGAACATCGCCCGGGATCACATGGAGCAGATCAAGAAGGATTTCCCCTGGATCTCATACGGCGACCTCTGGACCCTCGGCGGCGTCTGTGCCGTCCAGGAGTCGGGCGGGCCCACCATCCCTTGGAGGCCTGGACGAATTGACGGCTTCGAGGCGCAGGCCACCCCCGACGGCAGGCTACCCGATGCTTCTCAGGGGCAGGACCACTTGAGGAACATCTTCTACCGCATGGGGTGAGTGACACAGCACGTGGTGGGGTGTTGGAATGAGGGCTGGGGCTGACAAGAGGGATAGGTTCAACGACCAGGAGATCGTCGCACTCAGCGGAGCTCACGCTATGGGTCGATGCCACACTGGTAAGCGCCGCTCTCACTTGCTGATAGCCACCCGCACAGGGCACTCACTCACTAGCTTTTCTCCAGACCGATCCGGGTTCGAAGGCCCTTGGACTTTCTCCCCTGTCACATTCAGCAACCAGTACTTCTCGCTTCTCAAGGATGAGCCTTGGGTCTGGAGGAAGTGGTGAGTGATGCGTCGCGATGCATCTCGAGGGGTGCACACGCTCACACTTTGTTCACCATGCAGGAGTGGACCGGCTCAGTACGAGGACAAGAAGACCAAGAGCTTGATGATGCTTCCGTGAGTGCACGCGACATCTCAGTTATCAGCAGCCAATCGCGTCGCCGTGAACCATTCTGACGCCCTGTGTGGCCACGCCTCCAGCACCGACATGGCCCTTGTTAAGGACAAGTCCTTCAAGAAGTACGTCGACATCTACGCCGAAGACGAGGACAAGTTCTTTGCCGAGTGAGTTGGCAGTGTGGATACCGTGAACCAAGCGGCACACCGCTGACATCGTGCGCAGCTTCTCCAAGGCGTTCGCCACCCTCCTCGAGCTCGGCGTGCCCGAGCAGCAGTGGGCCGGCGAGGCGTGGGCCATGGGCTCACAGTAAAGTCGACTGCGAGCGTCGGCGTGGCGGTGTGGACGTGTGGCGGAGACGGTGTAATGTTTCTTGTTTGTTCTGTTTTCAGCATATACGAGATAGGCAATGTTCGAGACGAGTCTATGGATATGTGCTTGTGTTTACTCGGCGTTGTGGGCTGGTGACGCGTCTGGTTCGTGTCGTGCGTGCGGTGTGTTTCGGCCGTGGAGGACTGTGGAGGCTGCTCGGGGATCACGAGGAGGTGGATCCCTTCGGCGGTCGTCGGCTACAAGAGGATTACCGACTGTGCATTCAGGGTCGGTGGCTTGGTGGCCGTGTTTTCTATTGATTTGGGTGACGTGGCATTCGCCGCAGCTCCCGGCCATAGTCGGCGAAGAATGCCGACGCAGAGGGGAGCAAACCAGCTGGAGTCTATTGGCTGGGCGCCCACTCGCCGGCAAAGAGGGAAACGCCCACCACATCCCACATACGTTTTCATCATCCCATCTCTCTTTCTCTTCCTTCTTTCTCCAGCACATAAACCACCAAAGGATAAAGCGGCCTCACGTCGGCCTCTCAGCTTAACTTGCCTCTCCTGACCACACCCCACACTCCCACCATCATGGTTTCCTCCCGTTTCCTCGTTCGCGGGGCCAACGCCCTCTCCCGCCAGTCCATGGCCGCAAAGCGGTCAATGGCCACTGTGCAGTCCTCCATCGGCGACAAGAAGGTCGAGATGTCCAACCTCGAGAAGGGCAAGTTCATCAACTACCAGCGGATCGAGGACAACCTCCAGGTTGTCAGGGCCAGGTGAGTCTCGTGCCGTCGCTGGAGCCTACGCGGGCTATATTTGGACCTCTGTCGGGGGGGTCGGTGGTGGGTTGAGGCCTGCAAGGGGGTGCTACGCGTGTCCAACCTGGTGTGGGGACATGCCCACTCCACAGAAACACAATGTAGCACCGGATAGGGATGGACGGAACGTCCGTCACCCATCCCCTTGTCTCAACCACTGAAAACCCGCCGATATGTCACCATGTTTCCCACGACCTGTCCTCCATACATCCGCTAACTATGCAACCCCCAGACTCAACCGGCCGCTCACCCTCGCCGAGAAGATCGTCTACGGTCACTTGGACAACCCCCACGAGCAGGACATCGAGCGAGGAGTGTCTTATCTCAAGCTCCGCCCTGACGTGAGTAGCTGAGGAGCGCTTTGACGCTATCGGAGTATTCGAGGAGATTACTGACGTCGGAAATGACATCCTATAGCGTGTCGCATGCCAGGATGCTACCGCGCAGGTGAGCTCTCATTCTACCTTTCCTCCGGAACAGCGATGAATTGAGCTGACCAAATTTCGATAAAACAGATGGCCATCCTCCAGTTCATGTCCGCCGGTCTTCCCCAGACCGCCGTCCCCACCTCGGTGCACTGTGACCACTTGATCCAGGCCCAGACGAGCGGTGTGCCCGACTTGAAGCGCGCCATCGACATCAACAAGGAGGTCTACGATTTCCTTGCCACGGCCTGTGCCAAGTACGGTATCGGCTTCTGGAAGCCCGGATCTGGTATCATGTGAGCATCCACCGCCTCGACCGATGTGCCTGGGCGCTCGGTCTTGATCGGCATGTTACTGACCAACCTTTCGTGCTTCTTCTTTACAGCCACCAGATTATCCTCGAGAACTACGCCGTCCCCGGTCTCATGATGATCGGTACCGACTCGCACACCCCCAACGCCGGTGGTCTCGGTATGGTTGCCTGTGGTGTCGGTGGTGCCGACGCCGTTGACGTCATGGCCGACATCCCTTGGGAGCTTAAGGCGCCCAAGGTTATTGGTGTCTACCTCGACGGCAAGATGAGCGGTTGGACCACGCCCAAGGGTGAGCTAAAAAGAGCCTGCCACTCGAACTTTAGCTGACTCTCCGCCCAGATATCATCCTCAAGGTCGCTGGTATCCTCACCGTCAAGGGCGGTACCGGTGCCATCATCGAGTACCACGGTCCCGGTGTCGAGTCTCTCTCGTGCACTGGTATGGCTACCATCTGTAACATGGGTGCCGAGATCGGTGCCACCACCTCCATGTTCCCCTTCAACCACCGTATGGCGGACTACCTCAAGGCGACCAGGCGTCCCGCCATCGCCAAGTACGCCGAGGAGTTCAACCACAACCTCCAGCCCGACGAGGGTTGCGAGTACGACCAGCGCATTGAGATCAACCTCAACGAGCTCGAGCCTTACATCAACGGTCCCTTCACCCCGGACCTTGCCACCCCCCTTTCCAAGTTCGCTGAGGAGGTCAAGAAGAACTCTTGGCCCCAGGAGCTCAAGGTCGGGCTTATCGGCTCGTGCACCAACTCGTCGTACGAGGACATGTCCCGATCGGCGCACATCGCCAGGGAGGCTGCCTCCCACGGTCTTGTCGCCAAGTCTTTGTTCACCGTTACCCCCGGTTCCGAGCAGGTCCGTGCGACCATCGCCCGTGACGGCATGGTGAAGGACTTCGAGGACATTGGTGGTGTCGTGCTTGCCAACGCTTGCGGCCCTTGCATCGGGCAGTGGGACAGGAAGGACGTGAAGAAGGGCGAGGCCAACTCCAGTGAGTGTTTTCATTCACGACAGCTCTCGGAGCTGTGCTGACAGGTCACACAGTCATCACCTCGTACAACCGAAACTTCACTGGCCGTAACGACGCTAACCCCGCCACCCACGCCTTCGTGGCTTCCCCTGACGTACGTATATCTGCTTCATTCGGCTTGCACTCCAAGCTGACCCCGCTCACAGCTTGTCACGGCCATGATCTTCGCTGGTGACCTTACCTTCAACCCCCTCACCGACTCCCTCAAGGGTGCCGATGGCAAGGAGTTCAAGTTCTCTGACCCCGCTGGCATTGAGCTCCCCCCCAAGGGCTACGACCCAGGGGAGAACACCTTCCAGGCCCCCCCCGCCGACGGCACCACCGTCTCTGTGGCCGTCAACCCCTCATCCGACCGTCTCCAGCTCCTCAAGCCCTTCAAGCCTTGGGATGGCAAGGACATCATCGAGGCCCCCGTGCTTATCAAGGCTAAGGGCAAGTGCACCACCGACCACATCTCTGCCGGTGGGCCTTGGCTTAAGTTCCGTGGTCACCTCGAGAACATCTCCCGTGAGTATCGATGTTGCCCCCCTGCGGCATGTACCTGTACTCGCGCTGACTTGTCATTTCAGAGAACTGCTTGATCGGTGCCATCAACGCCGACAGCGGTGAGGCCAACAAGGTCCTCAACCAGGAGACTGGTGACTTCGGCGGCGTCCCCGAGGTCGGCGCGTACTACCGTGACAAGGGCATCCCTTGGGTTGTCGTCGGTGACGAGAACTACGGTGAGGGGTCTTCCCGAGAGCACGCTGCGCTCGAGCCCCGATTCCTCGGTGGCCGTGCCGTCATCTGCCGATCCTTCGCCCGTATCCACGAGACCAACTTGAAGAAGCAGGGGTGAGTCTTTCTGTTTTCGCAGGCGGTCGCCGAATGCCCTGCTGACTTGCTACTTATCTCTCTCTCTAGTATGCTTCCCCTCTGGTTCAAGGACCCCGCCGACTACGACAAGATCAGTGGCTCCGACAAGATCTCCATCCTTGACCTCCAGAACTTCAAGGTCGGCCAGGACATCAAGTGCGAGATCACGCACAAGGATGGCTCCAAGGAGACTTTCCTCACCACCACCTCCATCAACGAGGGCCAGTGGGGTTGGTTCAAGGCTGGTTCCGGTGAGCTTCTCCCTGTTTCTTTTGAACTTTGCGAGCACAAGCTGACTCTCACTCTTTAGCTCTTAACATGATGGCCGCTGCCGCTAAGGCTCGTGAGGCGAAGGCATAAGCGCACTGCATCTTCCATCCGCTCTCCTGGTTCCTGCGCATTTCGACCACCCGCTTTTCATCCTCCCACTGCATTATCTAGCTCTTTCTTTTTCTATATATATCTTGCCTTAGCTTCTGTGGATCCGGCTATGGGCTCCGGTAATGGCCGAGGGTGACATGAGTGGCGGGGGAGGGGAATGAGAGGAGGGTTATCGTTGTCTGGATGATAAACGTAGCGATATGTGGATGCGATGCCAGCATTATGATTCCAAATTCCCGGATTCTTTTCTCAAGCAAGGTCATATAGTCCAACAGCACGTACAAGTGTTTCCTTCCGGGCCATGCATGAAAGGCCCGGTTAATACATGCATACACCTGAGCTGTCGATATCATTCGTCGAGTGCATGGGTGGTGAGTGCGGTGGATTTTTTCAAGGCCATATTTTTATGGTTTATCCGAGAATGTCGAAAGGGGGGCCTCTTCGTCGCGGGTCGTCGACCTTTGAGTCTTTGAGCTGGTCACTTCCTCAGCCGTCTACACCCCACACCACCCCCTACCCGCCTATCCACTCTCCCACTTGACCCAATGCGCCGAATCGCAGCTCAAGTCCCTTCGGCGGTCTCCCGCCTCCTCCAAGGCAACGCTATCCGCTCTACCCCAACGTGGTACGCCGCCGCCCTCTCCCATCCGCCCCCCCAGCTTCCGGCGTACCAGGTCCGCGCCCGCCCGCGGCGCGACGACCCCTCTCTCCGTCCCGGGGAGTTCACAGATGCCTACCCGATCCCGGAGCGTGTGGCGGAGCGGAGAGAACGGGGGAAGCTCAGGCCGATGAGGGTTCGGCCCATAGAAATCCACTATGAGGAGGACGTCGTGCGAAGGCAGTTCTTCAAGGACTTTCCGTTCGAGGCGATGAGACCGGTGTCGTTGGTGGAGGGGAGGGAAATTGATATGTCGGAGAGGATAGCTGGGCGGGAGTGGACGTCTTTGGAGCAGAGGGGACAGTATCCCACTGTCGAGGAGTGAGTTCGGCTTGGTCTTTGATATGGGTTTGCGGTTGGCTAGAGTCTAACCAATGGTCTTGCAGCTGTATCGCTTTTGTGCTCAACCTGCACCACTTCCACGAGACTTCTGTGTCTGACGCCTACATCAAGGCAACGGAGGAGTTTGTGGTGTTACGGGCGCGACATCAGCTGGCGACAATGGTAGCGGAGCTGGAGGCGCGACACTACGGGACCGAGTTCAAGCCCGACGTCTTTGTGAGTCCTAAGCATCGCCCTACTTGTCAAAAGCATCGCCCTACTTGTCGGGTCTCGTTACTGACCATTTATCTGGGCAAATTAAGGAGCGAACCCATAACCTGGAAGAGAAGGCTCTCAGCACTCTCAGCAGCGGTGCCAGGTCAATTGGGTCCGGCAGCGGCACCGGTCGCCAGGTCGCCTCGCACGAATGGTCCAACACCGTGGCTCCCAAAGCTAGGCCTGTGGGCCACTTCACCGGGGGACAGGCGTACGTGAAGAGGTGGACGCTGCCGAAGCCTATCAGGGCAGGCCAGCCGGCGGGCGATCTTTTGAGCGTGGTCGGGACAGCGGCGGAGGGGGAGGGTAAACAGGTCCAGGAGGAGAGCAGGGAGAGCGAGTTGGGCCTGTTGGAGGCTGCATTGGGGGGTGCCGGGACTGCTAGGGCATAGATGCATACTGCATGAACTATGGTCTTTGCTGGCGCTTCGATTTCGATTGGACTGGCATGGTACATCGCTCACATTCCGTCGGCTTAGCTTATGGGCTCACCAGCAAGTCTCCGCTGACTACACCAACCCCTGAGGATCACTAAGCGTTGTGGACTAATCCACGTTTCACGAGTCCAAAGACTACATCAAGAAGTCGCATCGGCTGACACTGGCCGCCATTGACTACACTATGTATCGACATTTCGACAACAACAGTACAATATCAGGTTTACAGCTTTGCCTGTGTGGGCTTTGCAGCTCCCCATGATGGAAAGGATGGCACCTCCTTTGCCATTTGTGCCTTCATAGCCTTCGGCATGTCCTGAAAAGTAAGTCAGTACATGGCCCGAGCGTACGTGTAAAGTGGGTAGGGATGCAGTGGCACGATGCATACCAAGGTTTGAAGCATTGCCCTGACGAGCGAACGATGTCAGCGTCTGGCTTATCATTAGCACGACGGAACTGTTGGCCTACATGTTCCAAGCGGCTTGATACTCAAGGCCCTCGTCAACGCTATGAAGTATCGTCAGTGAGCAGCTCATACAGGACTTGAGCCACAGCTCAATCACGACCTCACGTGTGGTCTCGCGAGTCTATCGGCGAACGTCAGCAGGTGTACAGCTACAGTAGCAGACACAGTTGCTCACAGTTCAGGATGTGCTTCGTCCCTATTACCGCGATGGGGCTCTTGACAGCAATCATCTTGGCAATTCCCACAGCAGCGTCTGTTGTACGGAATGTTTAGTGTTCAGTTTCGAGCTTGCACCAGTGGAGTCGACCAAAAAACATACCGATCACCTGCTGCCTGCCCCCCTGTACCACCTTGCTAACGAACCCAATCTCCTGGGCTTCCTCCGCCCCAAAGACCCTGCCAGTCAAAGCCAGCTCTCTTGCCTTGGACCCATTGCCCACAATCTTGGGAAACCTCTGTAACGTCCCGATGTCCGCCGCGAGCCCGACAGAGACCTCGAAAATCCCGAAGACGGTCGTAGACGTGCAGAGCCGGATATCGCATGCCGAAGCGATATCGATGGCAAGGCCCACAGACGCTCCGAAAAGGGCTACTATGATGGGCGCTCGGCACTTTTCGAGGGAGGTGATGGCCGCCTGGAACTCGCGGAGGTGGTCTCGGGTCTTGATGGCCTTGCGCGCAGGATCGTAGGCGTCGTCGGCATGGAGGGAGGTGGGTGCTTTCACTGCGTGGGGTACGTCAGTGGGTAAACAACATGATGCATGTCCAGAAGGAAGGGGCCTACGTACGGTCAAGACCTGCGGTGAAGGCTTTTTCGTTGGAAGAGCTGAGCACTACCACCCTCACGTCGGGGCAAGCTGAGATACGGTCCACGATGACATGGAGCTCTTTCCAGAGACTGCAGAGGCTAACACGTCAGTGACTGTAATATTTGGACAAGAATGGCGCTTACGCTTCGTTGTAGGCATTGACAGGTGGCCTTCAGGAACCTGAGGGTCAGCATACGTATCAGGACGTTGGTTGGACAGCAGCGTGGCAACACTCACCTGTTCACCTCCAACAGGAGCACACCTGGAGAAGGCTCGGACGCCCGGTGGAGCTTTCCGTTGAATTGTGAGACGTCCATCCTGAAGTTTGAGTGTTACAAGAATGAATAGAGTTGTGGTGAGCTCTAGTGTGGTCGTCCCTTTCTTATATAAATGTATAAGCCTTGAATGCAACGTATAATGTACGATTGACAGCAACGCGATGTGGTGGTGAACGTTGTCGCCTTGTGCACCAGCCGGTAGTTCAATTACCCGGACGAGCGGCCAGCGGCCTCTCATGGACACTGGGTTCCTGTCGGACTTGTCTCTTCTGTATGTTATGTACCATCTCTCTCCAACATATGCATACGCCAGGAAGCGGTCTTTTGTGCTCTGAAAACTATGCACGAGCCATCTGATTCAGAGTGGCGGGCATGGGTGGGGTTCCCCGCTGAGTTTCCTGCTGGCGTCGACGACGTACCCAGCCCGAGCGAGCGTATGAAGGCCACCGACAACGCTGGGTGGCTCTAGCGCTGGCAAGGATCACAAGACGACAAGGATCTACGGGCTGGTATATGGAGCATCCGCCACGGATGTGGGGAGATGAGATGCAACAGACCAAACAAGAGACGCACGCACACAAGACCTAACGCGTTACTGGAGGACGCACGGACTCTCCCCTGTGCCTTCAGCGCCAGACACGTCCACGTCCCCATGTCCTTGCCGCTCACTCGCTCTTTCCCCATGCCTCTCTCTTCTCAACTCCCCCTCTAGACACCTGCATACCATATTAACCCACTCCCTCTCCCTCCTCCACCCCATACCCCCGCTTGGGTAGCGGTTGCAGTACCACCCCGACGACGAAACCGTCTACCCCCCACCAGCCCCGCGCGGCCTCCGTTTCTTGCACCTTCGCGTTCTTCGCGCCCACACCGTCGTCACGCCACCATTCTACACAGACCTTCTTATCCCGTTCACTCTTCCTCATACAGGGGGCTTGACGCGCGCTGCACACCATGTCGAGCCTCCTCTCAGAAAGACAGAAAGATGAGCTGTGAGTGAGCATGTGCTCGTTCCTTCCGTCGCTCGGCTGACGTCTTTGTCCCCCTTCGGCCTTCGAATACCATCCCCATCGCGATTCACTTCGCTCCAATCTCCCGACTCTATTCCTCACGCCTGATTGCGAATGAACCAGCCACAAGTCTATGTTGTCTTACCTCCATTCGGCGGGAATGCAAGACGCCTTCGAGGCGTTGAAGCGAGAGACCAATAATGAGGAGTTTACGGTTGATGACCCAAAGGCCAGATGGGTTGGACTGCTCGAAAAGAAGTGGACGAGTGTCATTCGCTTGCAAAAGAAGGTGCGTATGTGGCCATCATTCCACTTCGAGTAAGCCGTCCGAGGGACAGACTGACCAGACTTACCTTCATAGATCATGGACCTTGAATCGCGCAATGCCTCCCTGCTCGCCGAGCTCGCCTCCCCTACCCGCACTACCGCCTCTACCTCATCCTCGGCCCCCTTCATACCTCGGGCCCCTGCACGGCATGCCCTCTCCTCCCATCGTGCCCCCATTACCCGCGTAGCCTTCCACCCCACATGGACAGTGCTTGCAAGCGCAAGCGAAGATGCGAGCGTCAAGATCTGGGATTGGGAAGGAGGGGAGATGGAACGGACAGTCAAGGGACATACGAAGGCTATTATGGATGTGGACTTTGATGTCAAGGGAGGAATGATGGGTGAGTTTCCTTCCTTGCGTGTCAGACTCCTGTGCTGAAATAATCACTGACTGTATATGGACACAGTGACCTGTTCGTCGGACTTGACTATCAAGCTCTGGGATACGTCCAATGATTACACAAACGTCAAGACGCTGCATGGCCACGACCATTCTGTGTCAAGCGTGCGGTTCACCCCAGACGGAGAGAAGCTGGTATCTGCAAGCCGGGATAAGACGATCAGAGTGTGGGAAGTGGCGAGCGGGTGAGTGAGACGGACTTTCATTCATCCCAGAGGTCTTACTGCTATGGGAAGCTGATCTACAACCCTCGCTATACAGATACTGCGTTAAGACGTTCACCGGACATGCTGAGTGGGTGAGAGGGGTTATCCCGTCAGACGATGGACGATGGCTTGTCAGCTGCTCTAATGACCAAGTGCGTTGCTGTCTTATCCTTCATCTCGGTCTGGGCTTATCAGTCACTCCGACCAGACATCACGAGTGTGGGACTTTGCCACAGGAGAGACCAAGATGGAGCTCCGGGGACACGACCATGTAGTGGAATGTGCGGTGTTTGCACCTGTCGCTGCTTACTCCGCTATAAGAGAACTTGCCAGCTTAGGAGTGAGCTCTGTCTCCAATGACCATCATGGATGTCACCATCGCTAACACTGTCGTATTTCACAGGCTCCAACCGCTGGAGATGCACGGGCAAGAGCAGCGGGAGCCTTTGTTGCTACAGGATCGAGAGACAAGACTATCAAGCTGTGGGAAGCACAGTCTGGGCAATGCCTGCGGACATTTGTAGGCCGCCACTGACTGCCCCCATCGTGCCAAGATGACCTGCTGACTCAGATCTCCTCAGATTGGTCACGATAACTGGATACGTGCCCTCGTCTTCCACCCTACCGGCAAGTACCTCCTCTCCGCGTCGGATGACAAGACCATCAAGGTCTGGGACCTCGCGAACGGGCGGTGTGTTAAAACCATTGATGCCCATGGCCACTTTGTGACGTGCATGAGCTGGGGGAGAGCATCTGTCGGGGGCAGTAGCGCGGCGGCTGAGGTGCCAGCGGGAGGGGCGGCCAACGGTGATTCTGGGGGAAAGCCAGGTGCCATAAAGGATGAGCCGAGGAGGATCAATGTCTTGGCGACAGGGTCGGTGGACCAGACCGTCAAGGTGAGTCCACTCTACCGTTTGCGCTGGGCGGGCAGTCGCTGACAGTTGGACAGATCTGGACGCCATAGCACCCCCGCACCCTCCTTTGACAGCTCTCCGGTCAGCACAATACATTCGTGCATGATTACGATATCCGCTTTCTCGGCTCTCAGCCGCTTACCCTGCTAGATTGATGCCCTCACTGTATATCCCCTTTCATCTCTCGGTTTATGACAGCGGGTCCCATGCAACATATTCGTGGGCTACCTGATGATCGTTCCTCCCCGGTCGCCGCGCTCTGATCGCTGGTCTCCCAGACCCAGGCCTCAGATCAATCCATCAGATCTCCTAGCGTACATCCCTTCAGAATCCGCGCGCCAGGTGATAAGGCTGCTACGTTACACAATGCTGCTGGTTGTTTAATTGGGGTTGATGCCCGATGTGGCGCGTCCATTATGCCGCCAGTGGGATATGATTGGGTCACCAGCCTTGCGTTATACAATGCATTGCATTAGACAGCTCAACACCAGACTCGTGTATACAGTTTGACATCCGACATCCATCCATTTCCTCTCCCTCTCTCACTCAAAATCACACATCTTCATCGCGTGCCCGATCGACCCGCACTCAGCGACCTCTGCACCGGCGCCCCGGAACCTTCCTCATCCCTCTCCATCAGATCCGGCAGCGCCCCGCTCGACATCGCAGACCTCTGCAACCCGGCCGCCCCCTGCTGCTGCCCGCGCGACCCCATTGGCGGCCATGGCATGGGATACGGATGCTGCGGTGTGTTGCTGGGCAGATCGGTGTACGGGGCGTGGGGCGAGTCCTCGCTTGATGGGTACGTCTGCCAGACGTAGTCGGGGAGGTCGGGGCGAGGAGGGACCGGTCTGAGGAAGCTGGGGTGAAGGTCGGGGACTGCAGGGCCTGGACCGTAAGAGGGAGACGGCATGGCTCGAGAGCGCGTCGGCCTTGCACACTCTACACCCTCGTCCCTCTGGATGCCCGGCTCACAGTAAACCCCGAGCCCCACGTCTTCCCCCCTCCCGCGCCGCATCCCGAGGCCTGAATCAGACGTCGAGGTCCCCGTCATCAGCTCAGAGAACAGCGTGGGGTCAGCACGTGCGAGCCGCATGCCCACTTCCACGAACGCGGCAGTGTTCATCACCGGTCCAGCGGGCAAGTGCGACCCCGGGGTGCGGGGAGATCGCTGGGAGGCCGGGGTACGAGCATCACTATTGCGACTGTTCAAGGTGCTATTGCTGCTGCTCATCGCATCAATTGAGCTTCGTTTGGGAGACTGGGATGCGTTGGATGACCCCCTGCCAGACGCCGGATCTTCAGCAGAATTGTGGTTGTAATCTTTCCCGTGCTCGGTCGGAGCCCATCCGCCAGGTACCTCCCTCACTGGCTGTCGGAGCTGCATATGCCCGGGCTCCACTGGTTGGACCGCCCCTGCCAGCCCGGTGCCCGACGGGCTTCTCTCCACCTTCGGCAGTGCCATGGGCCCGTGCCCCGGGGTAGTTTGCGGGGTGTTCCTGTAGCTTGGAGGCACAGAGTAGAGCCCAGGCGTGTTCATGCCGGAAGGAGGCTGGAGGGAAGACAAGCTCGAGTTCATTCCCGCCGGGGATTGATTGTATACGACAAGCTTGGGGTTGACCGGGATGAAGGAAAGGTAGACTTGAGGAGTATCTTGGCCGGAAGCGTCCGAGGGGCTGGGTAGCGAGTTGAGCTAGAGTGTTACCAGTGAGCTATTGCTCGTGAAGCGATGAAATGCAAGGCCATATACGATGCACGGCTCACCTGTTGGGAACGCCATTCAATAAAGTCTCCGCCACCCTTCATCGTCAGACGCCACTTGGCCCGGTCCAGTAACTCCTTACCCCACCTTGTCATGGCCCACATCCTTACATCCGCCTCACTCGGTAAAGGCTGCGCCGTGCAAAATGACCTTACCTGATTACTCCCACCATACCCATGTATCCGGATGACGAAGTAATACCGCCTCTGGTGCATCTGGGCTTCGATCCACTCTTCCATCATCTCGGTCGCGGCGAGCGCTTCGGGTGACAGCTCGACGCGAGGGTCAGTGCGGACAGCCTTCACGGCAGAGGGAGGTTCGTTGGGGGACTGATCTTGAGTTTGCGGGGGTTCTGATTGAGAGACTGACTGGCAGGGGGCTGAAGATGCAGGGGCAGAGTCCAGGACAGACGGGATGGTCGGGAGCGACTTATCAGTCCGACGCGGACGTGGGTGGATGAGATCTTGGTTCGGCTTCTCCGCGGCCGCGGCTTTGCTCTCTATCTCGTCTTGCGTTGAAGCTTTATCGACCAGGCTGGACTTGGCAACGGGCTTCGCATGAGTCCCCTCGGCGGCGAGATTGTCCTCTAGATATCACCCTTCGTTAGCATGGTAGCCTCAACAAGATTCACACAGGGACCCACCACGCAGGATCCTATCCACCGTATCCTTCTGGATGTCGCGCGAGAGCCCGACAAAACACAGGAGATTAACGTCGAAAAGATTGAAGGGCTTCTGTGGGTCGTAAGAGGCGACAGCCGCTTGGATGAGTCGCTGGCACAGCCCCCCAGTCAGCATATCGTGCGCATGCATGCTCTACCGCATGGTGACTTACAAAAAGTGCTTCTGCCTTGTCATACTTTCCTTTGAATCTGCCTTGCGCAACGAGCAGCTTCAAGGGCTCCGTCTCTCCTCGTCCCTTGCCGGCCTTGGTCTTGGTCATCAATCCGACTTGCTTCCTCAGCAGCTTCAGCCCACTGCTAGCGCCCTTCACGGCTTTGGCCGAGATCCCGACCTCGAAGTGATCCTTCTTGATAGGGCTGGGTGGACGGATGTAGCACACTTGAAAGTGGAAGCTGTGGCAGTCATCTGGCAGGGCGGGGGGCGGTTGTTGACGACCGAACATGGTAGTGATGTGAAGAGGTGAAAGGCTACGGGTGGACGGAAGTGAAGAAACATGGCGGGGCTTGTGGCTTTTAAGGAGGTGAAGGGCATGAAAAGCGGATACCTGCACAGGTGCGGATAGACGGCACTTTCTTCCGACAGATGTGACGACGCCGGACCTGATGCACGCCTGGAGGATGCTTCGCCTGAAAGCGCCTCTGGAGCGCTTCTCTTCTATCCGCACCAATCAGGGTGTCGGTACACCGCGGGGCTCCGCGCCTCCGCCTCGCCACCACTGATGGAGCAGAGCGTGGAATCCAAGTCCAACATCCTCTCGGCTTCTTCCAAAATGTCCCGTCAAAGCGTGTGTAGTCAGCCCTCTGAGGCTGATGACTCTCACCAAATCTCGTCCTCGGCTACCACTAA
>JANBXI010000109.1:0-34377 GCA_024271845.1 Cryptococcus sp. VH57_BW
GGGGGGGGCATATCAGTGAGGTTGGAGTGACCACGTACCTGCCATACCTGCGCCGATGACGACATAGTCGATCACCTCGGTGGGGAGAGACTTGTCCTTGTTGTAGCCAAAGAGCGAGGCCTTGCCGCGGTTCTGCGGAGGGGGGGTGTGAGCGTGGGTGTGGATATCGGAGATAGGGGGAGAGGGGGCGGGCACTGACTGTCGCCTGCCAGTGGGAGACGGTGGAGACGAAGGGCTGGGGGAAGGAAGACATTGTGGCGTCGGTGGAGGATACGGGGGTGCTGCAGCAGGCAAGTGGGTGTAAGTCTCCGCGAGCTGTATCCGCTTGTATATGTATATATATATGAACGGCTGCGAGCACAGATCGGATTAGGCGACCCGGGAAGATGGATGGAATGGAGACGAGTCCGGTGCCTGGCGGAAGACCGGAGGAGGCCGAAGGGGATCCGAGTGTGCGTGCGTGTTATGCAGCCGCACGTCGACGTCGCTGTCTGGATCATCGTCACCATCGTCACCAACCCATTCTGCGTATACCATAAGCACCATGCAGCAGCATGCGCCTACTCAACAGGGGCATCGTGGGCTTTTCTGGGGACCAACGCAGCCTCACCATCATGTATAAAGCACAGCGAGCGTCCCACGCGGCCCCTCTCTCTCAGCCTCCAACGTGGTGCAGTTTCATAACGCATCGACACCTTCTCGTTTCCCCGCAGTCGCCACTCCTGCCCCACACTCCCACCACATAAACTTCCCCTGCCCCACACTTCGCCACACGTAAACTTCCCCAAGCGCTCCATAGGTACTTGTCCCAGTCTAATCAGGGGCCAGTGACGGCGCGATAACGAGACGGCGGCTGATTACGCACTGTATATCTATTTGTGGACTTGCAAACAGGATCACCACCAAGACTGCAAGAGGCGGAGAATAGTCACTTTCTCGACCCACCACATCTCTGCGAAAAGCACCACGACACCATGAAGAACACCGAGACCGACACGCCACCCGCGGGCGCCCAGAAGCCCGAGTCCCAAGACGTGGAACATCTCGAGCCGTCGCCGCACTCGGCCCACGACTTTGGCCTGACGAATGATCTACGCGAGCAGCTGAAGGCGCAACATGCGTACGTGTGGAAGAAGGACGACCAGGGGAACTACCTCATCAAAAGCGCGGCCGGGGACCCTGCCGACCCGAGGAGCTGGCCAAAGTGGCAGCGGTATGGGATCGTGATACTGGCGAGCACTCTGAACAACATGGTGAGCGCGAGCTCCGCATTCCCTTCTGGACAAGTCATTCCGCTGAGCTTATGCTCACAAATGCTGTGCTCTTAGGTGTGCTTGTGTGTTAGCGGCTACAGCACGGGCGTCGAGAAGATGGGGAAGGAGCTAGGCTTTGGCTCAGAGGTTGGGACGCTCGGGTTGAGTCTGTATGTGGTCAGTAGTGACCGCGTTCTTTAGCCCGCCTGTTCTCGGGAGCCGTCCGCTGATCGTTCATCGTAGCTCGGCTTTGCCCTTGGTTAGCTCGACCCCTCTCCCCAGCGTCCAGTGTGAAGGACGGCACTGACGGCACTGACGCGTGTTGCAGGTCCTATGCTACTGGCTCCTCTGAGCGAGTACTGGGGCCGTCGGCCAGTGTACCTAATCAGCTGGGCAATCTTCACCCTCTTCCAACTTCCGGTGAGCTCCCGCCGTCTCGACCAGCGCATGGCCAGTCACACCTGACGCTGCATGTGCTTCAAGCTCGCGCTTGCCAGGAACACGGCAACTGTGCTTGTCTGCCGGTTCATCCAAGGATTCTCAGGAGCGTGCGTGACCGACTTTCCCCTGTTTCGGAAGCTCGATCAGCTGCTGACGTTCGCACAGAGCACCGCTGGCCAACACTGGTGGTGTCGTGCACGACGTATTCGATATTGACGAGGGTAAGCTATGAAGAGCGTTAATCTCACCAACCCTCGTGGCTGACGCACACACAGGTGGGCTTGCTGTCGCGATCTACGCTCTGAGCAGTGCGGACGGTCCGCCTCTTGGAAACGTTATCTCGGGGTACCTCTCGCAGGAGCAAGGCTGGCGATGGCTTTTCTGGGCTTATGTGGGTTGGATTATGTGTCTGCGCCTGACGAGATAGACTACAACTTACGTCCCCACCCCCAGATGATCATCTTTGGCGTCTTCCTCGTCATCATCTTCTTCTGCCTCCCCGAGACCCGCTCCACCATCATCCTCGCCCGCAAAACTGCCGCGCTCCGCTCCGCCACCTCCACCCCCTTCTACGCCGAACACGAGCTGGCCAAGAATGCCCCCGGGCACTTTTACCACGTTACGATCGTCCGGGCGTTCAAATTTTTGTTTACCGAGCGGATCACGTACCTGTGTGCGGGGATCAACGGGTTCCTCTTCGGCATGATCTTCTTGAGTAACGAGGCCTTTCCTCTGGTGTTTGGCTCGGGCAACCACGGGCACGGGTGGACCCAGTGAGTTATCTTTCAGCTATCAGAGCGTCGCGGCGTGGCAGCTGACCCCATCCACAGCTCGGGGACCGTCAACCTCACCTTTGGCGCATACGTCGTCGGCGCCATCATCGGTTTCGCCCTCACCCCTTTACAAGAAGCGCAGTACCGCCGCGCATGCCGCCGGCTGGGCCGCTCGGACCCCGAGGCCCGCTGGTGGAGCTCGCTGTGGGCGACACCTGCTATCCCTCTCGGACTGATGATTGCTGCGTGGACGTCGTATCCGACCTTGCCTTGGATCGCGCCGCTCATCGGGTTCACCCTGTTTGGCTTCGGCTTGTGAGTGACGGGTGTCTGTGTGGACCGGTGCGCCGCAGCAGAAGGGATGGCGCTGTTGAGTGCTGACGTTATGCGTCGTATAGCTATGTGATCCTGGCGGCGATCCTGAACTACGTGGTGGATGGGTATGGGCATTACTCGGCGAGTGCGTTGGGTGGTGTTGTGTTTGTGCGGAACCTTGTGAGTGGATCCCTTGCTATCATCGTCACGCAAAGCTGACTATCTCATCCTGCCAGGTGGGCGCCATCTTCCCCTTGTGTGAGTTCGCTCCACTGTTCGATTACCCCTCCCTGCAGGGCTCACGCTGACCAGTCGCCCCGTCTCAGTCGGCCAACAAATGTTCAAAGGCATGGGCAACCAGTGGGCCCTCTTCCTCCTCTCCATGGTCTCATTCCTCATGGTGCCCATACCGTTCTATCTATCCTACCGCGGTGCTGGGGTGCGGCAGCGATCGCCGTACTGTGCGACCCATTTCGGGACGGACTAGACAAGATCGCACGAGGATGTACGTTGTACTGTCGTAGGAGGATGGTCGGCGATGGCGATAGCACAGCAGAGTAGTACTGTGTCATTCTTTCACGGCCGTGTAGATGAAATAGATCGATAGGCGAGATTTTGATGCTGCTTTTGATGCCACAAGTTGAAGAGGTACCGCGCCGGCACGACGTGAAAATACAGATTGCAGCAGGGAAGAAGCACTATACCGTCCCGCTGGCGTGTGCCGCTGTGGCGTTCTTGCTCTGCTTCGGGGCCCGATTGTCGAGCGGATCCCATACCATTTGGCATGCCTCGGCTATGTGCAAGACGACGATGCTGACGCGTGCACGCGTCGCGACGGTGACACCCGACGGGCCTGCTCGAGGAAAGCGAGCGGCTCGTCGGCGCACCGCCGCCCGCATCCGTCCGTCGTCTTGGAAATCTTCCACCTCTTCTTCACACACCCAAACACCCGCACCGCGCACATCGGGCCTCACACGCCTTCTCCCGTCTCCTATCGTCTTGCTTTCGCGCCCACCGCCGTTATCCCACGCACAAAGGATCCATCTCGCCCGCCGCGCACACACGCTCTCGCACCCTGCCTCCGTGCGGCCCAGCCGCCCTCCAAGACCGACCAGAACCCCGCCCTCAGCGTCACACTGCGCGCTCCCTTCACCTTTGGCCCCTTGCCCTCCCCCCTGCTCGCGATGACGGGCTGCGAAGGCGCCCGGTGTCCAGCGTATTACAATTGGCCAGCAGCTTCATATAGAAGCAGCAGCAGCAGCAAACGCAACATCCCCACCGTCTGTTTTGATCTGTAACCGCAACCACAGACAAACACGCACAGCCGCACCAAGCACCAAGGAGCAAAGCAAATCTATCAGAAACATGTGTATCGCATTCTTCACAGTCTCCCACCCGGGGTACAAACTGTACGTCTCCTCTCTCTCCTTCTGCTTCGCCCGCGCACTCACTGCCTGAGCAATGATGACCCCACACTGACACCAGTTCCGGGAACCCAGCATCCTCGCATCCAACCGAGACGAGTTTCTCGACCGCCCGACTCTCCCTGCAGGGTGGCACGACTTTGCGCCTTCCCCTTGTAATGGTACGTGTGGGGCCGGAGACACAGCTGGAGCGGGAGCCGGCAGGGTGCTCTCTGGGCTGGATAGGGGGAAGGCAGAGGGGGGGACGTGGTTGGGTGTGACGCGAGATTTGAAAGTGGGGCTTCTGTGAGTGTGGACCCTGTCCTCTGCGGACGGGAGACGGAGCACAGGAGCTGACAGACGGGGTTGGCACAGCACGAACGTCCGGCTCACCCCGCCCAAACCGCACGTCAAGCCCCTCTCGCCTTCTCCCTCGCGAGGGCTTCTCCTGAAAGACTTCCTCTCTACCCCTGTCCCCTCTACTTCCTCTACCAAGCCCACCGTGAACCCCACCGCGAACCCCACCGCGAACCCCACCACAAACACTACCCTCTCCTACCTCACCTCCCACCTCCCCTCCGCCGGAAACTACGAAGGTTTCAACCTCCTCCTCTTCTCCCTCTCCTCGCCCGTTCCCGAGGTGGGCTACCTGACCAACCGCCCTGAGCCGCACATGGAGGCCATCACGTCACTCTCTGCGAGTGTGGCGGGCGTGGCGGGCGTGGCGGGCGTGGCGGAGGGGGGTCCGCGAGGGTGTGCGGGGTGCGTGGGGATCAGCAATTCGCCAATGGGGGAGCCGTGGCCAAAGGTGTCGGATGGCGAGAAGAGGATGGCGGAGAACCTTGCGGCGTGGGAGAAAGGGAGGGCGGGAGCAGGCAGCGAGGGGAATGAGTACGAGTCAAAGAAAGAGCTGGTGGAGAGGATGTTTGGTGTCTTGTCGTAAGTCTCCCCTCGGTGGTTACTCGGCCACGTTGCGGCTGTCTCTCTCTCTCGGGACCCAGCATTTAGCTGACACGCCCCATGCCCCTCCCACCCTCCATCACAGCCAATCGGTCCCCATCACCGTCCCCGAGGACATGCTCCACAGCACTAGGATCCCGCCCGTCAAGCTCGGTGCCGACCTCTTTCTCAACGCGGACCCCGCCAACGCCCAGGCGCGCTGGAGCGGTACGCGTACGTCGACTGTTGTGCTCGTCAAGGACAACGGGGAGACGGTATTTGTGGAGAGGGACATCCTCGAGTTGGACGAAAGGGGGGAGCCAAGGGAGGGGGAGCGGGAGAGATGGTTCGAGTTCGAGGGGGAGGTGAAGGGGTAGGCGGGTGAGTGGGATGTTGGATTCATGGTTTAGTTAGCATCGCATGTGATCACGGCAATTCCGCATCTCCGATCCGTTGCCCCGTGCTGCAGGTCCCCCACTCCACTATCGGCCACTCCACTATCGGCCACACATCAGACGGAACCAACACCACACCACACCAACATCAGTGGAAGCCATGCATGACGCCAAAATACAGCTCTCCTCCCGCCCCCCGCGCCGCCAGAGATAGAGCACCCTCCAATCTCAGCCATCGATTAGATGAAGCCGATCTGTTGGACCGTTTGTCAGCTAAAACAGTCCCTTACCGGACACGTGACCGCGGCTCAAGACAAGGAAACACACCTTGTTGGCGACCTCAAGAGCGTCGTAGTCGGCAGTCAAACGAACGTACGCCTTCTTCTTCCCGTCGGGTCTGCCATGTCACCAAAGTCAGCGTCATACCCCAGAACCCCGACACCACACTGCACAACCCGACTCACCGGATAAGGGTGTTGACCTTGGCGGCGTCCACCTCGTAGAGCTTCTTCACGGCGTCCTTGATGTTCCTCTTGTTGGCCCTGACGTCCACAATGAAGACAAGGGTGTTGTGCTCCTCAATCTTCTTCATGGCGCTCTCCGTGTTGAGCGGGTGCTGGATAGTGCGGAACTGGTCCATGCGGGGGAGGTGCGGCACCGACTTGCGGGGGTACTTGGGCGCACGGGGGAGACGGAGGGTGGAGGGGCGGTGGAAGGACACGGAGGTGCGGACCTTTCGGAGAGAGGTGGAGGAGGTGCCCTTCAAGGCGGCCTTCTTAGCGGCCTTGGCCTTGACATCTTGGGGCTTGGTGGCTGTAGAGAAGAGGAGAGGGTTAGCAGACGTGCGAGTAAGATTTGCGTGTGTGGGATGGTGGGCGGTGGTTGGGGACGAGGCGACAGGGTCGCGTGGGGCTCCTGGGCTGCTCTTTCTCCCTCCCCCTCCTCCTTCTCTTCTTCCCTTCCACACTTCCTCGCTGCCAGGCTCGCAATGATGCTGCAGTCTCCGTCTCGGCTCATGCCTTTGACATCCACCAGCAGCATCACCCCTCGCCCGCACACGCCACTTCTCCCCTTCTCCTACCCCCTCCTCTCTTGCCATCCTCCATTTACACAGCGCCAGCGCCAGAGCAGCCCCACCCGGTCCCACAACCCTCATCTCCGTAGTCTTCACGATGCACCACCACCGTCACAAAGAAATTAATTTGTGAAAGACGGAATCGGTGTTACTCACCCTTACCGGCGGTGGTAGAAGGAGCCATTTTGGGTGATACCTGGTGGACGGGGGAGGGACTGTCAGCTGGGGTGCACGGAGCAGATGCTGTGTGTATGGCAGAAAGCACTCACAAGCTTGATGGATGGGAGGAGAGACGGTATGGCAGAGTCAGAAACCTCAACAGGACGCCGGTGCACGACGAGGCTCAGGGCAGAACGCCGAAAAACCCGAGAGCGTGTGGCAGAATGGTCAGTCCATCGGGGTTACGAAAAGGGCCGATGGTGCCGCGGTATTCTTTATGGCGTGCGCGAATAAATCCCGGGCTACGCGCAAGCCAACAACAAGCGGTCACTCGCCTCTCACCCCTCGAGCATCCATAGACACCATCCTCGCCCCATGCAGCATGGTGCTTTTCTCAAGCGCCCAGTCGAGGTCTCCTCGCGATGCACATAGCGTGCTCGTCTCCACTCGACGCGCCATGTCCTCGTACCATACATCGGTCTGAACTCTGTAGTGACAAGTATCCATGCAGCCGTCTGTTCTGTCGTGACAAGTACGCCCACAGTCTCGTCGACTGGCCGGCCACCCGCCGAGTGAGCGCCCGCAAGTGCGAGGCTGGGGGGACGGTATGGTCCCGACGGTCCCGATGGGCCCGATGGCCCGATGCTGCCCCCCCCCGGCACACTGCGGGCGCTGCGATGACGTGAGCTGGCGCTTTAATAGAGCGCACCTGTACGTACGTAGGCGTCTGTATGGTGACAGGTCCATCCCTGAGCCCCCTTGTTTTCCTCTTCAACTCTATGTACAAGCCAGCCAAGCTACCGACGCTACCCGACCTATTCACCGCTATCGCTTCTGATCCGTCATACCACTCACTCGCCCTTCTTCCCTCTCCTCACACACGACCCACACCCTCACACCAGCCACCCGCCACCCACCCCACCCATCGCCCCTCCCCGCCCCGGCCACCCCCGTCCCCACCCACCCGCACCTCGCCCACGCCCTCCCCCCCTCCCTCCTTTTCCCTTAAATCCCCTTCACCCCACCACCTTCAGCCGCCGCCGCCCCCTCCGCATTTTCCCTCTCTTTCATCCCCTCTTCGGCCCTCTACATACACAGAGCGTACATCAAGATGGTCAGTCCCCGTTCTTTCTGCCCACGCGCGCGCGAGAGCTGCGAAAAAAGAATCGTTTAATGACATGTCGCTGACGGACGCCCCCCCCGTCCCCCACCCTACCTACCGCTTGCCTTCCCCTGTCTTCCACCGCCCGCCCATCCGGCCCGTCCACCGCTGCGAACGCGCCACCACAGGGTCAAACACTTTCCGAGCCGAGTCAGTCCCTCCTCTCATTCTTGCATGCGTGTGGCGGCAGGAGGACGCGCGGCGGCGAAGAACTGGTTCAGGCGCTGATGTCGACCCCGGTTTCTGTTCTCTTTTCGTCCTTTGTCACACGACCTGCGTCACTTTCGCCCTCATCCCATCCGACGCACCCCCACACTACCCACCCCCCCCACCCCGCCCCACTTTCTGGCCCTAATCGCATGGCATTACGGCTACACTACGTGCGAATGCACTCACGGCGCGCTTTCGTGATGGGCGGTTGATGGTGCAGTGACGGAGAAGCACACCACGGATGTGGTCAGGGGAAAGCAGTACTGGGTCGGGCTTTCGGACATGCAGGGATGGCGTATCAGTATGTCTCCCTTCTCTCCTCTCCCACCCACCGACTAACCCCCCCCACCCCCCCGCAGGCATGGAAGACGCCCACACCGTGCACCTCTTTCTCCCCCACCCGGACGACGCCCCGGCCGAGCACAGCCCAGCCAGCGGCATCCCTGCCCAGCCTGTGGGCTCGACAGTTACGAGCGACAACGAGCCCGAAGTGGGGAACGCGCTGTTTGGCGTGTTTGACGGGCACGGCGGGTCGGCCGTAGCAAAGTTTGCAGGGACGACTGTGCACAAGCGGCTGGCGGGGCTGCAGAGCTACAGTGCGTGATTCCTCATTGGTGCTGTGCATCCCCCTCTCCTGCCGCCGAGTCGGTCGCAGGAGCCAGCGCGCATGCAGGACAGGGTGGGCAGCTGACGAGTGAGCGCCGGACAGAATCGGGCAACTACGAGGAAGCCCTCACGCAGGCTTTCGTCAAGACGGACGAGGACCTCCGTGCGGACCCAACTTTCTTCAACGACCCCTCGGGATGTACTGCCGTCGTGGGCCTGATCACGAAGGACGGGCGGATCATCGTGGTGCGTAGCCGCTCTCTCTCCTCTCTACGACGGGTGCCCCCCCCCCCCGCCCTTGTCCCTTTCGGCCGAGAGGGTGTGCGAGGGGTGCGAGGGCGGGTGTGCACGCGATGACGAGCGTCAGCAGGACAAGGGCTGACGGCGGCTGGGATGACCTCAGGCCAATTCGGGAGACTCGAGGTCTGTGTTGGGATACCACGGCGAGGCCAAGGCCATGTCGTACGACCACAAGCCCACGAACCCCGAGGAGACTGCGCGGATAACCTCTGCGGGCGGGTTTGTCGAGTTTGGGCGTGTGAACGGTGGGTTATTCCCTTGGTCAATGACAGAGGTGTCTGGAGTGGGAGCTGACGTGGCGCGGGCGGTTATAGGGAACCTTGCGCTTTCCCGCGCGATGGGCGACTTTGAGTTTAAGCAAAACTTCTCATTGACGCCTGAGAAGCAGGTCGTGACGGTCGTGCCCGAGATCATTACGCACAAGCTTGACGGGGAGGAGGAGTTCCTCGTCCTTGCGTGTGACGGTGGGTCCACCATTTCGGCTGCCTCTCTGTTCGTTCAGCTGACACGTATCTCTTGCCCCCAGGGATCTGGGACTGCCTGACTTCCCAGCAGGTCGTCGACTTTACCCGCCGCGCGATCGCCAACGGCGACCCGCTTGGCAAGATCTGCGAGGACATGATGATCAAGTGCCTTGCGAACGACTCGAACACGGGCGGGATCGGGTGCGACAACATGACGGTGGTTATCGTGGCGCTGCTGAATGGGAGGACGCCCGCGGAGTGGCAGGCATGGGTCAAGGACCGGGTCGAGAAGAAGAGTGAGTCTTCGTGCCGAGTTGCGGGGGCAGGGCAGTGCAGGGCGGTGCAGGGCGGGGCTGACGGCGTATTAGTCGGGTACGACACCCCCGAGTCGGTGCCGGACGTGTTCCCCGAATCGCACAGCCCCAGCCACGGCGGCGGCGGGCTTGCGGGCAGCGGGTTCCGCGTCGGCGGTGGGGCCGGCGGGCTCGCCAACATTGCGAGCATCCTGGGCGCGTCGGGGATCACGTTCCGGCCGACGTACGACAGTGACGAGGAGGAGGACGACTTCCAGATCATGGGCGGCGGGGACGCGACGGCCGATCGAGCGGACGCGCAGTTCGAGGACGTGACGGATGATTCGGCGGAGGAGGGGGAAACGCAACCCGAGGAGGTTCCGGCAACGCTTGTGAGTGGACAGGATGTGGTCAGGGCGTGGGCAGGGCTAACGTGAGGCGGTGGTTGCAGGAGGAGGAGGAAGCACAAGCGGCGTTGACCGCGGAGGGCCTTAAGGGCTCGGTGCGCCTCGTCGACGACGACGGCGACTCTGCGATGGAGTCGGGCGAGGACTCGGACTCTACCACCACCGGCACCCACAATGCCGGGACGCCCGCCGTGCAGGTGCCCCCCGCGGGCGCCACTGTCCCCGCTGGTGTGGCGTCTGCCACCAAGATCCCGGCCGCTGGCTCCTCATCGGCCGAGGCGACCCCTTCCTCCCCTATTCCGCCGAGCTTCTCGTCGATCGGGTCGCCGACTGTGCCGACGCCGTCGGCGCTGCAGGCGCTCAGGAATTCGAAGCAGAGCGAGCCGGAGGGGGACGCGTATTCGGGGGCGGTCAAGGTGGAGGGGCTGATGGACACGAGCGAGAGCCCGTTGAGACTCTAGAGGGTTGGGTTCAGGGGGGAGGCTGTGGGGGTGCGGCGTGAGTGACGACGGGGCGGGGCGGGGCGGGGCTCGACAGGGTATGTCAGGGGTGGGCAGGATGGGCGGGATGGGCGGGATGGGCGACGAGGGGTGGGGCAGTGTTCGGGGCGTGCTCTAGAGGGACTGTCCTCGTGGCTTCGGTGCTGCCTGACGATGTAGCGGGTTCACGGGCAAGTCTCGGTGGTCGGCGCAGATCCCACTCGCAGAGGAATGCGGATATATACCCTGGAGGCCAGCGGGCGTGTTCTCGTAGTTTACCTTTCTTCTTAGTCTGCTCTACTCTATTATTCTCTTCTCGTTCCAGACAAACCCGTGTGCCTCGCCAGGTTGTTCACTTGCCTCTGCATGCTTCTGTGATCGCTTGCTTCGCGACTGGTCTAGGGAAATAAATGCATTGTATATGTGTATGCGGGTGTGCTGTGGCTCGGGGGCCGGCCCGCTGCGGGCTTTAGATTATTAGGTTGCGGATGCATAGAAGCCAACGAGTGCCGCGGAAAAGAAGAGCCGGCAAACAGGCCGCTGATGTAACCGGAGCCCCTGGCGCGTCCCATAAAACCCGGAGGCGGCGCGGGGGCGGACCCACGCAATGAACAGCCCGGCATATATAATATATATATATAACACCCCCGCTCAGCCTCCATCCAGACCGCACGGCATACACCGCACCATGCCCTTCACACCGTACCCCCCCTTCGATCTCCGGACAGACAAGCAGAGCGTCGTGAGTACCACTCTCGGGACCGCCGCAGCCACAGCTCGCCCAGCGACGGAACGTCAACAGCTTCGCGCTGACCATTCCGACACCGTATCCCCCCTATCCAGGAGATTCCCGGCACGCAGCAAGACGGGCAGACGGGTGGGTGTTGCCTCGGCTCAGTGGGGCACCAACAGGACGCGTGTGCTGACTAGGGCGGTGCGACAGGTATCTACAAGAGCGGTAGGTTTGAGTGCTCCCGCGCGGGGGAGCGGATCAAGCGTCGGAGTGGAGTGGATCAAGTGTGCTGGGCTTCGCTGACGGGAGATCACTGATGCATGCAGCCATTTTCGACAAGTCGGTGCTCACAGCGGCGGACGAGCCAAAGTCGCTCTTTGAGCTCTTTGAGAACAGTGAGTGTGGTGGCCGCCCCCTCTCTTCGCCGTGTCCAGCGTCGGCTCGGCTTCAGCGCGGTGGCATCCGTCTCCTTCGTGCCCCTTTGACTCGTGGGGGCCTCGCCCGTGGTCCGACGTCATATGCGTATCGCCCAGCTGCTCGCTGCTTGCATCTGTGTCACCCCTGTCCACATACCCCTCTCTGTCCGCATCCCCTCTCTCCCCACCCCCCCTCCCCTGTTCCCTCCCCTGTTCCCTCCCCATGCGGTGCCTCCCCCTAATCAGATTACATCCGTCGGAGATCTCCCGTGTGTGGCAGAGTAGCCCCGTCCTTTGAGCTAACTGATCGACGTCTTGTTACCACCCTCTCGTTGCCGCCCCTCTCGCTCAATTCCCATCGCATCTCGAACCCCTTGGCTCGTCTTCCGGCTCATCTTGGACGACACAGCCTGCGAGCAGGTGCCGAACCGCAACCTCTTCGTCCGCCGCGCGCTGCACAAAGACTCCACCTCCACCACCCCCATCTTTACCACGACCCTCATCCCCACGACCTACGCCCAAGTCCGCGCGCGGCGCGACGCATTCGGCTCCGCCCTCCTCGCCCTTGAGCGAGAGGGCCGCCTCACTAACCCGGCCATTGCGGGGGTGACGCCTGCCGAAATCACCTTGGAGGGCGTGCCGAGCTATGGCGAGGAGAACCGGCTGAAGGGGGGCGCGAGGCGCGGGTGGGCGGTGGGCATGTGGAGCAAGAACAGGGAGGAGTGGCAGATTGTGGATCTGGCTTGTCAGGCATACGGCCTGGTGGGCGTGAGCTTGTACGAGACCCTCGGGCCGGACGTTGCGCAGTACATGTGAGTTGCGAGGTCGTATTCCATCCATATGCACCACCTGTGTGGCTGAGCTGACATCTCGTGTCACCGTCACCGTCACCATCACCGTGCAGCACGAACCACTGTCCCCTCCCCGTGATCGTCACCTCCCAGGAACACATCGCCTCCCTCCTCAAAATCGCACCTTCCTGCCCCTCCCTGCGCGTCATTGTCTCCATGGATGAGATCTCGGCCGGGGAACGCTCCCTGCTGGCCCAGTGGGCGGCCAGCGTCGGCATAGAGCTCTTAACTATGGCGGAGATGGAGAAGCGCGGGGCAGAGGATGGGGTAAGGATCGCGCCGGGCCCCGTGAGCGGGGTGGCCGGGGACAAGGAGCTGGATGAGAAGCGAATCGTGGCGATCAGCTACACCAGCGGGACTACCGGTTGGTCGCCTCTGATCTCTCCTCTTCTTCTCTGACACGTGCAGGGAGGAAACTAACAGTCGTGTGATGTAGGCGACCCCAAGGGTGTGGTGCTCACCACGGAGAACGTCACCTATGCTGTCATTTCCAACGGCAAGGGTGTCAACAAGCAGCTCATCGGGACCGCGTGGAACTTCTTGTCATTCCTTCCCCTCAGTCATATGTGAGCCAGGGTCTCGCTATCAATCCTGGAGGACTATGCGTTCCGGAGCGGTAGCTGACAACTGGTACTTGTTGTGTAGCTTCGAGGTAAGCTGCCCAACTCCAGTTGCTCCGCGCAAGTGTCTTGGCAGGTGTGCACTAGCAATCCTCGCCACCTGCCGGTCCCCTCCCGCACCTCCCCCGAGCGACCAAAAGCAACCGTTGACAATCCGTGTCCCCCCAGCACTTTGTCGAGCTCGTCGTCATGTACGCAGGCGGCACCATTGGCTTCGCATGCGGCGATCCCGTCAAGTTCCTCGAGGACGCGCAGCTCATCAAGCCGCACTTCATCGTCGGCGTGCCGAGAATGTACAACAGGTGCGCAGCGACTCGACCTCCCCGTCTCGTCATTGTCCAGCATTCCCAGGAATGGCGATGGCTAGCTGACAGAGGTCCGGGGGCGAACAGGATCCACGGCGCTATCACCGAGCAGATGAACTCTGGCGGGCTCAAGGGCGCACTCCTCACCAAAGCCGTCAATGCCAAGCTCGAAAATTGGCGCGCGACGGGGAGCGTCACCCACCCGGTGTACGACGTCCTTGTCTTCCGCAAGGTGGGTCTCGGGATGCTTGCCGCTTCTGTCGCCGTCTTGGAACGCACGACATGCGGTGTACGTCGGCGGGACTGGGCTGACACTGTGTGTGCTTGGAATGGTAGATCCGCGCGCTGCTCGGTGGAAACGTGGTGTTTGTGGGGTCGGGCGCCGCGCCGCTCTCGCCCTCCGTGCAGGAGCTTCTCAAGATCGCTTTCAGCTGTGATGTCGTACAGGGAGTGAGTAGGCCTCCGCATGTTGTAGCGCAAGATAGCAGACAGTTGGCTGACGCACGTGTGGTGTGGACAGTACGGCTTGACCGAGGTACGCCTGATGCTGCGCTGAGAGTCAAGGAAATACCAGGAATGCAGCTGACCCATTCTCGCTGCTAGACGGTCGGAACAGCCTCTAAATGGTAAGCTTGCTGCGTTTGATAGATCAGACGCGGAAGACACGAAGACTGATCCGAACTGCTGCACGTAGTATCGCCGAAGACGTAGGAGCCATATCCAGCGTCGGCGGGCTGCACCCTGTCAACGAGCTCAAGCTTCTCGACCATCCCGAAATGGGCGTGAGTAGAGACGCCCTTACCCCCTGGCGGGCTCCTGGATCCTGGGGTTGCTGACGCTACCGCTGCAGTACACGAGCAAGGACAGCCCGAACCCACGAGGGGAGATCTGTCTACGGGGGTACAACATCATGCCTGGCTACTTGCACAACCCCGAGGCAACTGCAAAGGTGTTTGACAAGGACGGGTTCTTCCTCACCGGAGAGTGAGTGTGGTTTCACAGGGGAGATGATGTCATCGGCGCCGTAGCTGACGCGCACGGACGCAGCGTCGGAGAGATCGATTCGCTGGGGCGGCTGTCGATCATTGATCGCGTCAAAAACCTCATCAAGCTCAGCCAGGGGTGCGTCCTTTCACGTGCACACAGCCACAACCCCCCCCCCCCCCCCGGTACCAAAGCCAGACTGACATCCCACCCCGCCTACAGCGAGTATGTCGCCCTCGAAAAGCTCGAAGGCGTGTACGCCCTCGACCCAGTCTTCGCCTCCCTCCTCGTCCACGGTGACTCGTCGCGCTCGCACCTCATCGCCATCGGCGTGCTTGACCCGCAGCAGGCATCGGCGATTGTGCAGCGCGTGCTGGGCAAGAGCGTCGGCGCGGAGAACGTTAAGGCGCTGGAGGAACTAGTGATGGATACGGCAGTGCGGAAGGCAGTGCTCAAGATCCTTGCCAAGAAGGCCAAGATGAACAAGTTCAACGGGTAGGTTGCGCCACTGCCCATTGACGCCCTAGAGGAAGAATGACTGACCCGTGGGCGGCCGCCAGCTTCGAGACGATCAAGGGCATTCACCTTACCCTCGAGCCCTTCCCCGAGGACATGATGACCCCGACGTTCAAGATCAAGCGTAACATTGCGGCAAAACACTACCAGAACGAGATCGAGGCGGCGTACAAGCGTGGGGAGACGGAAGCGAACGAGGTGATCAAGGAAGCGAAGCTGTAGGCCAGCTGGGGGCTGAAAGATTCCGGACCTGTACCAGGAGGTGACTGTAACGAGTGCGAGTGTAGGATGGGCGAGGGTTATAACATTCTTACTAGAAGGCGATACACCCGCAAGAAGGTGGGATGCGGACGTAGATCGACGGGGAGAGATACTATATAAGGCAGAGAAGGGGTTGTGGAATCCAACAGTGTCGCTTGATGCATGCTTGCTTACACCGGATGGACGTGTCGACGGCGATACTTTAGGTTGGGCCCCTGCTACCCGTGTAAACAAGACCGCGCCGAACAACAATACCACCTGGTGGCCACATAGCAGAAGTCGAAGACGATTCAGCAGGTGTCCATGGCCACGAAAAGGCGAGTAGCGAGTATTATACGGCATCTACTTTCTGTTCCCGCGAGATCACACCGCAGTCCTTGTATGTTGCAGCAGTCGCACGACCTCGCGGCAAAGAAAACAGCAGAACAGGTTAGTATTGTTCAATGAAGTCATGCATCGGCATATCACATGGTACGCGTGTGTACAGCCTGTATGCGCGCTGGCACGGGCGAGTGGTCGGTCCTCGTTCTATGATGACCTTATGGGGCGGCAAGATGGGTCTGGAAACTTAGACGCGGGGGTGGGTGATGGTCGGGATGCGGGCGCGGGTGAGAAGGGCTAAAGTAGGGTGTGATCAGCGCCTGCACAGACTATCTTACGTTACTATACGGGGAAAGGATACTCCTGCGACGGGGCACTTACAGATAGATATTCTCCTGCATGCACATCACCACCACTATCCGATGAACCTGAAGTTTGAGCTGTGGATGGAGTACTGTTCATCGACCCCATATCAGCTCACCATCTTGTCAAGTATAACCCTGGACGCCATGCGTATAACTCACCTTTGGCTGCAGCCCCTCCCCCTGATCCACCACCTTCAACATAAACATCTCGTGGAATTTGCGCGGTAAATCCCTATCCGGTACAGTCTTGTCGTTTGATGAGGAGATGACAGCAGGACCATGCAGCACCGAGCCAGTCACGTTGATGATAAGTGATGGCGCAGAGTTGGGTTCAGCTGTGCGGGGTTGGCCCGATGGACATCAGCGGAGAGGTCCTACTTACCATGGCCCAAGACAGTTGAGGACGTACAGGCAACAGGGTGACAGTCGAGGGTCTGGAGGTCATGCCGGCTGAGAGGGACGGATTTGAGGAACTCTGCGAGTGTGGCGGGCTCGCCGGGCACGGTGTTGCCGTTCCAGATGATCTTGGCTGTGGGCACGTAGAGCGCGGGGACGTCCTGTGCAGTGTGGTCAGCTCAGCCCGCCGCCTCGGTGTCTTTCACGCTTGAAATGCAGGGCGCAGAGGGCACGGGGTCATCCCGGCCTGGATAGAATGTCCCGCCCGTCTCGTTGGGCGGCAACGGAACCCGGGCCAAGGTCGTATACAAAGGACGCTCATCCTTTTGTAGCCCCAGCGACCCAAGGTCCCGCTCCACTGCACAGGACTTACCTCAGCCCGCCGTGTCGGCTCATCATATGCCTCATAGTAAATCTGACAAAATGCGATAGCACCATGTGCTGCGGCATCGATAGCGAGCGGGCCCCATGGAGCGCTGTGGCGCGAAGTATAAGCATTGCTAGCCGGGCGAGTTGTGGGTGCAGCGGGGAGGACATACGAAGGAACGCTGCTATTTGCGGCATTCGGGGGGGGTGGCAGAGTTGCTGGAGAGATGGTCGCCATTGCTTTGGGAGGTGCCGAGGGCAGGAGTGAGTGCGGTGGCAACAATACGGGAGACGAGGAGCATCATTTAAATAGAGAATTCGGCCCAGAGACGAAGGTGGAGGCCAGCGCCAGGCGGAAGAAGACGACCGACGGGTTGACCCGTGGGAAAGTTGCTGACCATCCATTGTATCCTCGTTCGAAGCACCCCCCCCCCCATTGTCTTGCATGCTTATAACTAACCCAATAGAGCCCACCGACCGCCTACATAGACAGTTCCACTTACATACCACGCCCCCGTGCCGCCCCCGTGATGGTTGCCGGATTTAATCACTCGTCGCTGATCCCCTGCTCTGGCCGCCCTGGTCAAGCCGGCCAACCATGCAGCTGCTTCGCAGTTTCCTGTTGAATCGAGGCTGGTGCTTCCTTCACGACCGATGTCTCTGGACCCGGCCAGGAGACGGGGAGGCACGCAACAGGCAGCACCAGGGGGTCGAAGAACACGCGGTGGCTGACGACCGCTGCAGCGCGGTGCGGGGCTACTGGGTGACTGGTGCGAGAGCGTTATATATAGACTGATACCCGAGGATGTATATATGAAAGGATGTCGTCCCTTTCTCCTCTGTTATTTTCGTAGGCGGGTCCTCAAAGCATAAACCGTCACATACATTGACCCTCTTGTCTCTCCACCTTCGATCGCTCTCACACCCCTCCCTATAACCCCCTTAACCCACCCTTAATCCGTCGTCGCCCCTAATATGGCCGCCCCCCCCCTCCAGAGCTCCCCTACGCCTACCATCGTAGTTGACACCCACCCTGCCCGCCCAGTGAGCCGCGCGAGCCACACCTCATCTTCCGACCCCGAAGCGCAGGTCACTCGGTGGGTAAAGCCCGGCGTGAAGGCCGTGGTCAAGGCCCACCCAAAGAACACGGCGTACCTAGCCAGCTTGATAGTCGGGCTGGTGGGTTTGGTCGCCGGGTGGGCGGTTTTCTTGACGCATCAGTCGAAAATTGGGCAGGGTAAGGACGATCATGATGATGTGCAGGAGAATTCGGATGAGTCGGATGGTCTGGGAGGGGCAATTGGGGGAGGGGGCAATGGGCTGAGCCCAATCGCTTTGGTTGTCGACGCCGTGTTTATTCTTTTGTGAGTGTTTCGTCTCTCGTCTCTTGTGGATGGCTCCAGGTCCACCAGCTTACATCCCTGGATATCCAGAATCATCATCACCCTCGCCCTCCTCTCGCGCCAGATATTCTTCCTCTGCCAGCTCTTCCTCCCCCCTCATGCCCCTTACTCCCTTCCCACCTCCTTCATCCCTCCCTGGCTCCTCCCCCCCTTACCGACATACATCGACGCCGTCGGAGGCCGCCCCGACGCCACAGGCGACGTGGAAGACAGGTACATCGTGGGCGAAAGCTTGCCGGTGTATGGGATCACGAGGGGGAGCAAGCTGTTGCTGAGAAGTGAGAGTAGGGGCGGGGCGACGGGGACGAGCGAGGCTGGGTGGGATGGGTCTGCTAGTGCGGGGCTGGGGGCGGGTGGGGGCGCTGTGGCGGGTAGCCCGCTTGAGCCAGCAGGCGGGCGAGGAAACGCCGACGCGCCACTATCGTACACCCAGAGTCAAGTGGCTGCTGCCGGTGCGCGCGCTGGAATGACAGAAGACGAAGCGAGTATCGAGCGGGCGAGGGCGGTAGAGCGGGAGGTGGAGAGGCAGCGGGGTGAGCCGCAGGGGGGGAGCAACGAGAAAAGTCGGTATGTCAGGGGAGGGACTTAGAGCATGGGGCTTCATAAATGTTGTTTCTTGGTCTAGACTATGCATGGTATTCAGTTCTCTACAGGGGACCGGAATATCAGCTGGTGAAGGAGCGCGAGGTGAATGCAGCTTACGTCTACTCAAAGGACAGTGAGGATCTCCCGCACGCCTTGCCGCAGGAAGGTCAAGTTGTACTCGATCGTTCCTCTTCGCGCGTACCACGTCTCGGTCCGCAGAAGCACCACCAGCGCTAGATATCTGCGGCGAGACGGTGAGTTCTAGTCTGTCTCGGACAGTCGGACTTCACTACTCACGGGGTAAACTGCCACAGCGCCAACGTCGTGTTTGGCAGCAGCTTTGTTGACTGCGCCATCCACGGCGCCTCTGGGTCCTCCTCATCCCACCAGCCCCTCGACGCATCCTCCTCTTCCCCATCCGCATCATCCCCATTCACTTCGTCATCCTCGCCCTCCCCGTCCGCCTCGTCGGGCTTTTGCCGCTGCCCGATCGACTTGTACAGCTCGCGGAACTGCAGGAAGCTCGAGAGGTACTCTGTGACCTGCTCTGAGAGGTCGTCGGTGCGGTGTCGGTTATCGCTAGCGAGAATGACACCGCTCTTGATGTCAAAGAGCATCGAGTTGTCTCCACTAGAGTGCTGGGGTGCAGACGTTCGGTTAGATGTGCACATCTTTCGATTACCAGCAGATCACCTACCGAGGTAAAGTCTAGAAGAAGCGATTCAACTGCTGGGAGCATCTCCATGCTCCCCTGGATGACCTTGCTCCACGCGTCCCGCAAGCTCACATCATGCACGCTCGTCATATGGAAACTGACCTCTGAAATCAGATGGTTGATCACCATGGAGATCTGCGACGGATCGTCAAAGTCGTGGTGGGGCGCATACGGCTGCAGGTCCATATACGCGAAGTCCTCGATCTCCTCACTCGTCGCACGCTGGATCTCGGTGTAGTTCTCGCCGCGGTAGTCCTCGGAGAGGACCTCGGACTTGTGGATGAACATGAAGAAGCGGATGTGGGGGTTGGCGAGGTACGCGCGGACCATGATGTGCACGAATTTCCGGATGGACTCGTGGTACGAGTCGTCTTGCTGTGGGACGGGTGAGGTGTCAGTGTATCACATGCGGCGGTATAGCGATAGGTGTAGCTAGCTGTGCCGCGTACCTGCATGTCCAAAACGTAGACGACAGTGCTGAAGTTGTTGAGCGGCACCTCTAGCTGATCAATCTCAAAGTTGGACGGTGTGTCCCATATCTGGAGGGGCACTATCGAGCTGTAGAGTTGTTTTATCAGCACCACGCTTTTGTTCATGGTCAAAATCACCGCCATGTGGGCAGGATAGGACGACGTGACACGCACTTGTAGTTGATCGCCTCGACCTTGGAGGTCACCCCGAAGTATGGCACGTCCTTGGTCGGTACCCCTTGAAAGACAGTCTTGATACACGACGTCTTCCCGGCTCTATTGATCCACCTGTGTCAGTAGAGTTCGTGGTAGAGCGGCGGAGAGCCAGATGGACTCACTTCCTCCATCCCAAGACGAGGATCTTATCTCTGTGAGCATCATCGCTTTGCTTGGGAGCGGGAGATCCGCGGGGTTTGGATGGTTCTCCGGGTGCTTGCTTCGACATAGCAAGTGGTGCCGGGAGATGAGTGTGCCGCAGGGAGCTGGTGTCTATGTAGACGGAGCGATGCATAGAGCGAAGAGCAACATCAGAAAGGAGGATGCTTGAGTGCAGTCGCATGACGCAGAGACCCCCTTGGCGCCTTGTTATTAATTTTATTAGAGAGTGTATCTACTACCCAAGAGGATTAGTTAACGTTCCCTGTAATGTTGTTTTGGACGCGTTCCCCCCTGTAGCTCTGCCTCTGTTGTTTCTCGTTTCCCTCTATGCTTCACTTCATTCAGCATTCAGATATAGACACTCACACCCTCAAAAAAGCAGACAGACACCCAGACACACAACCCTGCGCACACCAGAGAGGGGCTGCCAACCACACCAGTGCTCTCGACCACTCACCAGCTGGCTGGCCACTCTACGACGCGTCAGTAAGAAGATGTGCGCGTCCCCCGGCCCGTTAGTCGTCTGCCGCTCCGCCCCATGCTGACTCTTTTATCCAGCCGCAATGTCGTCGTCCTCCCTCACAACCGCCCCCTCCACTCCCATCCTCCCGCCTTCCGACTCCGCCGAGCCCGTCTCCCGACCCCCCCCGCGCCGCACTTACGGCAAAGGGCGTCCCCGCTCGCCTTCCCCGGAGCCTGCCCGCCTCCCTTCTTCCCCACAGGCGTCGCCCGCCAAGGGCCTGCTGAATAGGTGGGAGACTTCACATACGTCGTGGCATGACAGTCTTGCAGGGCTGGACGTGGGGCCAGACGAAGAGGAGGAGGAGGAGGATATGGAGGCGGTGAAGCGCGAGATGGAGAGGAGGCGGCGCGAGGCACGCGGGCTCGTAGAGAAGGACACGGATGCGTCCCCCGGCGCTGCGCCCGAGCGTGCAGAGTCCCTCGCTACTGTGATCCAGGCGGATGCGCCGGTAGCCAACGCCGACGCTGCCGACTCCCTGTTGGCCGTCTCCATCAGCACCTCTCAAACCACCCCCACCCACCCCATCTCCCTTCCCCCTTCCTCCCCGCCCAACAAACGCGCGTCGTCCCCCGCGTTCTCATCCCAGGGGAGCACGCGGGACAGTGAGCGCGTGTCCCTCGACGCAGGGACGAGCGAGACTACTGAGTCGCTCTTCCCTGTGAGGAATCCGGGTAGGGGGAAGCCAAAGCGCATTATCGCGTCAGACGAGGACAGCGAGGAGGACGAGCCGCCTTTCCCGCGTGCCCGCAACACGAGCACCGCCCCCCGTGCTGTAGCGCCTGTGGCGCGGGTTGGGAAGCGCGTCGTCCTCGCGGGGGACGACTCGGACGACTTGGACGAGAGCGACGATGCGGGGGGGCTGGACCTCAATGTACACCTGGCGAGGGTGAATGCCGAGGCGGACGAGAGGGAGAAGGAGGAGGAGGATGAGAGGCAGCAGGCGGAGGAGAAGACGAAGCGCGAGCGGGCATGGGAGGCTGCAAAGTCGACAGACGTTGGGATCATCTTTTCTGACGATGACGATGTGGGGACGTCAAAGAAGGGACATAAGAAGGTGAGCCTTGTCATGTACGAACCCGAACCCTTAGCTGACAAAGGTGTTCAAGGGCTTGAATAAGAAGGATAGAAAGATCATGGAGACGGACATCTACCGCGCGAATCTTGGTATGTGTGGCCTCAATACCTTGAACACTAGTCAAGGGCGCTGACAGACTTGTACAGCTCGCAATGCCGATTGGCACCGCCCTAACGCGGAGAGGAGGACAGTGTCAAGTTGGGTGGTCAACGCGAAACAAGTGTTGCAACCCGAGGCAACACCCGAGCCAGTGTGAGTTGCCTTTTGTCTACTGCTAGGATTGGTGGTGACAGCGGTGCTGTCCTTCTTAGACCCGAGCTCGAAGACATCAACATCTTCTCCAGCGACAACAACCGCAGCGTGTCCGGGCGACCGTACCAGCACCCTTCGTCCCCAACGCGCGGGGGGGGTGGCAAGTCCAACCGCCCTGAAGCGAAACACGGCGATGCAAAGCACGGGGTAAAGACATGCTCGTCCCTCACAGACGACGTGAACGCCGACTTGAGCGAGAGCAACGACGACGACCAGCCGACCGCGCTGGATGATCTGATGGCCCAGGAGCGAGAGCGACTCGAGACTGAAAAGGCCGAGGAGCAAAAGAAAGACAAGCTGCGCGCCCACCTTGAGGCCAAAAACGCCTTTCTCGCCTCGCGCAAGGCTCTCCCACCTCCCAAGCCCAAGGCTGCAGCAGACGACTCGGACTCGGACCTCGACATCATCCCGCCCGATAAGACCACTCCTAAGCACAAAAGTGAGGTCCTCGTGCCCGCGACTGCTCGACCGGGCCCGCGCGACCCCCGCGCAGCCATCAACCTTGCGGCGGGCGCGGCGCGCCTGACAAAGGCGCAGCAGCTCACGCGCGGGTACGCTCACAAACTCGGGCCTAAGCAGCAGATCGCGACGGAGACCTACATGGTGACGGCTGCGCGGGAGCCGAACCATGCCGGGATGAAGTTCCGGAATGGGGGCGCCAGGCCAGCGGGGATGAAGACGGGGCGGGATGAGCCGTTGTCGCAGAAGGCGGTGGATAAGGTGATCTTTGAAGACCATAAGCGGCAGGCGCTGGAGGAGTCGCGCAGGAGGATAAAGATCTTTGGGCAGGGGAAGAAGCTGCCGGAGAAGGAGGTGCCGGATTATGACACGCTTGTGAAGATGACACAGGGGGTGCAGGGGCAGGAGGAGGAAGAGGAGGACGAGGACGAGGATGCGGAGGACGAGGACTTTGCGCCGGAGGACGAGGAGGAGCTCGTTTTCAGTGGGGAGGAGGGCGATGCGGAGGGCGCAGACGAGGAGAGGGAGGTGGACGCGCCCGACAGAGGAACCACCGTCCCCACTGCGAGCGACAGCGACGACGACGACGAGGCCACCCCCGTCATCAAGCGCAGGTCCCGCCCCACGCGCGTCGTATTCGACTCGGACGACGATGGAGCGCCGCCCTCATCTGTGCAGCGCACCCCCGTGCCAGCATCCACGGCAGACAACTCGGAACCAACGATGGGAGGTGGGGAGGTTGAAGGCTTTGGGGGGTTCGACCTCGCAGGGTTTGGGAGTGGTGGGGGGAGCCCGGGGTTTTCGCAGTTGTTCGACCAAACGCAGATGGACGGCAGCGGGGAAGCTGTGAGTGCTTTCTGTTTTTGTGCACCAGAGAAGAAGCTGATAGGCGATGATAACAGGGTGCGTTCACGCAGATGCGAAAGGAAGGCCCTGGGGCTTTCCTCCCCACCCAGGCGATGTTGCCCGTCGTCAACATCTCCGACTCCCAGGTCGAGAGGGACAACGCGCTCATCGCGGGAGTTATAGAGGACGAAGCGATGGAGAGGGCTCTGGAGATGGATAAGCCGAAGGAGATGTACCTGAACGAGCAGGGGTGGGTCCACTGTCAATACTGCTGGTGGTGCAGAGCTAACAGAGTCCGCCTGCCATAGACTGTACACCCAGACCAAGCCCAACAACATGTTCTCGTTCACCCCCGACAGCCGCCACGAAGAAGGCGGCGCCGACCTATCCCCTAGCGACGAGCTCGACGGCACCCCGTCCGGCCGAACCCAGCTCGGCACCCCGCTCAACACCCAGGCCCGCACGCAGACACAGCCGCACAACATTGAGAGTCCCACGCAGGGCAGCAGGCAGTTCACCCGCCTGCGCCGCCGCGCCTCCGGGCCTGTGCCTCTGGCTTCCCGCTCGCCGTCGCCTGAGTTCGAGCTCGAGCCTACTCAGATCTCGTCAGCCCAGCCAACGCGCAACGCGTTCGACCTGCTGCGCGAGGGTGCGCGTACCAAGCCCTTCTCAGGACAGTACGGAGCGGGTAAGATGGCCAAGAGGGGGCGGAACGAGTATATGGAGGATCAGGCAGAGGAGAGCGATGAAGATAACGGCTGGGGGTGGGCGAAGGTTGACGAAGCGGACGATGAGGAAGAAGTAGATGGCGACGACGCGTTCCTAGAGGAACTGGTGGATGACCAGGCTGTGGATGAGGATGAGCGCCAGAGGCAGGACGAGCTGGCTGCGCAGAAGCAAAGGGAGATTGAGGCGGAGGATGATAAGCGCCGAGAGGCAGAGGCGCGCAAGATCACGGAGGGAGAGCATAGGATCAAGAAGCGCGGGAGGGACTTTTTGGGATCGGACGACGAGGATGAGGATAGCGGGAAGAAGAAGAGGTGGAGCAGGTCGCAGAGGAAGGCGCTGCGAGAGCTGAAAACGGACGAGGGGGGGTTCCTTCGTGAGTATGGCCTCTGCGCTGACACGTATCCCATTGTGATCGGTTGCTGATAATGGGCCGTGCAGCGGGCGAATCCAACGTGTTCAACTTGACATATATCCAAGAGCACGAGTCAGACGACGACAGTACGGGGGATGGAACCGACCCAACGTGGCAGCTCGAGAGACAGCGTTCCATCACTCCGCCGCCCAAGCACTCTGCCCGAGAGAGGGCTACGGCTCTCCGGGAGATTGTGGAGAAGAACCGCGGGGTGAGTTGCGTCAAGTGGATGTTCCAGAACCAGCTGACCGACTATATCTCTGAAGAGGGATCTCGATACGCTTGAAGACGACCTAGATGCGGAGCTCACGGACATACCACACTTTGGGAAGAGCCGGGCGATCCCCATCGACGTGGACCGGGAGAACGAGAACGACGCCGGGTTCGTTATCTCCCGCTCGCGCTCTCTCAGGCGGACGGCGACAGTCGAGGTGGACGAAGACGGTGTCGTGAGTTGCTATCGAAGGACTGGCCCTTGCGGAGCATAGCTAACCCATCGCCTATGTCAGGTGATCACCCGTACATCGCACAGTGTACTTCGCTCCACTGACTCTCTCGCGGCTTACATCCAAGCTGAATCGCAAGTCGACCGCCGAATCACTTCGGGGTCTGGCAGGGGTTCAGTGGTCCGTCCCCAGCTGGGAGCTGCTGGCTCGAGCACCGCTGGGGGCGGCTCGATGAGCAGCCTGGACGGAAAGAGGCCAGCACCGATGCCACATAGACAAAGTACGGGTTCGAGCACGTCGAGTGGGATCATGATGTCTCGGGGGGACAGATTCGCGCGTGATTAGCGGAGGGGAGGAGCGTGTGGCTTGGCTTGGCTCGTGGCTCCTTGATTTGCATCATTATACCTCGGTCCATATCTTAGCATTGTTCAGTCGATTGTTTGTATTCTCGGCGCATGAATGGTTTTGGACGTCTTGGCACATGAAGAAACGATGGGAATGCATGGGGTGACATGACAATTACTATAAACCCAAAATAGTACAATTTTGAAGAGAAGCCGCAAGCCAATTGAATGAACTGCGCAATGGAGAGAACTAGAATATATAACAGACAGCCTATGAGCAGAAGTGAATGCACTAACGTATTGTGCGGGCGGATTAGAACCCAAGAAAGAGAAGAGGCAGTAGAGGGATGAAGTTTAGAATCAGGGGCGCGCAGGGCTAGAGGTGGTTTCGCTGCCGCTGCCACCACCACCTGCGCTGAGCACGAACCCGAGCTTCGCGAGACACTTGATCAGATCTGCCTTGGAGACGGGCTTGGCCAAGACCCCGGAGAAGAGGGTACCTTCTTCGGTGATGCTCTGGTGTTGCTCGTAGGAGGTGGCGGCAATTACTGAGTATCACAGTAGATTAGCATAGGTTGAAAGCTCAGGCCTAGCGTGGCAACGTACTGGGTGTGTTCTGATTATGATTGTTCGTTGACCGAATCATCCTCGCGACCTGCTCTCCGTTAACCACTGGCATGTGGATATCACAAATGATTACGTCGAACCCTGTGTACACACTGGTCAGCGGCGCCCTCATGGTCTGCCGCGCACGATAAGTACTCACGGATATTACCCATCGTCGCTGCCAAAGCTCCCGGCCCATCCTCTACGCAAATACACCGGCATCCCATTCTAGTGAGAAGCGTCTCGAGAATCTATCACACAGAAGTCAGCCGCGTTCGCTTGAAATAGATAAATCCGCTCACCTTCTGGGAAATCGGATTGTCCTCCGCGATCAATACGTCCAGACCCCTATCATGCACCTCGGACCCCACGAAATGCCGCCCGCCCTCTGGGCTTTCCGGTCCCTGCACACTACCTACCGACCCCTGCGACGGGATGAGCGACTCGGCGTGCATAGACACTTGTCTCCGCTGGCGCCACAGCTCAGAGCTGGTACCCCCCGCACTGGACCCGGAGCCTGCGCGCAGTCTTATGTGCGTTGAGCCGCGGCGGCTGAGGTCTGAGTCGTCCGTAGACCTGACCCGGTCGAGCGCGCTGAGTTCGGAAGGGCGCCGCATATGCTGGGAAACGACAGGGACGAAACTAGGGGTGGTAGGCTGGTTGCTGGCACGGGAGGGGGTAGAGGCGGCAGATGAAGTGGAGGTGGTGGGTGAAGGGGGGCCGTTAGGGGCTGGGTTAGTGTCGGACGGCTTGCGCAGTGCGCGGTCTCGGAGCTTGACAGACAAGCTCCTTGGCCGCTTAGTTATCGGTGCAGGGCCCTCCAGAGCCTGGGCGAGCGGCACCATCGAGTCTACCCGCAGTTTGCGGATGACGTCGTCGTTTGCCTGCTTCAGCACCGGGAGGTTCTTGAAATTAAAGGTGCCAAAGTCGTCCTGCTCTGCCATGTCGTCCACCACAGCGCTCATGTCCGCATCGGTGTTAGGAGACACCACAGACGGACCTTCCTTGGCCTCGGCGGCCTGCTTGAGCACCTGTGGGACGGCCTCCTCGTCGTGGAAAGTATGCGAGGCGCCCCGTGAGTCAAAGTAGTCTGTCGATTCGGGGTCCGTCACCTCTGGCACGAAGCTCGCTTCAGCCGTGCTGATCGTGTCCCAGTCGATGGAAGCGAAGAAGGGGTGTTTCTTGACCTCCTCTGCACCTCGAGCCCCGAGCCTTCGCGAGGGCTCAAAGCACATCAACCGGTCCATCAAATCGCGCGCCTCTGGCGAGATTTCGATCTCATCTTCGTGCCAGTTGATCCTCCTCGACACAACGTTGTCAAACACCTTCTCCGGTGTCTCGGCGTGGAAAGGGGGGATGCCGTAGATGAACTCATACAGCACGACCCCCAACGCCCACCAGTCGACCGCTTTGTCGTCCGTCCCTATCCCTAGGATGCTCTCCGGTGCGAGGTAGTCGGGCGTACCGACAAACCTCGGCGGCTCTCGACCGTGGATGGACGAGGCTGTGCCCAAGTCGGACGTCTGCTTGGTCGTGACGGGCATCTGCCTGACGTGCTGGGGAATGATGCCCGCCGACTCGGACCCGCTCGAGTCGTCCGCCGAGCCCGACTCGTTGATCTGACCAAAGTAGGACTGGGTCAGGTGCGATGACGGCAGCATAAGCTCCGGGGACATGAAGTTGGAGTCGAACGACGACGAGTTGGAGATAGTGCGCGGGGCGGGCGGGCGTTGTCGGGTCGAGCCACGAAGCGACGTGCCGCGGAGATACGCAGGCCGAGGGCCACCGACTTGACGGTTGAGCAAACCAATACGCGACAACCCAAAGTCGGTGAGCTTGAGGTGACCGCGCGAGTCTATCAAGAGGTTGTCCGGCTTGATGTCACTGTGCGCAGGTGTCAGCTTGACCCACCATTACCATGTATATCACCCTGCTCACCGATGCACGATGTTCCTCTCGTGAAGATACTCCAGCCCCAACACCACTTCTGCCGTGTAGTTCCTCGCCCAATCCTCACTCAGCCCTCCCAGTGTCTTCACCAACGTCGCGCAATCCCCTCCATTCAGGTACTCCATCACCAAGTAGAGGTAGTCCTTGGACTGGAAAGAGAAGAAGAGCTTGGCGACATAAGGCGAGCTCGCCTGGTTCATCAAGATTGTCCTCTCCGCCTTGACGTTGGTGATCTGGTTCTTTGCAATCATGTCCGACTTTTTCAAAGCCTTGATCGCAAAATAGTCACCAGTCGCAACTTTCTTGGCGAGGTAGACCGAACCGAACGCGCCGCGACTGATGGGCTTGATGATCTCAAAGTCCTTGATAGACGGTTGAGCGGCGCGCGACTGTAGGGCGGCGGATGGTATGCGAGGGGATAGGGGGCCGTTCAAGGCGCGCGACGTAGAGAGGCGACGGTTATGCCTCTCGTGCGCCATGGGTACGAGGAGAGGCGACGATGTCTGGGACTCCAGCCTCGGGTCGACCTTCGGTACATCCGACTTGACTTTCACTGGGGAAGACGCCGGTGCCGGTGCTGGCACGGGCGCCTTGCCAGAAGGCACACTCCCCAGAGGCAGAGAGGGAGCAGGTGACTCCACTTGGGGAGTGTGCACATTAGCAGGTGTGGGCACTGCTGTCGTCAGGACAGAGTGATCGCCGATTTGCGAGTGATGACGATGCGGGTGGCCCTGGGTGATGGGCAACCTCGCCTGCGGAGCGATCTTTCGAGCGCCAGGAGGTGAAATCTCTGGCCCTTCGATAAGCATCGTTGGCTCTGTTGGCGGCTGCCCGGCCTCTCCGCCCTCAGAGGCCGATCCGCTCTCCGACCCACTCCCGTCCTCCTGCTCCGCAAGCATCTGGTTGACCTTGTCCTCCCATTCGTGCCTCGTCTTCTCCGAGTACCTGATCGTACTCTGCATTCTGGCGATCGCCTTCTGCTTCCTCCTGAGCTGATCCTCGACGTGTGTAAAGAGCAAGTTGAGTGCCGAGTCATGCGTCTGGGGCCGCTGCCACCGCATGATGCGGTGCAGCCGCTCCTCCGACTCGCGCGAGAGGTACCTCTGGACGTTGAACGGCAGGTCTGCCTCGTCCTCGCGCACAGACGGCGTCTCAATATGCCGGGCGATGCTGAGGATGTTGAGCACATCCTGGAGGTGCTGGTGTGCGACCTTGCGGATCTCGATGCCTTGCGGGAGCATAGGCATGGCACCCTCGTCGTTCGCGGTGACGGAGTCGGGGAGCGTGAAGAACAGCACACCCCGGTACTGGGCTGGCGTGTTTGGCCCCGCAACGTCGATTTCGGCGTTGAGCTTGACGACGGTCTGGTGAAGATCCTGCAGGCATTCGTTGTACTCCATGATCTCGGCTTCGAGCCTGTGCACGGCGTCGCACGTCTCGTTGTGCTTCTCAAAGAACCACGTGACGATCTCGCGCTCGCAGATACGACAAAGGATCCCCTCGGTCGAGATGTGCCCGTCGCGCGGGAACGCGGCGTCAGTTATCGCCTCGACCTGGGTGGCCGGGACGGGTTTGAGCACCCACATTGTGTGCGAGGGCTCATTGTTTTCGCGCATGAGCATCCCGACGCCCTCGAGCTCGATGTACACCGGTCCTGGCTGGCGCTCGTCGTCTTGGTCATCTCCGATCTCGTGCACTTCGAAGCGGAACCGTAACTGGACTGTGTTGTTGTCGTCCTCGACCAACGTCTGGGTAGCCTCTGAAAAGACGGACGCGTCGCCTGGCGCGAGGAGATCGGTGATCGGGCGGTCCAGAACGTCTTCGGGTTCTCTCCTGCAAGCCCCACCCACTATCAGCCAACCGTCCATCGCTGTCCCGGCTGCCAACCAAAAACTCACCCAATGACCTCCAAGATCGCGTCGTTCACATACTCGATCTGCTCTCCCTGCAAGCTCAACTCCATTACTATATTAACGCTCTTGGCGTGCTCCGCCAAAAACTTGAGATCCTCCACCGCCTGTTCTTTGGGCGACGCCGTCCCCACCACCGTCTTACCCGAGCCCGGGCCAACCGTTACTGCCGACTGGGGCACGTCCAAGCTCAGCGCTGACGGAGGTATGTCCCCTGTGGCAGACATAGTGGCAGACATGGCTGGCGAGTAACGCGGGTCGCTGAGCCCCGATTTGAATTCGTCGTCGAAGCGTGATTCCTCCCTGGACGGCTTCATCACGAACAGCAGCGGCTCGTTCTCTTGCTCCTCGTCAAAGTTCCAGAACCGCTTCTCTGCCTCCCACCAGTCGAGCACCCTGCTGAGGCTCGCGACGGCCATGAGGATATCGACGTACCAGTCTCGCCCGGGCCAGTCGTCGTGGTCATCCCACTTCTGCCCGACCTTCTGCAATTTTTGAATGATCTTGATGCAGGGGGTCGGGCCAGACACCAGGCTGCTAACGCTCGAGTCGACGACCTCGGTAGCGAGGACGATGAGATCCTGGAGGGTCGCGAGGAACAGCCTGTCCGAGTCGAGGGGGTCGAGAGAGCTCTGTACGGGGACGCGCAGGTGGGCAGGCATGGGCGAGCGCGAGCGGGATGTCGACCTTGAGCTACCTGGAGACTGTGCCCGGTCGAGCGAGAGCGAGATGTTTCGCCCTGTACGGGCGGTGTAGCTCCTGGGCAATGCGCTCGGGCGACGGCGTGATGCGACTCGGCTGGGGCTGGTGGGGAGCATGACTGGTCGTGTCTTTGGGCTGACAGCTGGGCGCGAGATCGACGGACGACGGCTGGGACCTCGTGACGACGACACTGCAGCCACGATTAGTTGGTTGCCATCTTTTTCTCAATACCCTCGACCAGACTTACCCCCTCTTGACCGCTGGCCGTCTCCATCGAACCCTGCCTCACTCTCGGTGTCGTCCGCATCAACGATTGGCGAATTATTCAGGTTCAGCGTCTCAAAGTAATCCGCCGTCAACTCTTCCATGCCTTCAGCCTCCTCTCTCCGCTGCCTCTCCACCATCCGGGTGATGGACTCGACCGCCTTCTTCAATGTCTCATCACACGTCTCCTTGGCGGCATTCAGTCTATGCCGGATATGCCGCCTCACCGATCCGATCGTCAGGTCAGCCCCGGGCGCGACGGGCTTGTCCTCCTTGGGATCCTCTGGTGGAGCCGCGCCGAACGTGTAGATGGGCGAGGGCGTCAGGTCCCACCGCGGCACCACGCCCGGGGTGAGTCCCGGCCCGTAAGAGTGGCCATACAGACTTGAGCGGGTCGATTCCTGGCCAGGGCGGGTCTGCCTGTCGAACGCACCCGACGTGCTCACGCCGCCGAGGGGCACTATCCGGGGCTCGCTCCCTGACGCACTGTCATTCCCACTCGGCTGGTGAAGGACATTCGGCTCGAGGTCAAGCCGGAGGTTCGGCTGGCGCCTCCTGATCTCGAGGGACCCGCTCCCCCTGCTCGGGGGGACCGACTCCTCCTGCACGGTCGACGGGTGGCGAGACGGCGGCGGGGGCATCAGCATGGACGCCGGCGGCGTCGCCGTCTCGCCCGACGAGTTGCGCGAGAGATGCGTCAGATGCGCCAGATCCGCCTGGATCGATCGTATGCTCGCGGTCTCGTGGTGGTCGTCCCTCCGGCTGAGGTGCGGCCTGAGCTCGTTGTGCGAGATCGCCTGGCGGAGGGACATGCTCGAGCCGCGGTAGACGACGGGCTCGGGCGCGAGCAGTGCGGTGAGCGGCTGCGGGGGCACGGGCGGCAGCTCGCTCGTGCGCCGCGACTGCGGCGCCGACGGCACGCGGGGCTTCCCCGCCGCCGCCCCCGCCGCCACGGGCACGCCGCCCGCATGCTGCGCTTCGGGCACAAAGTTGCTCTTGACAGCATTCCACCATCCCTCCATCTTTGTGACCAAGTTCTTCTTCTTCTTGTTGCCGCCGCCCGCCGAGGACGACGCGTCCGTGCGGATCGAGCTTCCGGACAGCTGCCGGGGGCGCTCGAATATGCTGCTGCGCTTTGTGCTCGCGCTCGGCGAGAACCTCGGGTCGGCGGCGGCGGCGGCGGCGGCGAGCGACAAGCTGGACCGGATCGACAGGCTACGCTTCCGCAGCTGCCCGGTCTGGTGACCGTACTGACCGTACGCCGGGCCAAAGTCATCTCGCGAGGTCGTGGGAGTGAGCGCCACGGTGCTGACGGGATCGTGCCCCAGCGTCGGGGTCGCATCGTGGTCGGACGACCTCCTGGGTTCCTCCATGATGGGCCCCGCGAACGCGGACCGTGCCTCGAGCGAGGTCTCCGCCGGCAGACTGCCCGCGGTGCCGCCACTAGGCCCGCCACTCCCTCCCGGGGCCTTTGCCATCGCCGCTGCCTCTGCCTCTGCGCGGATCTTCATCTCCTTATACCCTTTATAACAATCCATCCAGTCGACCCACTCGATATCCGCCACGCCGCTCACGCTCCCTGCTGCGCTCATCTGGCGGTCCATCCCCGAGCTCCCGGCATCGAAGCGCGCGGCACGGGTGGGGCTGACCCCGAGCGAACGACCGAGGTGCGAGTCCCCGTCAGCGGCGTGGGTGTCTGCGCTGAGCGCGAGAGAGTTGAGAGAGGTAGGTATAGGAGGGAGGTCTTGTCCAGGGGACGAGGCGGCAGTGGGTGCGAGGCTGAGGCCGCCCCATTCCGTTTGACGATCGGCACGGCGCGCAGCGAGCATGGCCGGTGCGCCGGCGCTTGTGGATCTCCCGAACGACGGGGGAAGCAGCTCTCGTCCCTGCCACATCTTGTCAGCGCGCACTCATGCCCTCCTGCCGAGACTATGACTCACCTGCGCGCCCGCCCCGACACTAACCCCCCACCTCTGTATCTTTGCCTGCCTGCTCTGCATAATCATATTCGCATGACTCGCCGCGTCCCCCATGCCCTGTATCCCCGCGAGATCCATCGCGATCCCCTTCTCCCCCGCGGAGCGCACTCTCGCCGGCCCCGCCGCTGCCGCCGCGGGGGTGGCTGTCGACGTCCCGGGGGTCCCAGGGGCAAGGTACGCGGCGGCGGGCATGCTGAGCCCGAGGCCCGAGGCGAGGCCCGAGGCCGTGGCGGTTGACTCTGATCTTGCAGGGGACGGGTGTGTGTAGGTATCGGCGGCGGGCGGGGCGGGGTCTGGGAGGATCCCGGACATGACGGGCATCATGGACGCTTCATGCAGGGACGTCCTGTACCTGTGGAGCCTCGCACCGCCAGAGAGGGGTTCGCCCGCTGCGGCCGAGGCGGCCGAGTCGGAAGGGAACGACGGGCGGGGCCTTGGTGCCGCCTGGTGCGGCGGCGGGGCGGGGACGAGGGGTGTTTTGAACGATGTCGGCGGGGTGAGCGCGGTGGGGGATCCAACGGTGGATTGGGAGACGGTGAGCGACGGGCTGCGGGTGTCCATGGGCGGGGAGGGGACGGAGAGCGTAGGGCGGCCTTTGCCGAGGTCGATGATGGACGACCGCGCGGCCCCGGCGGCTGGGGCCGGGGCCGGGGCCAGCGGGGGCGGCATCGACAGGTGCCCCCCCAGCTCGCGCAGCTCGCGGGACGGCGGCGGGCCCATACTCCCCGGGACGCCCGGGTGGGCCGGGGCGAGCACAGGCGACGAGTTCGGTGTCGGCACCGATGACACGGGCGGCGCGGTGGCGGTTGCGCTGTGCTGCGGGGACGAACCCGTGTGATTCGAGTTTTTCAGCAGGTCGGCGGCGAGCCTCACGCTCGTCGGCACGCGATTCAGCTTGATCGCGCCGCTCGCGCCGCTCGCGCCCGCGCCCACGCCCGCGCCCACGCCCAGGCCCGCTGCGGACGAGCTCGAGGTCTGCGCGGACGAGCCGTCGCTCGCCATGCTTGTCGACGGGCTGAACGCCGTGGACCCCCCGTCGGACGCGGACGTCCACGGGGACGGCAGCGGGTTGAGCGGGGAGACCATGGACGCGGAGGTGGAGAGGTTCGGGACAGCGGGGCTGCCGCCGATGGAGCCGCCGATGGAGGCGCGCGCGCTGCTGCCGATGGGCGTCTTGCGCGAGTCGTTGAAGAGGTTGAAGAATTCCGACTGGCGGCGGGGGCGCACAGGGCTGTTCCAGCGCGGTGGCGGTGGCGGTACCCGGCGGGCGTCAGCACCGACGACTCGTGTCTCTCGGCCCGCCATATCGCGCATGCGGGTGGGGGTGGGGGGGGGGGGGGGGGTGGGGGTGCGGGTGCGGGTGCTGGCGAGGGTGCGGGCCAGGAGGCACGGGCCGGGCGGAGCGAGGAGGGGCAGGGTTTGGAAGGGCTGGGGGAGCTGGGGGACATGGGCTTGGAGGCG